>JAKTSW010000006.1:0-342352 GCA_030580435.1 Babjevia anomala | reverse complement strand
GGAGCACACGGAGCACACGGAGCACACGGAGCACACGGAGCACACGCAGCACACGCAGCACACGCAGCACACGCAGCACACGGAGCACACGCAGCACACGGAACACACGGAGCACACGGAGCACACGCAGCACACGCAGCACACGCAGCACACGCAGCACACGCAGCACACGGAGCACACGGAGCACACGCAGCACTCTAATCCAAATGGAGTGAATATGACAATCGCAAACACGACAAAGAAAAAGAAGAAGAAAAAGAAAAAATAGTCTAAAAAACTATTGAAATTCGATATAGAGCACAGGCCAAAACGATATCTTATGGCGATGGTCGCCTTGGCCAAGTATGCCAAGGCTCATAACGTCCACAAAACACTGACAATACCAGTGAGGAAATCGATGATACCCTGCGCAACATTTATTGATTTTCGGATTTTCTGCCTGGGTATCAGGGCGGAGACCACACGATCTGAGTCAAAGCGGCGAGATGAAAGCTACGCCGGTTGCGAACCCTGGAAAAGAACAATGCAGGCAACACGCTCGGAAACAGATAATGATGACGAGCAGGGAAACGACGGAACAACAAACGACGGGCTTGTGTCCGGACTGTCCTGGAAATCCATCTGCTCTATGGAAGGATTTTATCAAATTCGAGTCTCGGATATTCCGGCGTAAAGGTCGCATTTTTACCGGTCTGTTAGCACAGATGGTTCCAAGGTGACCGTCCTGTATTGATATGTGAAAGGGTAATAAGAGGAGTCGCCCGAAAATCGGTCGACATAAAAGGCAACGAAGACAAAAAAGCCAAAAGTCGAGGGCGAACGAGCTCGAACTTCCTCTCGATAATTGGGCCACCAAAGATCGAGAAGAGAGCAGAGGCCGGGTCATAGTGATTGACCCCAACCATCGAGACCTCCTCTATATATTGAGCGAGCTCTCGACATTGGCTGGGGATTCTGGTGAGATTGCCAGTTTTGTGGTAGACGACGCCCTGGCAGATGAAGCCATGCAGGAAACGAGCAACCCAACTCTGGAGGAGGTTCCAGATGATACTCTCGACACTTCAGAGCGCTTAGCTCAAAACAAAATTACGGGTAGGAGGGCTCGTTACAGAGCAAGGAAGAAAAAAGGCAGAAGCTGGAAAAGGCTGCGAAGCGGAAGAAGCCACAAAAGCATCAAGGTATACAGAAGTTTCGGTATACCTATTGTCAGGACAGGCGAGAGAGCGGTTTGAAAGAATACGGTCTTATGGACCGTGGTCTCGTACGAGACCTAAGTCGGCCTCTAAGGGCCCAGTATCACAGTTGGATGACGGAGCTGTCGTACACCAACACTGCCGCTGTTGATTTGCAATAATTCCGTTCATCCTTACAGATACGGGGACAGGCAAACAAATTTCTATTCCCTTTTTATTTTAAAAAGGAGTTTAGAGAGGCCCGTTGGATGAGGTATCGAAAGCGACAGCAGGCAGACGATAATCTTGCTAACGCCTTGCGGAGCAAGTTTGGTGATGACGTGATAATAGTTATGGGTAATTACAATAACTCCACAAAGAAGTATCACGCACCTAGTCGCAAGAAAGGCTTCCGAGACCTGTTCCGCAAAAAGGGTTCTAATGTTGTGCTCCTTGACGAGTTTCGGACATCTTACTGGTGCCTAAAATGCAATCATAGGGTGAAGGCCACGAAATACCGCGAGAACCCTAGACCTCTGAATAGTAAGCAAAGAAAGAGGAAGTCGGGTTTAGGAAAGAGGAAGTGGGACTGGGTTCAGGATCCAAAGGATGGCCAGACGGAAGATGAGAAGGACGTCAAAAAGAAAGATGAAAAGACAGGTAAAAAAGACAGGCAACCTAAAATGCGGCTAGTCCATGGACTTCTTGAATGCCAAAACAAGGATTGCTTGCCTGGCAAAAGCAGGCTGTGGAACGGAGATGTTGTAGCATGCCTAAATTTCATTCACATTCCAAACGGGTACCGCGATAATAATGAGCGTCCTGCTCGGTTTTGTCAATGACAGATGTATTTAAACAAGTGGAGTGATTCACCATCCACTCCGGTCGAGTGATTATCGGTCGTCCATTTTTACAGAGGTTTTTCGTTATATAGAGTATCGTTATATCGAGAGTTGATCGTATAAGTCAACGTAGAAAGCAGTGTCAAAAAAGTCGCTCGTCATCATACTTAATTAAAACTTCAACAACGATTAATTCATGCGTGGACTGCAATCCTATTATCATTAGAAAAGTGTGTTTTAGTTTATAGAATGAGCGCTTATCGGACGAATGTAATATGGGATGCCATTGAATCCCAATCATACAAGCAGGCCTTGCAGCATGTTTCCAAAGCTCTTAAGAGAAATCCTCAGGACGCTCATGTTTTGGTAATACATTTCTCGGGCTTTTTAGGACATGAAATTAGCCGTTATACAGCTTCTGCTTTTAGATATTTGTTGCAGAGGTCGTCAGAAAAAAAAGTTCTAACGGTCATTATGGCTTTCTAGTCGCTCAAAGCTTACATACTATCTCTTCAAAGGAGGTTCGACGAATCGATAGCAATTACTCGCCAAGTTATTGCATCTTCTCCTACTGATTCACAAGTCCTTGACCTTCTTTTTGGTATTCTGGTCGACGCCGGTGAGGGTATGCATACTTGTTAATGTTTGCTGAGGCAATTCAATGTTTTTCCTTACTAACAATGAAAGCGGATGATGCGAGACGATTGTACGAATCGGCAATCCGTAAACGACCTAAAGATGAGGATCTTCATTTAAACTGGTTTTGGGCAATGTGCACCAGTGGGGACGTCCGTGGACAACAAAAGGTTAGTTAGTATTACGAAACTTGAGCAATCACCACTGACGGCTTACAGGCAGCAATGACTATTCAAAAAGCATTTCCGCAGCGAAGGTACACTCTGTGGACCGTAGTAAGCTGCTATGTCCTTGCGGTATGTGTATTTTTCAAGTCGAGATTGCCTCTTTATGAGAATCTTCTCTAATAATATGGTGTTGACATACAATTAGGTCTCAAAAGTAGTCAGTCCAGAAGAAAAGTTGATGTTTGCCACTCTTGCCTCACGGTTTTTGTCAAAAATAGATGCAATTCAGACAGCAGAGGAAGCTGTTCTCCAAGCTAATGTTCTGCATCTGAGTGGTCTGAAGGATGAGTTGGTCACTCTGCTCATTGAGCCTTCAACCGACAAGTGGAACAATCTAGAGCGTTCCAATAAGAAGCGAGAAATTCTCCATGAAACAAAGGAATGGCAAGCCCTTTACGAAGAATGCGAAAGGGTTCTGATTGTGGAAATGAGAGATGATTATTCATTCTGGAAGTCACTAATATACTCCGTCGAGGCATTAAGAGATGAGGAGAAGGGGGTAAAACTCTTGAATCTTCTCGAGCAACGCAAAAGATCAAGGAATGGGGGTCTAGCTAAGGTCTTTTATTCGTTTTTGATGGCTCCAGAGACCCTATTTGATGCGTGCATGGACTATTTTAAACTTATGGGCAAAAAAAATTGCGCATTTGATGACATAAAGGAATACATCCTGAAGATCGATCCTGGACTATGGCTGGATTTTTTGGATCAATACATCACATCAGCAGACGTAAGACTTTATTTAGACAAAGTTTCCATAAAAGCTAACTTAAATATCCAGTCATATTCAAACATTCAAGAACAACTATTCTTGACAGTAAATGCAAGAAAATTTGCTTATTTACTAGGTCCGACTGACCGCAACTATGTCCTCACAAATATCGCACTTTATAACGATTTATTACCTGCCATTAACAACAAGGAAGACACAGAATACTATCTGGGAGACGATTTGATATTATTAGCCACCTCGTCGATTCTCGCGAAACGACCATTTGCCTCGGAGATCAAGGAAGAAGACTTGGTTATAGTCTGCATATACCTTTTGGAAGTTGCTAGTCATAGAGATAAGCATCAGTTCACTTTGCGGCTGTGGTTAGTGCGGTTGTATCTCTATATAGGCTGTTTTGACCGTGCCCAAGAGCATTATAACACTCTGTCAATCAAGAGTATTCAACTTGACACTCTCTCGCATCATCTGTTTACTCGTATCTCCACCATAAACCCGATATGGAAGCCGTTAATTGACACTAAGGATATTTATGATTCAAATGCAGTGCAAACACCTCAAATGATTAAGCAGGCGTACGACAGAGGAGCACTAAGTCAAATTGAAGGTTTTGTGGAATTCTTACGTAGACTTTCAAACAGTATTGGTAAAGGTGTACTATGTGTTGAGTCAAAACGGGTCTCAAGGCTTCTAGGTCTACAAATGGATCAAGTTGCTATCAAAAGATATTTGATAGATACTTTGTGGGAAGATAATCGAGACTTCGAAGTACTAGCTGGCTTTGATTTAAGTGGTGAGACACCCCTAGATGAGACCTATCGACTTGGTCCCAAGCAGGAAGTATGTACCTTTCTTTCTATTTCGAGAGCATTGACTCACCTACAAATAGGGAACCTGGGTTAATTGCTTTATCATCAAAGAGACGATAGCAGACAATCTGTTTGAGCCAACAATCTTAGAGCCACTGGTTGTGAAGCTCAAAGACACGTTACAGCAGGCTAATGACCTCACCATAGAGGAAAAATGGAGTTGTGATGCCTTGTTAATGCTTGCGGCTATCTCTCTACAGCCAAATGCAGTAGAAAATTACTCACAACTGCATAATCACTTGGAGCAGGGCGTACCTACTCCAAATACGGAATCGCCAGACTGGAAGTGGTTCCACAGGAGATACATTTTTTTCGAAACGTGCATCCTTGTGTCATCCTACTTTGATTCTCTCGCGCAGCAAGCCAATAAGCGACTACCTATGGCTAAGACTTCCGCAATTGGCAATATCAAAAAGAGCATTGATGCTGCTGTTATCGGTATCAAAGAGGACGCTAAAAATATCAAGAACAGCCGTAGTAGAAGAACAAAAGATTTGACTGCGAGAATCGCAGCCTATGATATCATTCAAAATTTGGACGTAAGTTTTGCCGATTTTTTTTTATATTGCTCTATATCCTAACGACGATTTAGGCTGGAAAGATTACTGTAACCTATGTTATAGAAGGACTTTTACAAAGTCATGATGAAGGACTTACTCTACTCAGGAATATCAAAGTATGAAAGTTTGCATCAATTGTAAATTGGCCCTACCACGTTTTATTTTGAATCATTACTATCCTCAACACGATGACCACTGACATCCACTATTTAAAATAAGTTAAAGTGCTTACTGGCATTCGGAACAGCTTTCATAGCAAAGGCTGCGGCTAGTTCAATAGGATATCGAAAATCTAATAACATCAGTACAAGAAACTTGCTTGTGAAAAGTCAAGCTTTGTTTTGGCACTACCACACTAACCCAGAGCACAGGTCCATTATGGCGATAGTAAGGTCGGAAAACGTGATCACAAAATACACTAACCACGCCGAATCCTACCGCTGACAATGCACAGCCGCCCATTTCCTGTTCGATAACTATGTAAAATCTTATTGAAATCCCAATATGTGAGCAACAATGTTTCCAGGCTCCGCCGTTTCTCTCCATTGACTTCGGGCAGTACCTATTGCGAAGCGCAAAACCGTGGACAAACGACATTTTACTCTGCTCACTGTCTTGCTCCATACTTAAAGTCTGGGACATTGCTATCGTTTTTCCAGCAGAAGCGAAATATTAACAACTCAAATGCCACTAGTACAGTGGTGCTCTTCATTCTCAGCAAGTCACAAAACTCAGAAAAGCACATTGGAGTAGAAGCTCTCCAGATTGGCTTTATATCGACCGCGAACACAGAGACATTGCACAGAACTTGGCATCTGGAGTGAATGTTCAGTAGTTTTCAAAACGCGCCCCTTTCCAGCTCTTTTCAGTATATCCAAACACCTTTTGCTGCAGCTTTCGATGTTACCGTATTGTTCGATGCTTCCAGCAAATTTTATCTTTTTCAACGGGTGAGATATTTCTGCACTCGAGATTTGTGTGACCTTATCGAAATTTTTTGGCCCTCTATTTTTCCATGTGCTTCCTGAATTTATGCTATCATTACATCAGGTCTCGTCGACTGACATTAATTGCGACAACACTGGCTCCGCTTGTATCAGTTTATCAAGCCGCTGCTTTCCCAGGTCTCGAAAGCCGCGTCATCTATTGGGCTTTCTTTTACGTCAACCTGAGTCGTTTCTTTTGTCTGTCAAGATATCAAATTGACATTTGTGCTAAGTGTTCCGCCAAAACTAAAGCCATCATTAAAGTCATTATAACGGCCGTGGATTTACTCTAGAGAATTCGCGTAATTGTGGCGGCGCGGATCCAGAGAGACAAAAAGACGATTACAAATCTACTTGCAATCGATCTTTCTCGTACTCAACCCGACGTCTGATTTTTATGTTGATCCACGGCTTGTGTTCAGCTATTTTTGTATATTCCTGTTCCGTTTCTGTCGCTGTTGCTACTGTTGATGTCTAGCCACATTTTGCAATTGGAAGTATCGAAAAGAAAACAGGTGCTCATCATGGCGAATACTTGATAGTGAGTATCTAGCAGCGAGGTGATTGTATTTAAGCATTCGAGCATTAAAGGAGAATTTTTGTTGAATTTGGTAGTTCGTCAAAATGCCAGTCTCAATTTCGAGGTGACGTTTCAGCCGTGAACTCGTCCATAGATCTGCAAATGTACCCGTCAAAGATATTCAGATTAATTTAAGTGTGACATAGATAGTTGTCCGCATTTAACCCTCGGGATAGGGCAATTATCTAGGAGGAAGAATGGCGAGTTACGTCCGTATTGTAGAAGAAATTGTGATAAATCTTCGCTGATCAGAGACCGCTCCTCAATCTAACATCTATTTTTCAACACAGTGCCAAAGACAATCCCCAAAGAAGTTGTCGTTACAAGACGATGACTATTTAGCAATTTCGATAGGAAAATATACCAGGCGCCAGATATTTAACAATGGTGATCGGATGAATATATTGATCGCGCGCGTCTTGTTGAAAGTGACTATGCACTCAGAATTCCGTACTTCTAAATTTGAGAGCACGTTGTATTATAGCGTTTGATTCAGGAAATATATTGTTGAAATTAGTACATAATGGTCTTGTTTTGGCAATTTTCCTGCGCAACATAGTAAAGAAGGCGAAGTCGTTTTATTACATGCAGCTTTGTCGCTTCGCTGAGAAGTCGTCTTTAGCCTTGTACTTAGCCAGTTCAGCTGCACATTTTCAATTTCTCGCTTCGTTTCGAACATCAGATTCTACCTTGTCCAGAGACCAGACGAATGAAGCCGGGTAGGGTGCTCAATGGGCGTAAACACGTCTGCGTTCAACTTATGCATCACGCAGCCTCATCCTGGACACCTAAAACGAAAAGATCCGTACTTGAGCAGAGCAAAAATTTCAAAAGGGTGTGATTGATGTGTTGAGAAACGTTCACGTTCGCAAATAGAATTTTCTTTGGATCCATAAATGGGTCTGACAATCACCGAAGAAGTTGACTTTCCGATTGTGCTTCTATCAATTAGAGGACAGTCGATCGATGCATTAGTACATTTTATACCGGCAACACGCGATTGACAATTAACGTAAACGTTAAATCGAAACCGTTGATAACTCCGGGTAACAGTTGGAAGAATGACCGCAAGATCATGCATGTATTAAACTCGCAACATGAATTTAAGATCACTCGGAAGTATCGGTATATAATTTGTAAGATTATCTACAACTATTATTGCAGCTTGCCCTGTCAGATATGCCGAATCAAGACGGTTCTTCCTCTCAATCACCCAAGGACGATGGTCTATCTAACAATAGCTCATCCTCCAATATGTCAATGATGGGAAGATCTTCCGGCATGGAGATGCGTGGTCGCAGGCATCCCATAGGAAGTTTACCGTTGCCAAGTACCTCAGGTGCGAGCACTCCCGGAACAACTGATTCCGAGTATGTTAGCGACTATAACAAGTCTTCCGAGGTTAGTGTGAGCGTTGAGGTAACAAAGGAGCTTTTGAAGAAAGTAAAAGGCGAGGCTCAGCCAAAGACGTTGACTACTACCACTACCACAGTTAAAAAGACTCTAGCTTCTACAAATACGAAACGACGACATAGATTTACGGATGTTAAGTTTGCACCAAATCCTACCATTCTCGATCGAGATACTAGTCGGCAATCAACATTTGCAGGATTCTACACCTTGTTTTGGTTCAGCACGCTGTTATTGTTTATCAAGACAGTGGCTTTCAACTACAAAGAAACAGGGTATTTTCTAGATACGAATGTTATTGGAATTTTATGGAGCTACCTATTCCATGTAGGTGTTACCGATCTAGTCTTATTCTTGGCCACGTTTCAGAATGTTGCTCTACAGAAAGCCGTCGTTTCTGGCAAAATCGACTGGGCTTCTACTGGCTGGATCATCCAGTCGTTATGGGCCGGAGGATTCATTACATTCGCGCTCTGGCTACCTTTGCATTTTCACTTTCCTTGGACTGGACGTGTCTTTTTGTGCCTACATTCACTGGTGTTATTAATGAAGCAGCATTCGTATAGTTTCTTCTGTGGGTACCTATCGATGGAATTGAAGAAATTAAAGGCAAGCGAGTCGCAACTAGCCTTATTTAAAAAGGATGAAATTAAAGATTATGAGATCGCGGCAATGGAATCGGTTTTGGAAGACATCGCATTTTACAAAGAAGAAATGGGGTCTACTGCTGCAAAAGTTACATATCCACAGAATGTCACATACCGCAACTTTTTTGAGTTCATGATGTTCCCTACTATTGTTTATGAGCTTGAATATCCTCGAATGGATAAGATACGTTGGACATATTTTTTCGAAAAGGTTGCGGCAACATTTGGTGTATTTTTTCTCATGATATTCATGGCGGAGCAGTTCTTCTATCCAAAAGTGATGCATGCTCTGAGTACACGAAATCTGCCATTCTGGGACAAAGTCATGGAATATCCATATGTGCTTTTGGATCTTATGTTTCCGTATGTTCCTCATGATTTGTTCATGCTTTCAAGCTGACATTCTAGGTTCATCATTATGTACTTGTTGACATTTTACATAATCTGGGATGCAATTCTAAATGCTCTTGCTGAGATCACTCGCTTTGCTGATCGCTCATTTTACGGCGAATGGTATGCTGATTTATTTTAAATTATTTTAAATTATTTTAGTCACGTTTACCTCTTTCTTATTGTTTCAGGTGGAATTCAGTACGATGGGATCAATTCGCTCGCGACTGGAACGCACCGGTCCATTTGTTTCTATTGCGACACGTATACCATAGTAGCATATCCGCTTTTCAACTCTCTCGTGGATCCGCGACAAGTAAGATGAACATATTAGTTACAAGAGACTGCAGACTAACTTCAGAAGTAATAACGTTTCTGCTGTCTTCTATAGTCCATGAGTTAGTCATGTTCGTGATTTTCAATAAGTTAAGAGGCTATCTATTGTTTCTCCAGATGAGCCAGATTCCGCTGGTAGAGTTGTCTAAGACGGACTTTCTCAAACAACGAAGGGTCCTTGGAAATGTCATTTTTTGGCTAGGAATTTATACTGGTCCATCGATGATGTGCTCGCTATATCTAGTTTTTTGATTTGTATTTAAAGCTTGTTATCAAATAAGTCTGCAGCGATGATTCGCTAATGCTTATAACATAGATCTTGGTATCTTTTAGAGGCATAAGCTGTATGTAATAATGTTTGATGATGGAGTTGTGTGGTACGATAAAGTTTTGCGAAGCTCATGCTAGGTTCTACGTTTATTACGTAGCCTTGACAAAACATTTTGTTTTATATTCGAAATGACGAGGCCCTGAGGGAAATTGTACAAACTAGTATTAGATTATTATTGTTCACTCCGAATATTTATTGTTTCCAAAGAACTTTTCTGGCAATCTTGTCCGCTATAACCTGTCTCATTTTGCTGTTGGTGTCTTCACAAACCTTTTTGGCTAAGGAAAGATATTCAAGAACCTAATTTGGTTATTGAGTTATTCCTTTTGCAAAATCCATTCGAAATGTTTACCTGCTCTTCTGTAAAACTACCAACGCTCTCTGACAACATGAGTCTCTTTGCAATACCACCTGTGACTTCATATGCGAAGGTATGTGTTGACTCAATGACTTTTTCTAGCTTTTCTAAATCTCTTTTAGAAGCATTCACTATGATTTGGCTTCCATCGAAAACTATCACACTGCAAGCAGAAACAGTTGACTTCAAAGGAATGCCTCCATCTAACAAAGCCATAAATGCACTATTTATGCCCGCAGAAATGGCCATTGTATTCTAAGGATGTTAACTCGATTCCCTTTTGCATGAGCAAATACATACAGTCTTCTTAGTCTCGCCTTCCTGAATCATTTGCACAACAATTTGAATCAATGTCCGCGGATGCAGTTGCCTTAATATTATCGGCTTGAGAACTCGCTGTATTCTATCTGCAATGAATTGCTCGGTGGTAGCTAATAAATTATTAAAATTTAAATTTTGCAGCTCTATCTAATAGTTGCTTCCTGTACCGTTGATACCAATACTTGGTATGACCATTACATCTAAAGTGGCTGGACCCGGCGTTTCATCGCGACGATCTGATATCGGTCCTGTCACAGATGCGATGACTTTAGTTGATCCCACTGTCCATGTTGCAGAACCATTACATCGATAGAGCATAGCGACGTCCGAAATTATTCCAGAGGAATAATCCATTATATCTATTTCCATGTCCAATCGTATTTAGAAGTGTGTAGATTATCAGTCGACATTAAGTAAGGAAGAGTAGACGCTTTTCTCAACTTGACTGATCTCTTGGGACAAAACTTTCATACGCAAAAAAAAAATGATCTGTACCTTTCCGGAATCACCAGTGAATTGCAATGTCACGTGAACCAAATTCTATTCAATACACTACCGAGAGTTCGAATGTTGCAGCGCGTCAGACATCTGAATCTTACATATATTTGTTGCGATTTAACTGCAAATAGCTATATGAATGACACAGCTGTCCTTTACTATCGGCTCAGGTGCCAGATTCCGCGACTGGTCTCGAATCGTGCTAGCTCTATCAAAAATATCGGACAACTTACTATTTGACGCGTCTCAACATCAGGTACTTCACACCCTTAAGATCCTTGTCTTTTTTTTCTGACGGTCACCCAGTTTGTTCTCAACGCTCTGAACTCCTCGAGGTCCGCTTTATCCTCCATTGAGTTTAAGCCGTTTGAGTTTTTTGAGAAGTATCAGTATAATATAGCGTGGCCGCAGTCGTCTAGAAGCCAGTCGTTTCAAGCATTGGATTCAACTTCTAACCTGACATTTAAAGTGCATACCAGGTTTTTCGTTTCAATATTTAGGCGCAACGAGAAGGACAGTGCTATGGAAAGATGCGATATTATCGTTGACGATGGTCGGTTATCTGGAGAGTGCCGCCTTATAGTGAATATTGTGTGCCGTCATAGTGAGTAACAAATGCTTATGGAACTGGAGCTGGTCACTAAATCTGACTCAATCGCTCCTAAAGATATAGTCAAGACATATAAGATAGCATACGAAGACTCGAGAGCTCTCAGTGTGTTGAGCTCTCTAGATAGTCGTAACAGTTTCATTGTTCATGCAAAGGTGCTTAGGGACTACATAGAGCATACCTCTCCAAAAGCTGAAGAGTTCAGCATGAGATTTACAGGCGAGCAGATCAACCTCGCCAGTTTTACAGAAGGACTTGTACTCAACAAAGGTACAAAATCAAATTATAAATTATCATTTAGTTTGACTCTATGCTCACTCAATATAGAGATACTTAAGCAACCCTTGCAGACATCGATAGTCATCGATTTCGCTGATTTTGAGAAGGTTATGGTTCAAGATGGTTCTGAAATAGTTTTCAGTTTAAGAGATCTCAGGGTACTAATTTTTTATGGCATCAGATTTTTAATATCTGAAACTTCTAATGGTCGAAGGTTCTTGTTTCTTTGGGAGATAGCTTTGGAGCTCTGATATCTGGTTCGTTTAGCGAGCCTTCGAACCCAATTACGTTTCAGTTTAAGATTGATGGGGCCACTATAAAGTTTATATTATTCACAGGCAACACTCGGATAGATAGGTCTTTGGCGATTGGTGAGGTTCAGCCCTCATCACGTATTATCAGGACATCCGATCGACGGCGCGATGAAATTGCACAAAGCATTCTCAATCCTACAAATGTACATGAATCTAGGAACACACAGGAAGAATCTACATTTTTATCGGAACCAAACAGGAGTGCTATCCAGCATTCTATCATGACACCAGAAGGACAAGGATCTGATCCTGAAGAGGAGCAGGAGAGAATTATTTGGAGCCATATCGATGGTACTTCTTCCTCGCCTAATCGCGGACCTCAGGATCAACGAGGTGACTTACGGCGAAGCGGTTCGACTTCCTTGCGTCACTCTCATCCTTCGACAGTAAATTCAGCCAAGCTGAATGTGGTCGACCCTGATAACCAAGTTTTCATCGTCGAGGAGCAAGATGAGCTAGTTGATGACCAAGAGATTGGCCCGACACCAAACCACACTCAGGTTCGTTTGGACTTTTTTGTGTATTCAGATACTTCAGCTCATGTGTCTAGGTTCGAGGAATCTTTGATTGATAAGCTCATGTCATGACTAACTACAACATACGTTCGAAATCATAGATAATTTGAAAGTCTAGTGTATGCATCCTCAATTCCAAGAAAAGCGATGCGATATCAACGCGATATTGCTAGCTTTGTTTAAGCGTATTCGTTGGAACGGCGAATATTACCTCGAGAGTCGGTTGTTAGAACCAGTTTTAGCGCAGCATACAAATAAGAGTCGATTGACAGCTTTTTGAGCTTCTCACGGGCTTCTACATCCTCTAGCAGCCTTTTGGCGATATCGTATTTAGTCTTTTCGTCTAGAGATTTGTCTTTATGCACGGTTCTGAGTAATGTTGTGAATGTTCTTGCATCTGGTTCGACTCCTTTAGCATGATTCAAAATCTCCCACGCGGGATCAGCAGAACCTGTTCTTTCGCAAACTCGTAGAGCTGCATTAAGATGAATGGTGTTTAGCCGAACCTTTGATTCTGTATCTGATAATTGCTCTATCAGCTTGATAGTACGTGGTATGGCGTGCCCAAGTTTAGGCGCATTTTCGGCTAGACCTTTAAATAATATTGTAAAAGTTTGCTCATTTGGAAGACAAGCTCTACTCCTCATCTAAGATTTCAAAAAAAATGTTAGAAGAATATTTAAAACTTCGATGCACCGTATCTTTGTTTTATATCCTACCTTGTTAAAGCAATTAAAAGCTCTCGCCACTTTTGAACGATCCATCAGGTATTCAATTACGTAATTCCAACAAACGACACCCTCCTTCTTCAAAGATATAGCAATATCAACAGAGTCTATAACTCTGTCTTTCAATAAAATATTTCTAATCTTTGCAGCAGCAAAGTAGGGATCATGCTTATTTCGGATTTGTCTGGTTGAACCTTCTAAAGTCGGTATTACTTTCCTAGCCCTAAATTTTTGGTTATTTGAGTTGAGCTTGTCCGCCGTCTTAGGAAAGACTGTGGTAATGCTAACATCCTTGCCAACCTTGGCTTTTTTCTTTGGCTTTTTTAATATTTTTTCAAAATCTTCGAGCTCAGGATAGACATTGCGGACCGAGGAGGCTGCATTTCGCCGTGATACCTGTGTTTTCATCGACCACACCTTGATCCGGGAAAAAGACAACCGGCTAACTGCAGTCAGAGAATTCAACTGCAACTGGCATCGGGAGCAAACTGACAGCATAATTTTGCTTAATCACTATTAGGACGACAAATTTGATGGATGTGAAAGTTATGGAAACGGAAAATTATATGTGAATGTTGGAATCGCGCCGTTGGGAATTCTAAAACTTTTCGAATTGTTTAAAACGCTATTCTACTTACTACAAGCGGTTCACGAGTATTAGTCAACCAACTCTAAATTCATGAACATCGTGAAACATCCTACAGATCGATTTGCTAAATTTTGTCTTCGATCGAAAAAATATGTCAAGCCGCCAGTAACAGTATGGTTTTTTATTCCACTCTATCGTAAATTATCCACTGACTCTCGTAATACTTCGATAAATTCCCAGACTTCCGTATATTTGTTATACAATGGAGCTGGACTAACTCTGATTACATTGGGCTTTCTGTCGTCAACAGTGATAGCATTCTTCGCAAGAGCTTCGAATATGGGTTCCATCAGGCCAGGCTTGAATAGCAAACTTAACTGAGCACCTCTTGATTCTGCAATAGCAGGCGTAATAATGTCAAAAGGTTTATCGGAGAACCTGCTGATCAGCATCTCTTCCAAAAAGCCTGTTAGCTTCACAGATTTGTTTCTGATATTCGACATCTTGTATTCCGAAAATACAGACATGCTACCTAGCAGCGCAACAACGTCTAAAACCGATGGATTGGAAAGCTGAAAGCCAGCTGCTCCAGGAATTGGCGCGAAGACTGAGACAAATCAGATAAGTTAGATCTCTACTTCAGCAAATGGCGAATAAAAAGGTGCAAACCGTTTTTCATATTAAATCTTGTTGCCTTATTATGTCCCCACCATCCTGACAATCGGGGACGATCAGCTTGGCTTTCATGAATAAAAAGTCCACCGATTCCTAGAATAATGCAAGTTAGGTACCGACATCTCGGAATTAAAAAGATTAAAGCATCACAGCGTACCTCCAGGACCGGCATTTAGGTATTTATATGTGCACCAAACAGCAAAATCTGGAGCCCAATCGTGAAGTTTTAAATCCAAATTACCGGCAGCATGAGCCATGTCCCAACCAATGACTATGCCTAATTTCTTCGCAAATTTTGTGATTTCGCCAATTTCAAAAGCCTGTCCAGTGTAATACTGAACACCAGGAAGAAGTATAAGAGCGGTCGAAAATGCATGTTCCTCAATAGTCTTTAAAATATCTTCAGTCCTGAGAATATATTCACCATCTCTAGGTGCAATTGTAACAAGGCTTTTCGTGGGATCATGGCCATGTAACTGCAACAGAGATTCCACAGCGTACTAGGAATATCAATTTCAATTATCATTAAACATATCTGGAAATTCATATCTAACTTACATGATCAGAGGGAAATGCTTTGGACTCTATGATAATTTTATGTCTTGTTGGTGTGGACTTATAGAATGCAGACATTGCCAAGTGAAGATTCGCAGTGAGAGATGCCATGATTGCAACCTCGGATTGCTTCGCACCAACAAGATCTGCCATCTGCTGAGTCACCGTTTCGTCAATGGTAACCCATGGCCTCATGAACGGATGATCAAAATGTCCATAAACTCCACCTTTAGCCCAAACGTCAAGCTCCTCGTTTAGAAGTTCTCTGGTTCTCCGGGGTTGTAGGCCAAGTGAGTTTCCACAGAAATATATGCTCTCTGCATTTGGTTCTGCTATACTCTGAGCTGAAAGAATATTAGTCAGATGGGAAATCAGCAGATAATTAACATTTCATATCCATACATCGCGTTATTTCGGACCTCGTAGGAATATGAAATTTAGATCTAGATTTTGCCAAAGGATCGATCCGATCAAATTGTATTGCCCGCTCCAAAAATCCCTCCGATTCGACTGAGAGTTTCCTCAAGGAATCCTTGCCCCTTGACCAAAGCATATATCTATATCCGAACTACCAAAAGAATCCACGAAAAGCAAGTGTCAAGAAGTAGAAGAACGCAGCCTTCCGCAAAAATCAAACGAATTTGAACACCTGCCAACTTCGAGGATCGCAGTGGTTTTGCTTAAAATTACTGGTTGGGAGAACTACAAACTTTTATAATCAAAAGACTGACCACCGAATTTTTCGGCATTTTAAGACAATTAATATGATTACGAACAAACATTATCAAAAGTTTCTTAAATAGATGTTGTCATATAATTAATACCAGTCAATTTTAAACGATTCCATTCCCAAGCCTATAATACTCATCTAAATGCAGTCCTTAAAGATACAATATGCAGTCATAATAAATTTTGATACAAAAGATTGGTAACATACAGAAAGGAAAAACAAATGCTACGTAAGCAATACTTTGCTAATTTTCATCAAAGGAAGTGATGCTATTGAATCACTCTCCTTTCGATCGTTTCTTCCACTAACAGACTTTGAAAACTGGATATCTCGTAAATGACTATCCATCATTTGATCAGTCAAAGCCTGCAAGTCTTTTCCATCGTTTATGGCATCGACTACTAAATTCTGGTTCCGCTGCCACTGTACCCATGCAATGCCTTGCAACAATGAATCTGTCAAATCGTCTAGCTTCACCGAGGCATTTGGTGTAGCGACTCCGGTTTCTAACACCGCTTCTCCATTCTCAACCTTCCGAGTCGTACACACTTTCTTCTTTTTTCCGTGGAAGCGTGCAACTTGCTGAGAAACATTTTTAGAAAATGTCACAACAGGAGTTTCACTAACCGGATCTTTTGAAACCCAATCTTTGACAATCTGGACGCACATGCTTTTTGACTTGGCATAACTAATCTTCTCATTCGGCTCCTCCACGCCTAGATGCAACGGAGACGGGATCCAGTAAGATTTCGTAGTGCGCGGACTGATGCTTTTCATGTAAACATTGAAGCCATTTTCAGATATGTAAGTATTCAAGACCCCCCAAACGACACTTTCAAACATATTCACCCTAAATGTCCACTCAATTACAGTACTCCTACCTCCCGTTCTATGTCTTTGCCTTTCAATTAAGATGATATCAGGCCGATAAGTTGGAAGAATGTACTTAGCAAAGAGTAGGTAGGAAATCCTCGCATATTTGAGGGGATCAAAGGATTTTTCTTTCTCAGCGAAATCAATATCTTCATTTTGCGAACAAAAATCCGTCGTGACATCCAGACGCCGCCACTCCTGTAAGCAGGGAGGTTTGCTTAGATCATGAACATCTATAAGTGCATACGAAAAGTTTTTAATGCCCATATCTATCGAAAGAACTCGTCTGGGTAATACACTACCAAAGTGCGACGCATCCTGCTTCGGATAACTTGCTAATCTTTGAAAGCTTAGCAACAGACCCTTCTTCGTCTTTTGTGAGCCTAAATCAGCAAACTACAGTCAGAACAAGACGCCAGGTAAATTCAAAGAAGTTTTACCTATTCCACATAGATATGCAAGAGATCTCAACGTCTTCAATGGTAGAGTTTCTATAGGCATTACGCGACTAAGGACCATGTAGACGTGCAATGCTTTTTTTCTAATTGCGTCAGATTCACGTGCTGCCACATTTTACACACTGTTGACGCTATCACAACTAACATTTTCACGTTTGTGGCGGCATACCGTAAGTGGCTCCGCGCTTGCTTACAAACACTAGCTTGCTTACAAAAAAAACTTGTGCAGATACACAGTGTTATCGTAAGTCCAATAGGGAAGACAAGGAACTCGAACATCTCTTCGTACGTTATCTATATATTTGCATCGAGGAATCTGTCGCGTTTTCCCTTTTCAAATCTTTATTTTAGTATTATAATTTTAAACTAATTGTCGATTTGCTTGGAACAGCTGGGTTTTCCAATTCTAGTTTTTCTGGCCTAAGGTATTATTTTGAAAAGACCTTCAACCTGTCGTCTCCACGCTTCCCTCCAGCTGTTTATATTTTTCAATTATCACGGCGATTTTCAACTTTCCATATTCCAGCTATGGCTCCTATTACGAAGCATTTTGAATATCTAGTCATCGGTGGTGGATCCGGTGGATTGGCATCTGCTCGTCGTGCGGCCGGTATCTATGGTGCTAAAGTTGGCATTATCGAGGGATCTGGCCGTCTTGGAGGAACTTGTGTCAACGTTGGGTAAGCCTGTTCAACCGTTCTAGATGTGCATTCGTTGATAAATTAATGAATGAAAATACAACTAACATCAATTGCGTTGTAGTTGTGTTCCTAAAAAGGTTATGTGGGCAGCGTCTGACATGGCCTCTAAGCTATCGCAAGCTGCCGATTATGGATTTGACATCGGTGAAGTCCCCAAGTTTGACTGGACCACTTTTGTGGCCAAGCGTGAGGCCTATGTTCACCGTTTGAATGCTATCTACGAACGCAATATTGCGAAGGACAATGTCGATTACATTTCTGGTTGGGCTCGGTTTACCGGAGATACGGGGGATAAGAAAGTTGAAGTATCTCTTCTCAACGGCGAGACCGCTCACTATACTGCAGACCATATTCTCTTGGCTACTGGCGGCTACGCCATCATCCCTGAGGATGTAGCAGGTGCTAACTACGGAACTACCAGTGATGGATTTTTCAAGTTGACCACTCAGCCCAAAAAAGTCGCAATCGTTGGTGCCGGATACATCGCTGTCGAATTGGCTGGTGTATTAAACGGCCTCGGTACAGAAACTCACCTTTTCATCCGAGGAGAGAGGGTTCTGCGTCATTTTGATCCTGTGGTACAAGATACCCTTACCGACACTTATATAAAGCACGGTGTGCATATGCACAAGAAGTCGAAGTCATTCAAGAAGGTCACTAAACTTCCGTCCGGTGCTCTTCACATTTCGTATGAAGACGAGTCCGGAAAATCTGAAATTGAGGTCGACGCTTTGATTTGGGCAATTGGACGTGGGCCAAATTCGTCCTTGTTAAATCTGGATATTCCTGGAATCAAAACTAATGGCAAGGGCGAGATCGTTACCGATGAGTATCAGAACACTAATGTTCCTAACATTTACTCAATTGGTGATGTTATAGGGTGGCTTGAGCTTACACCCGTTGCTATTGCTGCTGGTCGAAGGCTTTCTGAAAGACTTTTTGGTGGTGAAGCTTTCAAAAATTCGAAGCTGGATTATGAAAATGTTCCTACAGTCGTTTTTTCTCATCCGGAAGTTGGAACTGTCGGATTGACTGAACCTGAAGCTCGAGAGAAGTTTGGTGATGAAAATGTAAAAGTTTATAATTCGAGTTTTATTGGTATGTACTATGCAGTCTTGGACGATCAAGAGAAGAAGGAAAAGACCATCTACAAGCTTATTGTTGCTGGTCCGGAGGAGAAGGTTGTTGGTCTCCACATCATTGGAGACGCTTCGGCTGAAATTCTGCAAGGTTTCGGTGTCGCTATCAAAATGGGTGCAACGAAGAAAGACTTTGACAGTTGTGTTGCCATCCATCCTACTAGTGCTGAAGAATTGGTAACATTAGTGTAAATGTTGAAATACTTCACTAATTTTGGATTATTGTTGGCTTGAGATAGATTATGAAAGCGTGTTCAATTGAATTTCAGTTAGCTATATGTGGAAGAATCTTGAATTGGATCACAATTTTTCCAACGCGTAGAATAGAGCCACTGATGACTTGTTCGCTTGCAATTAAATGAAGACAGACGCTTTCATACGTTCAAAAGAGTGAAATTTCAAATGAACTTTTTAAGAAATTATAAAGGAATTTTATATTATAAAAATCTAGTTATCTCGAAGTATTAGTTGGAATTCTAAATTGACTTCTCCCATCAATATTCCATAAGGTCCATCCAGAGTCGTGGCACAGAATTGGTCTGCAATCGATTCGATGAGTCAAACTCAGAAGACGGCGGTAGTTGGATATTTCATATCATTTACCGCCGTCCCCAGCCCCTGTTTTCCGTTCTTCAGCTATATATAGAAAAGATTATTAGTAACCAATGATAATATAAAATCCGTGAGGTTTAACTAGCGATTCTACCTTCTTTCTGCTTCTGGCGCATGATTGCAGCCTGCTGCTCTTTTCTCTTTTGCGGGTCTCCTTCTAGCTTCTTTTTTTGCTGCGCAGATTTTTTTAGAGCTTTCTGGCGGTCATTTTCTCGCTGGTTACCTCTAGTCATGCTGAATTGGAAACGAATTTTTAATGATTTTTTACACGAGTTAGTAGTAATAGAGGCTGAGATGGGACATAAGACATTAGAGCCAGGCGGAAAACCCAAAATTTCGTGAATATTTTTCTGAAGAACTAAGCTCCACATTACAGCAGAGTAAAGCTACATTTGCCAAACTTCCAACGAATTCATTTCGAAGACGTTGTAGATTTCACAGATTTCACAATCGTCTTTTTTTTTTGACTCAGTCGTAAGTTGGATCAGATTAAATATGCATAGATTGCAATACTGTTTATGGTGTTTTGATTTAAGATATATTGAGACCGACTGGGCCACACAACACGAAACTACAGCCAAATTCTGTTAAGCTAAATATATTTTACTGAGGCAAGTATCAGATTCATCTTGAGCCAAACATTTGAAGGTGTTCTATCTGATATCGCCCAATTGTTAATTCCAAAAATAATGCGTGAGCGAACAATATGTGTCTTATGAGCCAAAGAAGTAACAGAGAAATTTTCCTGGTTATTAAAACCTCTCTGATGACCATGTAAAGACAGATTTCTTAAGAAATCTACAATTCAATTTCGGCTGCATTTTGAATCCAAAAGATCGTAGAGAATATCGAATCAGTGGATCTTCGATACAGCCAGAGTATACATCGTAAACTCGTAAAGAGAACTAAAAAGCTATGTGTATGTAAAAAGCCATTTACTCATAGCCCTCAAAGGCGTTATAATTAAGGTTAAAAAGTATTATATATTATCGTTATATATACAAAACCATGTTTATAATTCATCCATTGGTATCATTCGGTCAAATTATATACGAAGCTGATCACGATAAAAAGTGAAATTTACATGGAAGAAAAATCAATTTGATCGTAATGTTGAAAATATTTTGAGACAGTGAGGATTTGTCATTTTTATCTTTGCAATATCACCTTACCCTATAAGCTTCATACACACCGCATCCATGCTATATCGTATATGCTGTTCTCCATGATCCTTTTAACGAGGTGTCTGTCGTCATGGTATAGTCCCCATGTTTAGAGTCAAATGACAAATTCTAATCCTCGACGTTGTTTAGCTTGAAGAACAGTATGATTGCATCGATGAATCGATTGTGATCAATACGTGGAATGAAATTCTAGCAAATCATGCTGTGAGACTATATTTATTCTGATATCATAATAGTCTAAATATCTTGGGTTTGCTAATCATATGGCGCAGAATTTTTACAAAAAAAGCGATCAGAACATGATCGACCCCTGCCATTTGCGCACTATTCCAGACTTGAATGATGATAATATACAGGATCAACAAACTCTCCAAGCAAAAGTTGTCACTTTGAAGCCTGGATCATTGCAGAAACCATGAGCCGTAAGGCCCGAATTTAATCGGAAACGGTACTGACGATGGACTAGTGCTATGATTAAAGAAGTAGGGCGTGGTCTCAGCGATCATCAGATCTTAGCTTACATTTAAGTCAATATCGGATCAGATCCGGATTTACGTATATTCTATGCTTATCTCAGCTAATTCAAGAATACAATATCTAAGTACTCTTAAAGCAAGCAACAGACTAATTACTAAATGACAAGTAAATGAAACGCGATAATTCATATCGATAAAAACAAAGCTACAGTTTTTTTGCATCTTCAGCTAGTCCGAACCACTCTGGCGAGTCGATTTCTGGTAGCTTGTCTATCCACTCAATAAAGTCCGCAGGCCTACTACCGTCGGGCATAGGCAATGCCGGTCCGTGCGCTGCTAAATTGAAATTCAAGTTGAATGTTTCGGGTACGAATAGTTGTTTACTTATTTCGTGTAGTTTCAGCAAATCATCTTCATCGTCAAACTTCCCTCCATAAATGACGTTACTCAAAATCTCTCTTATTATGATCCAGGGAATGTTATCTGGGACAATGTTTGACCTGTTTCCAGCGACATTTGCAATCCATGTATCAATTATGTGAAGAGCGCATTCAAAGTCTGCATCGCTGATCTCGGGTAGTTTATTCCAACCTGAACTATAGTGCAGACGTTCTTGCACGATACCATGGAAATAAGATAGGACAAAATATAGTCTAACTCGCTCAACTGGACTTTGAGTAATTCTGCTTGTGGAAATGCTATTGAACGTATCTTTCATGCTTGCCCGTAATCCTGGAGCAGGTTCCAACATAAGAATTCGAGAACGCCTTAGAAGGTTTGCAGGAACAGAATATGCATTGGATTCCATCGCGAGGAACAGTCTAAATCCTTTAGTGCTGTCCAGCTGGACCAACCACTTGTCCAGATAATCCAGCCACTGAGGAGCCATATGTATGTTTTTCAAAACAACCCATGATCCAAGTTTTGCCGCATCTTTAACAGCTTTTTCTGCAAGTTTCACGCTTTCAGCAGACCCCATTGCCACCTGAACACATTGTGCACCAACGAGCTCAACCAGACTGTCCACTTTGTAACTACCATCGTAGCCAGGAACGGAACACAAACATACTGGCGTAGTCTCAGTCAGTTGCTGTAACACAATATCTTTGAAGTCTTCGGCATTTTCAAGGCTTTTAGTGTCGAAGAGTTCTTCCAAAAACTTTTCCGAGCCAGTCAAAAAATTCTCCGACCTCATTTTTCTTAGAAGAAGCAGTTTAAAGAGTTCTTTATCAAGTTCTAATTAAGTCAGCATCGTGATCGCATAAAGACCCAGCCATGATATTACTTACCTTCTTTAGAATAACCTCTAGATCCAGCCCATTGGTTATTTAAAAATTCTTCTAAAGAAGCATTATCCACAACATTAACTTGATATGATGGCGGAAACAATTTAAAATGATTCACATCATCAGTTCCACCTTTAGATGATTGCAACAGTAGTGCAAAATCTTTCTCAAATATTAAACTAAGAAACTCAGTATCAAAATTTGACTTAAACGTATAGGCTAAAAGTATGGCCAGTACCATACGATCCTTTTGTAACAGTGCTTGTGAAGTTCTTTGGTATGTCGCTAAATATAGATTCTTCAGTAACTTCTGAATCATCTCTTGAGGATCCGCTGAACGGTTGATAGGATTCGACTTGATGACTGCAGAGAATATGGATTGGAAATAGTCAAGTGAAAACTGATAAAAATAGTGGAGACGCCTAAATTGCTCCAATAATGTAAATATAGCTCCACAAGCTTGAGCAACAACATCATACTTTGCGGTGATTGTCTCCACCTTAAGCATGACACCATCTGTTTCGGTGATCTTTTGCGCAATATCTCCTGCTTCGACCTTCAAATTCTCCAATGTTCCAATTAGAGTATCGTCATCTAGTATGTTCGATCGTGATCTATTCAATTCTTCCAAAAGCTGCTTCTCCAATTGCTTTAGATGAACATTAAACTCTCCTTTCAATTTGATCAGATTGGTGCGTTGTCGATCAACATCCGGTCTCTCAGCCTTCAAAAGTTCGTTCAACGATTGTGCATGCATATTACTTCTCGTCACTGTGAAGTTGACAAGATTTGTGCGGCTGCAAATGTCGGGAGTAAAGACAGCAGATGAATCCCGAGTAGCAAGATAGAGTTTGAAAGATGGCGAGACATCTATCTCTTGCCGTCCAAGTTGAACTAATACGCGTCCACCAGTCTTACGGTATTCCTTGTTCAGAATACTATTCAGGATTGGATCAAAATGCTCCGCATCCATTATCAAAAGTGCGTTTCCAAATCTGAGAGCACTTTCTAACTGCTTAACCAACGCGGCGTCCAAAAAGCTTGTCACAGTCAGTTGCCTGTTCGAGTGAACATTCTTCAGGAAGTCTATCACGCGACCGGTAGGATCTATGATTAAAGGATATCTGATACATCTCTTGATGATCGCGGCATTTTCTTCGTATATCTCCCCCGGTGGAAGTGAATCGGCATGCCATTTGAGCTTATCCTCGACCGAACATACATATTCCGCCACAGGATGATACTGATCAAATGGAATCATTAATTTCTGAAGATGTCCATACCAGCTTTTCTGCATGTCGACACGGTATTGTTGATCAAAGAAACCACCATATGAAAGTAAAGCAGCCGATAGCAAAGTATCTCCTGATAATGTATCAATCTGCCGTTCAAATTCCTGACTCCCGATTCTCCACCTTTTGCGTTCAGATGACAGACTTTCGAGCAGTTGCAGACTCCTGCTTACTTTCTCTTGGACTTTTGCCATCTCAAACTTGATCTCTTGCACTTCGCTGATAAGAATAGCATATTCGTCCTTGTATCGCTGTATGCTTACTTCAAGTTCCTCGATCAAGCGATTTGTTTTGTCAACTTGCGCTTTAGTTTCTTCAGATTCTTCTAAAAGTGAAGCAACCTCTAATCTAAGGGGTCCAATTTTCTCCAATATAAGAGAATAGTTCACTTGAGCCTCCAACCACAGGACTATAGGTCCACATGCTTTGCTTGCTCTATCAACAGTTTGAAAGGAGAAATGAGGTTTTGAAAAAAAGTCAGTTTGCAATTTTTCTCGCAACTTTATCGTCATTTGCCTATCGTTGTCGAAATTCAGGATACTCGAAATAAAATCCTCTCTTCTGATCACAGATTGGACGGTCCGCCAAGAATCCACATTATGACCTAGAAGAGTACAAACGGCTTCCATAGCAAGCTTCACTAACTCTGGAGGATGTACCATTGATCGAACTTCCGATAAATGCTGCTTTTTGATATTAGAAACACTCTCTTTAGCCTTGAGCACTGCAGGCTCTGCCTTGGCAAGATCGTTGACTACAATAGCCTGTCTATCTGATACTTCCTGTTCCTGAATCTTCAAGGCTTCGTGAAACTTTAAGGACTCCGCTCGCTTATTTTCTGTTTCTTGTTGCTCAATGACCATTCTGTGAAGTTTTTCGTTCGCTTCCGAATTCTTGAGCTGAAGCTGATTTTGTTTACCAGATAGGCTGCTTCGAAGTTCTCTAACTCTTTCGACGGTATCTTTCAATTTTTCGAGACCAACATTTAAGTGACGTTGTTGACTTTCAAAATCATCCCTCTTTTCGTTCCAGATCTTGCAGAAATGCTCCACGAAGTCTAAAAAGTGTCGAGGAGTTACATATGTAGTTTTGGCTTGCTCTTCCTTGAATCTCTTATTGAAAAACTCCATAGAAGAATGAATGAACACCATGGCACTAACTATTACTTCTCTAAATGATGGATTAGATGGTAAACCATGAATAGCAATCGCATTACTAGGAGGCTCAAAAGATGCTCTATCAAGATCTAAAGACTGGGTCAATTCCAGTCCCACTTGATATAGAGCACTATCCGACCAGTCGCCCATCCAATTAAGTACACATCTGTTAAATAAAGCCGGTGAAGCAGCAGCTTTTGAAGCAACGTTTCCATTTGGCGGATTCATGGTGAATACCACATGCAGATTTTTTACAACTTGCTCAGTAAACCAATTATAAATATCCTGCGAGGTATCTAGCATAAATCCTTGACGCTCAGATGTCTCTTTACAGGCAGTCATTAGACTGGTGTAGTCATCTCCCTCAAATAAACCAGGTATTTCACCATTGGCTAACAGGGTATTCATACGCTCCAAGAATCCCGAATCCAAGACGTTTGATTCATCTAAAATAAAGCATACCTTCTGGCCTTTGCAACCTGCTGTGCGAAGAATGGTTCGAAGATCATCGTCGAAGTCTGTTCCACTGTATTTACGGTGTGGCTTGATCTGAAATACCTTAAATCCGTTCATCCAAGCAACAAATTTAGCCAACGTGGTCTATCATCAATATTAGCGATATAGTTGGTCAACTAAATTTTCACGTCTACCTTTCCACTCCCACTCAAACCTATCATGATTATGTGGCCTTGGGGCTGACGAAAAACTCTGTCTACTCTCAATATGTGATCCAATACATCATCGTAGAGCACTAAAGGTACGTCCACTTCTTCCTCACAAAACAATTTGAAACGAGTTTTCGTAAACTCTCGTAGCTCATCCACATCAACAGAAACGTAACTTTTCGATAGCCAGTTTGAAAACAGTATCGGCTCTCTAAGGGATTTTTCAATGTCTAGGCCACCAAAATATTTCCGAACAATAGTTTTGATTTCCATGCTAGTCCAAGCTTTTTCTTCTGCATGTACAAGTCGATCACTAAACAGTCTCAAAGCCTCATGAGCCCATATACGCATCAATCCTTCCAATGTCAACATATTCAGAGGCCTTATCGCCTCGTAATGACCACGAACCCACCGTGTAAGCTCACGAGGACTGAATATATAATGGCTCTGATCTGTCGAAGTGAATTTTCTCCGTGAATTCAAGTAAAACTCTATCATTGAATTGGTAACAGATTCCGCAAATCCACGTAAAGAAGGAACACATTTAAGGATAGCTCGGTTAAATGTTCCATAAATTTGAAATAGAGATTGTTCTCCTGGGTAATCGACCATTACTAGGGAGGTATGACGCATGAATCGAGGACTTAAATCAACTCGGCCGACATCTGTAGGTGGATTGCAAGCAGCGACAATCTGTACATGACCCAATGTAATCCAGATTCTATCAGATGCTCTCCAGAATCCATTTTGTTCAATAAGCTGCCGGAGAAAGGAGGTCGTGCGTTGGGTTCCATATTGATCCAAGGACGGTAAATTGATCTCGTCGCAGAATAGAACTAACCACCTTCCAATCTGAGACGGCGAGAGAGTAAGCCCGTTCAAAGTCTGATGATATTCACAATATTGTTCTATTGCTTTAATGATAAGCTCTGGAGTTGTCGCTTTTGAAAAATTCAAACCAGCAACCTCCATATTAGGAAGTTTCCGAAGTGCGTTGAAAAGGATCATGGTCTTCCCAGACCCAGGAGGCCCACAGAGGATCACAGGTTTATGCTCAAACAGAGAAGAGTACACAAATTGTTCATAGCGAACTGTATCAACAGTTGGAATGACAAGATCAGTCCTAGTAACTTCGTAAGGTTCAATTTCGACTGTAGATATACGGGATCTCCAGGAAACCCAGCGCGCCTCTGGAAGCTCGACATCATAATCAAACAAATGTTCCCCAATGGGGAGCTCCAACCCATTGAAAAAATCAATGCTCCCGAGATATGTTCCAAAAGTCTCTCGGTCATACAAGCAGCAATCACCAGCAAAACTCCAAATCAGGGCAAGAAGGAATTTCTTCAAGAAGAATTTCTCTTGCTGCTCTTCATCAAGAACAAAATCTAGATGTTGAGAATTGTACTGAATTACAGACCTGACAGCAGCATCTAATAGAGAAAAAAGAGTTCCCAACACCCTGAGTTCTGTAAATTCCATAACGTGATCATATTTTCGTGCTTCGATAAAGATTGAGTCGTAAAAATCCAGTGATAAAAGGATATCACCAAGCCGCTTCGCAGCAGCAGCCTGAACTTCATTGTCTTTCGGATCTTCACCTCTGCCGTCCGACAAGATATCTTCTTCGTAGTCTTCGAAATTCTTCCATCGGAGCCGTTCCAAGTAGTTGTACGTAAACATTTCCTTAGTGACAGTGGCTCCACTAAACCATACCATTCCACATCTACTGACAGTTGCCAGCGTCGCATATCGAACGTCCGCTACTTCAAATAGAATACGAACATTGGGAGGCAGATTAAGTCGTTCGCCATTGGGTAAAGTAAGCAATCGATTATCGTCCAAAACGCTGTAAATTAGTCAAAGCCTAGACAACTCAGTAAACTTTCTTTCGTACCTATTCAAATTCTCTGCCCATTCAGGATCGATATCGCCATCAAAGACAATCCAATGCCTCTTTGCGGTCTCGCCTCGTAGGTTGTCAATTATCTTGCGCAATATATTTGTAAATAGTCCGTCAGTCCATTCCCGTGTGGTACTATCCAAAATGCCATACAAGTTCTCCTTTGACATGACTTTGCAATCTATCACGTGAAAGACGCTGGGCATGTTTTCTACAATTTGCAAAGCTTGCGATAATGTTCTCCAGGCAGAGGATTTTCCAGACCCAGATTCTCCAACCATTATTATGCCATGATGAATCTCCTGCATTTGGTATAGTTGCACAATTTTTTCCTGCCACGGTCCGTCAACACGGAATGAATTATCATTTGCGATTTTCGTTATTGCGTTTTTTAGCTTGCTTAGATCAGAAGCTACATAGTCAACTCCAGGAAAAGTTTCTGCCAGAATTCTGTAAAAAATCAGTTAACAGCAATAATCAATCGATTGAGACTTCATACATTTGGAATATTGGAACATCGTCTTCAATTAATTTTGGAGTAATTGTCTCCAGCAAACTTCGTAGGATGATCTGCGAACCGAGATCCTTGCTTATTGTATCGTCTTCAACTGTCTGGAGAGACTGTCTTTTAAGCCCTCCAGAACGCACAAGAATACTTTTTACTGCACGAAGACCAAAGTCATAATGCATCTGCTTAGACAATCTAGTGGATAGCTCTGTGAAAATGAAAATGACTTTTTTTGCTAAGGCAGCAGCATTAGAGAAACCTTGTGAATACAAGATTACCTCTGCAATCGTTTCTTTATCAGGTTTTGACATTGAAACACTTCGGAATAGCTTTTTCAAGTTGTCAGGCAGATTAGATCGACCAGCGTAGCCGGGATTCATAGTTATAAAAATTCCTAGAAATTATAAGAAATTGCTATAATTCATTTATTTGCATATGCGCTTACCAGTCCCTTCATGAATATCGACTGTACGACCAGACAATTCTATTGGAATTGAAGCGTTGAGATTCGTAAGTCCAGATTTCAAACCAAGTTGAATACTTTGGACTTGAGAGGAAACAGCACTTAAGATGTTCTCGTTCAGACGATTGAACTCATCGAAACATCCCCAAGCACCTACTAAACATATTCCCAAGAAAATTCGGCCCATTGCCTGAAAATCAAATGTGTCATCGCAACAAAATACTAAGACAAAGTTACCTAGTTGCTGGCCCAGAGATTTCACAGTTTCCGTTTTTCCTATTTATCCAATTAGCCGATTGCTACCGCAACGATCATAACTGTAAGAATGA
Organism: Babjevia anomala; assembly: GCA_030580435.1. Classification (NCBI taxonomy): domain Eukaryota; kingdom Fungi; phylum Ascomycota; class Lipomycetes; order Lipomycetales; family Lipomycetaceae; genus Babjevia; species Babjevia anomala. The sequence continues at coordinate 313,418 of JAKTSW010000006.1, read as the reverse complement.
TATGTACCAGTCCCTGCTGGACCAAAAGGAGAACCTCCAAGATTCTGCTCCATAGCACCTGTCAAAGCCAAGTAACATTTATCCGTAAGAGGGGTGCGAACAATTCTGTCAGGAAGACCGATATATTCAAAACCATATCGAAAAGTAGCACTTCCCATTCGAATCTGCAATTTGTGCAAAGTTTCCCTACTATCACTATATAAAAATGCCATCTTGGACACCCATTCATAATCTGAGATGGAGGTAACTTTCTTTTCAATAAAATCATAAATAACGTTTCGCTGATAGGCAAGCTCAGTTATTAGAGACTCGCATTTTTTGCGCTCGATTACATTTAGGTCTCTCAAGCCAATTTCAGATAGGAATTTTAGTAGAGTATCTTCCCGGTGACACAGATCGGCTAGTGCAGCTCCACCTAATTTGAGCGCGTCTTCAATACCGGATGTCCATAATACTTGTGTCGCTAGGACAGCGACCTGAGAAGGAAACGTAGCCATCCAAGAAAAGAAAGCCTCCGTAGATATTGGAACGGCGTGGAGCAGTTGTTCAAAGACCTTGATTGCGCTATCTAGACAGTTGGCGAGAGTATTTCGCATCTCATTTTCGAAAGCATTCATCCAAGCATAGATAGCCGGGTTTTCCACAAGCGATATACCTTCTGAAAACATAACTACTTCTCCTTCCTTTGAGGCAAAGCCAGCTATGGTCGAAGTCTCGCCGTTCACTACTAAAGTCGATACACCTGCAAACATCTTGTTGAAATGCTTTTGTATTCTGACAAGGTCTTTCGAGTTGCCTATTATTTCAAGAAGATCCTCATCTCCGATAAAAAAAAATCGGGGAAACTGCATGCGCTGTCTCTCAAGATATTCACCAAGAGATTTTTGAACTTTCTTTAGAAGATCCAATAGTCGTTCCAGAGATTTATGAACCCCTGGAATACCAAGAATATCTAAGATATTAGGAGAACGCCATACTTTCCGCATAAGAGCAATGAACTCTGAGTTAGTGTTCTGAAACCTTGACGACTCTGAGGGAAGTAAAACCTTGATTTCAGCATTTCCCATGAAGACACCTTCTAGGTAAACCCATTGTCTTTGGACATCTATCCACACATCAAACAAAGCATGGATCCTGTTAATCCGATCTTCCCAACCCGATGCCTCTTCATCAAAATGCTTATAATATGGAGAATGGCGCATAGCTGCCAAAGAATTCAGATGCTCTGCGCAATATGCAAAAATCTCGTCCCAGCCTCGAATAAGATGGCATTTGTTCTGATAGCTGATGAGATCTAGAGAATAGTTGGACCAAACATCGGAAACCTTAAACACAAAATTAGAAACGAAAAGTAAAAAATAACTTATGCATAAGAAGTACCTTGCGGAGAAAAATTTCGAGAGTAAACTCTCCCTGAGCCTGCACTATAACATCTTTCACGAAAGCCTCGTTAGATTGCAGGTTGAGATCCCACACGTTTCCCATTGTCATCGAAGTAACGTATATGTTCTGCTGGGGATCCAAGACGCGATATAACTTCAGCCAATGCCGTTCTCTGATTGAGTCCGCTTTTAAATCTGAAATAAGAGGAACTAAAGCTATGGATTGTCTCAAGACGTCGAGAACATGTTCAAACGCGGCATACTGTCGGATTCGAGCTGGCATGTCTCTTGTCATTTTGGATAAGTTTTCTAGATTGCTCTTAATTTTACGGGGAATAAGAGCTGACCACAAGGTTTCTCGGAGATCGTTAATAGAAGTCCAGATCGTATTTAGAGCGGCCCAAACAGACTTAAAGTCTTGAACCTCCTCCAGAATTAGGGATATATCTGAGTTCTGAGCCATGTCCAAATTGAGAGCTTCTTTTGCTCTAGAGATAAGATCATAGCCTTCCTTCAGCCTCGAGAATAACGAATCATACTTATTCAGTATCTTATTTGCCTCCGTAGCATCGATATTACCAGTGACAGGCTTCTCTAAATTCCAATCGTCGATAGCCTTCTCAACTTGAGCGTGCATGATGCGGTTTTCAGCCAAAATTTTAGCACGTAAGACGTCTGTTCAAATAATGAGAATTACTTATAAGAACAAAAATTGGATAAGATCAGCATACCTATTTGATCGTCCACTAGTTTACTTCTTCGCGAAAGTATTTCATTGAGAGCACTCCAGTCGCTATTTATTTGATCAACAAACAACCAATCTGGCGGAAAGCGATATCTATGTCTTGATAAAGTAACTTGACCCAATTTGAAGAGTTCGATATTTTGTTGCCACATATTGATTTTTCTTTTACAAGACTCTACCGTCGTGATGAATGCTACTGCTTGAGTAGTAGAGGATGAGTCCAGACTCTGGGCTTCAAGTTCTTTACGGGCTCTTTGCAATTCCGGCTGCGTCTGCTTTAGATTGGAGTCAAGAAGTTCAGCAAAATGAAGGAGCGTACTATTCTGCCAAGCATCGTATTTAGCATTAACTCGTGTTTGAACCTGCTCGTATTCAATGATAGCAATGCCAAAGTTCTGAGAATCAGAGGATGTATCGAATGTCGCTCGAGACTTTCTAATTTCTTGCAATATCTGAACCCATTTTGCCAGATCTTGTCCGAGTAGATCGTATACTTGCTCGCTTTGTAAGTCCCAAAGTGACTGAAATTGATACCACTTTAAAATATAGTCGTGTATTTCTCCAATTTTACATTCAATTATAGAATGGGCAGACTCCAATTCACGGGTAATATTTACTGCCTAAACCATGTGAATCATTAGAGGTTAATCTTCAAGCTACCATTGATTAAGCTTACCAATGACTCAAAACTACTTCTTTTTGAAGAACCTATTAACATGTTTGCATTTACTTCGTATCTTTCAGCTTGAATATTAGGTAATTGAAATATAGTGGATAACCAATTTTGTAGCTGAGAATACAAATAAACTCTTGCAAATTCAAGAGGAGGTGATAGTGAGATCATTTGGTTTCTGATGACTAGCTCGAAATACAACAATGGCAGTTGAGGATGAGTTTTTTCGGTGGCGATAGAAGCGGAAATTGACTTTGATGCAGAGCCGTTTGCTGTCCTCAAGTTCTCAATCCAAGATACGATCGCTTCTCGTAGACGATCAGTGAGGATTGACTCGATCATACTATTGAGATTGCGAACCCACATATTTAAATTGGTCAGACTTTCCAGACTGAGTTTGTCAACCTATTATCAATATGAGAGAAATCCGAGAAAATATTGCTCCTGATGTTCTTACCAAAACCTGAATACTTTCGATTAACTTGCTGAATATGCAAGATTCGTACTTGCATTTTTTAAGTTCATCAAGCAATCTATTTACTTGTTGAGATGTCTCAACTACAACATGTGTCTTCTGTTCGAACATAGAGATATGTGTAAATAGATCTCTGACGAACTGCACGTACTTGCTCTCGTGAACTCCAACACCATCGGCAGCTGAATACGAGAAAGACTTGATGTCATAAGAATGTATGAAGTACTCCCATTTCAGTCTCATTCCTCTTCGGATTAGCGACTGAACGTCATTTTGATATCCATTCAATAAAATTTCAGCACCTTGCATCTTACTCGTCAACAGATTAGTGTGCATATAGATATCCGTACTAGTAGACAAACTGATCGCATAAGGATATACCCGCTTTGCAATCTTAGAGACATTATTTATTGCGTGAGGGATTTGGAATTTCAGATACGTCAAATTCCTGACTTCTTTGAATAACGCAACTGCTTGGGGGTCAAAGTTGACTGATAAAGAGTATACATTTCCAGAGGCTCTATTCCGGATTATCTTAAATAGAGAACCTTTGATAGATATGTTTCGTTGGGTAATGTTTTGTAGCCAAGAATCATAGATCGGCCTGCAAACCAACTTCTTTCGAAATATTAAGCTTTCACTCCGAAGTTTCTCCCCGTCAACATATAACTCCCAGCCATTACCTAGAAGATCTTCTACTCTCTTCATATGTAAATTCAGCTGCCGCTCGATCTGCTGAACCCATATTATGGTCCCAGAGGCAGGAGGAATATCTCTAACTTTTGTCATCATGAAGGCCTCGGATGAAATGTATTGCTTCTTGAATCGTTCATGCAATGACGATATATCCATTTTCACGCTTTCGATCAATTGAGATTGATATTCATGAATTGCACCTCTGATTTTGGGACGTACAAACAATGGATTAAATTTGGAAAACACACGAAACATCTCGTTTGCTGTTTTCGCGGTTGCTAGTCGATCACGAAGCTGTGATATAATGTAGTTCTCGACTCGAGATATACGTTCATTATAATTGCGTTCAGCAGCAGCCCATACTTCGGTTCCTTCAGGCGAGACGTCAAGCACGTCCACATCTTTTAATATAGCAAAGGCGGCACTTATCTCTTCTGATATGTCGACGTTGGTTAAACCATTATCAGTGATAGCTTTATCATCTATATTTCCAGTGCCTTCCGTCCGTGGTTCTAGCACCATTTTCAATGTTTCCTGAAGTCTATAGTGAGCTAGCCTAAAGGACTTTAAGTAAACCAATCTCTCTTGCGTAGCAGCATGTTTCGCATTTATCCGAATGGGAATAAACTTTTCAGACCGTTTTCTTGTAACATCACGAGCTACGTTAGTAAATTCTTTGATCTGTTGGTCCCAGGTCGCAAAAATCGCCTCAACTTCCTCAATGACACTCTGGAAGCCATGATACTCCAAATGAATTATTCTTCGACTGCTTAAGAGAGAGTGAATCTGTGCATCCAAGTCTGCAGATATTGCCTCAACAAGCAAAAGAGCACGTCGAATCGGATATGCCGAAATTCGCAAGCGCTTATTGTAGTGATTGAATATTTGTAGTATTGCCGATTGTACTGCTTGACAACTGGTGGCTGAAAGCATATTGTCAAGAGGGAAATCGTACATTAATAGATTATACTGCTTGACTAAATTCCAGTTAATAGCCACATAAAACGTATTGCGAATTTTTGCTTACCTTTGGTCATGGCTTCTTTCAAGCCAGTATCTGCTACAAAACTCATGGTTGCATGAAATCGTTTTGCATTCTTGAGAACATCTATCGTAAGTATCACACCGTCGTATTGAAGCTGCTGGTCGATATTCTGCAATACACCTTCTAGCGATATCCAAAAGTTGATTTCTTGCGCTGCTGTACCACTGGATGGGTCTCTTGTTAACTTCGTGATAGTCTGTATCGACTTGATCCAAGTGTTTACGTTTGATTGCAAAGAATTTAGAAACTGGCTCTCGCTCAATATATCATGAGGTATCATATCTAGAGATGGCTTGATATTCTTTTTTGAGGCCTACCAAGCTTAGTTGTGCATATCAAAAGATAGGAAAGAAACTTTAAGTACCTCATCCAGCACCTGCTGTATTATCGCGTGATAGTTCAAAGTCAATTGGGGTATCTCAATATTCTGCTGTAAGTGCAGCAACGATAGCTCCAGTTCAACCAATTTCTTGCGAGTAGCAGGGATACCTAATGTGATCAGTTTCAGAATCTCGCTTAATTTTGTGTTTCGTTTCAGCTTTTTCATGTTACAGACTTGTATGCATACCTGTTGTTAAATCGTTTTCTCTCATCTCAGGTGTATTCGTTGAAGGCGCCTTTGTATCTGCAGAAGCGGCATCGAAATAGGGCTTGATCGCGTAATGAACAAGCGAATATAATGTTTCGTAAGCCGATGAAGTCGACGGGCTTTCCGGGTTACTTGTAGCATTAGGAAGGTTAAAGAACTGCAATTGCGACATCAACGACTGACTAGTATCTAATACTGGATATCGTTTTATTATTCCAATAGACGCGACCGTCCCAGCATTTGGAGTGAACTCGGTATCTAGTGAATAACAATAGGTTGCACCCGAGCCTACTTTACAAAAGATTAGTATCGGCTATTATTTTGCCACTATCCACCTTGCCGTAGAATCTTAGGCAAATTCTTAAATTATTGAGCTTACCCAGAATATTTGCAGTCGCAATTTCGGAGAGCCTTTTGGAGATGAAGATTGTAGTTGACTTGGGTTCGGACGCGAACGTGGCAAGCTTTTGTGTAATTTCTGAGTTGGGCAAGAAAACCGAATTTTGCAAATCCTGATCCGAGGCATCTAGAGATATTTGTAGCAGATCTTTTAGGTAAGATGCCAGAATTTTGATGTCTATCTTATCGTTGCTCGGCTGTCTAGGAAGATCAGATGCACCTAGCTCGGCTGAGAACGTCATAGCTGCCGCGCCGGAAGCTGTCTCTGACTTCCCAAAAGATTCAGAGAATAGAATCAGCTATTCGGGATGGAAATTAGGACCGAGCAGTGAATCTACTATAAAAATGTCGCGCTTTGTGAAGTTGTGTGTGGAAGTTGTTGAACTCGTCATTTTCTCAGGGGTCGTCTGCATGGAGAGTTTGCTGTGTTGTTTTGTTTGGAGAACTTCGTTTGACGCGTCGTACAGATCAGATCATCTGCACGGCTCACCAAAATAAAACAGATTCCGACCAATAAAAGCGATAATGCAGCTGGTTGCAAAAGAAACCGAAACGATACAACAACAAAAAAAAACTTTTATCGAGTCTCAAAATTAATAATTGGCCAGTCTCGCCCGACCAGCTTGGTAGTTCCGGCTTAATCTACGAAAGGGTCGATGATTTAGTTTTATTTCCAGACAGTTCTTTCGAAATGAGCTAGAAAATTTCAGGACAGTTCAATGCCTTACAAAATGTAGTTCATCGGTTTCTAAGAAAATATAATCGAAATATGGGAAGATACGGGCAAGTGAACGGTAATCAAATCAACATGTCACTCATGTATTCATATGAAAACAAGGCCACCTTTACTAATATCCATCTTGTATTGATTACAATTATGATCAATTTAACAGAATTTTGTAATATCCAAACATATGAAGTTGTCCATCATTTTGTAATGCCACACATTAGTTTGCAAATCGTTCATGAGTAATTTAAGATCGCAACATATTTCTAAGACACTAAATGCCGAATCCACTGTGTCTAAGGTGTACTCTAATTTATTGAGTCTAAGATAAACACATAATGCATAAAGATGAAATTAAATCATTTGGCCTTTTTGCGATACATCAGGATTACATCTCCTCCTGCTCTCCATATAAGTGCACGAATCGTGGCAAGGGTGAAATTGGGTTCTAGGACCTAAACAAATCTCTTAAGCATCTTCTCAGATTTTTAATATTCATAACTGAAAGAAAGACAAACCTGGCCTTGACAAACTAATTCCAACCAATCTTCAGGCTTCATAGCATTAGGATCATTTTCCTGTGCTTGCTGTCTCTTCTTCGGTTTCACCGAATTATCGAGCTTTTCGTCAACGTAAAAAACAATTTTCTTGGCCCGTAGCATTCGATACGCATTCAACCGTGCATTACTAAACCAAAGCATTAGAGAAAGTTGAGAAGTCCAAGAATCTGGAATATTATACCCATTCAATAAAGCAGGAAGTTCGTCCTTATAAGGCTGAAGAACGAAACTGACCTTGACCAGATCTTTTTGCGGTATATGGTTCTGTAAAATGTCATAGTTAGTAAACCGTCAAAGAAAGTAGACATAATGGTATAATACCAATAAAAGAAAGTCAGCTAGCCAGCCTGGCGCAGCATTCTCCAAGATGTCAACGTCATCATTGAGGCCACAGGTAGCAACAGTTCCTCTATAAAGATCGACAGTCCCACCGGCATCAATTTTCTGCTCGGATATAATCACAGAAGTCTCTGATGGGATATCAAGCACCGGAGTTTCATTCTGCAATGATGGCAAAATGGTTGTACTCGTATAGTTATTCGTTGCCTCGTATTCGTCGTGTATCTTCTGTATAACCCCTGCTAGAGTATCGTCGTATATTGTTGCTGCATCGTCCTTGCTTTCGTCCGCCGCTGTTGAGGTAGTTCCAGGCGCTGGGCTGTTCTCATTTGACTCGCCAGATTTATCCGATAAATTTTTAGTGTCAAGAGACATATTTCGAGTGAGTTTGACTTTGCTAAACGAGCGCAACTTTCCCATGAGCGAACTCGGTGCGGCGAGAGGCTCACTTTGTTCCAAAGTCGACGGAGTCATGGAACTAGACGTAGTCGCGGAGCTACTGTCCAGCATTGGCTCATTGTTTGACGATACAGAAGAGAACGCATTATACTGAGAGATCGGAGATAGCGCGGCTGACGGAGACGGCAGTTCAGAAAGTGTAGAAGAAAAGTAGTCTGTGACGCCAGGCGAACCAGGAGAAGCAATAGTTGGCTTTTCAGACCCATTCTCCATGGATCTGGAATTTGAATCTGTGTATGCCGAATTAGAAGGGTTGTAAACAGGTGCAGGAGAAGCTACACCAATAGCTAATCCAGGAGTATTAACAGGAAAGCTTCCTAATATTGACTGTGGTGGTACTTCAGAAAATGGAGAAGCAAAAGGTGGACTCGCAAAATTCAGCTCCCCAGGAAGCTTGCGTCGAAGCGATTCTCGCTCAGAAATTTCCCGTCGACGCTGTCGTCTATAGTGCTCATCACGCGTCACCTCGGCATTAATCAAGTTAGCGAAAAGATAACGGAGAATCCAACGTCCAAGATTAATACGTTGATCGTCTCGAAACTGGATTTTGCCATCTGTCTCAATATCGTCTGCATATATTTCAGCGTCGAAGCAGTAAGACTCCTCCAATACAACAGCTAACTGTCCTGTCCTTGTGTTGACATGACACCAATTTGCCATCGTTTCGAATGGGTTTATTTCATCTGCGACGTCTTGAATATCACGTCCTCCAAATGACTTGACAGGAATGCACTAAATAGGTTAGTTACAATCAAAAAGTATCGTGTTGTGAAATATTGAAGTTTTCAACATACTTTCAAGAGATCCCATAAGAGTACCTCTCCTGCCGTGTCTACTGTCAAGACCCGTCGTCGATCATTTAGAAGAATATGCTTTATCAGTCCAGTCTGGCCTTCGATTGTCTCCTCTGGATTTAGTCGAAGTGGTTCGACGACAGCAGGCTCAACAACAGACGAGGCTCCAACTACCTCGAGGCGAGATGGATGAGACATATTGATGACATCATCAGGTTCCACAATGCTCTTATAGTCACCGGTATTGAGATTGATAATGGATGCCGCCGGAATTTGGCTGGCAGAGGTAGCTGCAACTTTAAGTAGTGTATTTTCGACAGGCTTCGTCGGGTAACTGACACTAGAAGACCGCCGCCTTCGCTCAAGGTGTTGCTGGGTTGTCATCGGCGTAGTATCAACATCTTTCTATGAGGCTGTTAGCAAAAGAATATTCAGTATTCATAAAGGGTATGAATAAGATAAAAAGACAGAGGAGATGATCATACCCATCTGTGTATACGTGAGTTGGAGGTTGCCGTCCACAAGTGGTCCCCCGCTCCAACTATCTTGTTAACGCCTTGATGTTCATTGCAAACTAACACACATAAACTGTCTTCGGCCTCGCAAGCTCCACGCATGTCAGTCTTAATCACACAGCCTGACTTATCGCTGGAATGAAAAACTTCCAGGTTCGGATGTTCTGAATGCAGCGACCATACACTGCAGTCATGCATATTCAATGTGTGCATCAACCTTCCAGCTGTTAGAGACCACAGCTTCACTGTAGAATCAGACGAAGCACTAAGAACCTGGAAATTGTTAATCTCTTAATCATCCCAAACACATATAGTTGATCCATACCAGGTTTCCAGCCTTATTGAGTAGAATTGATCTAATATTGTCCGTGTGTCCAACAAAGTTGTTAATGCTCTTTCCTGATCTTGCGTCGAACAACCGAACTATATTCTCTGGTCCTCCACATCCGACTGTATTCCCTCCCGGACCACCCAGACCAAGTGCATATACACTTCCCTTTGGATTATTTCCCTTGTATCCAACATCAATCTGCATTCTTTCGCCCTGACCACTCAGATCCCATAAAATCACTTTTCGATCGAGTCCTCCGGAGGCTACGAAATCGCTAGATTGATCGTAGACCGCAAGGCACTTTGCAAAGTCATGGTGATGGCCGATAGAAGTCTGCTGGTTCGTTTGAGGCGTCCATAGGTTAACCGTAAGATCTGATGAGCATGAAACCACTAAAGGACGTTAGTAAATTATTTCGTAAACTTTCAGACAACTTGAATAAAAAGAAAGTTACCGCTGCTGTAGTTGTTTGCGAGCACTATGTCATTGACCCAATGAGTGTGCATGTGTATTTGAGACCGAAACGTTGACACTGGAGACGGTGGCTTGACAGCAGGCTGCTGTTCTCCAGAGTGGCCGTTAGTAGCTAATGACGTGTTATCGGCTAGTGTGAGTGATGCAGTTCGTTCTTTCAAAGTATTGGAATCGCTATTTCCGGTCAGTGAAGAGTCGTCGTACAGTCGAGGTTCTGGCGTATTAAGATTCATGTTATCGAGGTTCCAAGCCATCAGCATGCCGTCTCGTCCAGCACTATATAGCGTGCCGCTACGGCCATCGACCGGAGTAGGATCGACAGCCAGAGAGTTCACACCTAGAGTATGTCCATGATGCGAATTCCGTGAGGCGAGAAGGTACGTGATTTTCCGAGTGGTCTTTCTCACCATGGCCCAAGTCTATGCGAAAGAGTGTAAGGATAACGAAAGAAGTACGTGTTGTCGATGCTGGAAACAGAGCAACACAATAAAATATCTATCTGCGATAAGATTCTCCCAAAGAATAAACGAACGGCGAGCAGCAATATCTGCAAATTAAGGTGACCAAATTGTAAGAATCACAAATGTGGATTGAATATGGCAAACCACTAATGCTGGGGTGGGGTTGTTTCAAGCCTAGCAGATGAGAATAATACGCTTGCAGACCGTAATCTTGCCTGGGGAATATCTGCGATTATTGCAAATTATATGAGCCTTCTCTGTCACCCAAATTGAATTTTGAAATGTAAAATGATCTTGTTCATTGCACTTCCGATTACAACGCCACGACATTGTGCATCTTAGCATTTTTAGAATTGAAGGCCCGGTTGGCGCAGTCGGCTGTGCCATCAAACATATCCTTTTCTGATGAAGTGGTGAGATGCTGCATCTAGTTAAATTTGAATTGCTTATTTCACGAATTAATGATTTTCGATCCAACTACAGTACTCCGGTTGTAACAACATCGCACTCAAGTATATCGCCTTTGGTGATTCTGTAAATGTAGTAACGATATCGAGCAATATTATTGCGCGAGAGCTCAGTGGAGCGTTCTGTTGCGAAGGAAATATTAGTGAATAATTTCATATATTAATTCCTTTTTATTCCCGATGTATTTACAAAGCCAAAAATATCGTTACAAAACAAGAACCGCCTGCAAATGTATTTTAAGAGAAAAAATTTAAGAGCAACTGTTTATATAATAATTTGAAAACACCTTCCAATGGAAATTTCCCAAGAGACATACACGACCAACTAAAACAGAGACCTCCCAAAAAACGTCGTTTGTTGCAGCGGATAACCCAATCTGAGGACGAGGAGATGTCAAATTTCCCGATGTCATGGCAGAGATTGCGGAAATAATACTCAATATTTTCGATGGCAACGTCGACAAGGTATGCTTAGCATAAACGTCTAAGTCTTTCAAGAGCTGTTTTTCAAACATGGCGTACATAGTAGAGTCAGGCTTCAGATGCTTGCTGAGCCAGCTCATGCAAAGCGAGCTGAGATACTCTAGATTAGGAGCAGATGCGGACTTGGCAGCTAACAACTCTTGACCAGCAAGAGTAGGTAGGTCGTAAGCCCGCTTGGCGATTTGTAGAGCAATGTTTTCAGCATTATTCGCCCATAGGATGCTTGCTTCGGCAGGATTGGTAGAGTTGGTGCCGCTGCCGCTGCAAGCATCATTTACAAGCACAAGTAGCTCTTGTTTCATAGCGTCCATACTCTCGTTAGATACCGGGCCCTTATGGAGTGACATTACCAACTGGCGATAAAGCGTCATGCAAAGTTGCAGTGAGGTGATCTGTACGACGTCGGATTTCAAAGACCGCAAACGGGGAATATCAAAACTGAAAGTTCCAGGAAAACGATTTGCAAATCCAGGGATGAAACTCGAGGATTGAGATAAGAAATTGATAAGACCTGTCACAAAGCAATCTTTATACTGATCTTTTGCGCCCTCAACTTTGAAATTATCGTAGACGATCTTGTACCAATTCAGAGAATCGGTCATGTCAAATTTCTTGCGCTGTATTCTGATAGCGAAGTACTCCTGCTCAAACTCGACCGCGTTTTCGATTAAGTAGGGTCGAAGAGTGCGAATCTGATGATTTGCAACATCCTTATAAAATCAGCAAGTAGCTAAGTTATACGCTAGAAAGTGGAACAACTTACAAGTTTCATCGCTTCCAAGATCGTAAAGATCATGCGAAGTCCATCAACGAGCTTAACCGGTTGACCATTATTGACTCCAGCCACGATTTTCGCCATCATTTGATCGACCCAAGAGTCGCGCATAGGCGCACAATGAGATTTGAACACGTTCGACAGCCACTTGCCAACGCCAATAAAATCCAGAACATTGTGCTCTAACTTCTGCATTATGAACTCTATGTCCAAAGCCTGGCTGATTTGTGGTCGGTCTTTCGAAGGCAGTAGGCTCAGGAGGATATCTCTGAGAGCGACAAACAACGCGTAGAGTTTACTTTTTGAAGAAATTGGGTAGCCAAACTTCAGTAGCCCGCACTCAAGGAGAACAGCCTCCCAGTATCTATCCGCATTACTCTTTTTCAATCTACCGCGTTCGCCGTCTAGGTTTGGTCTGAACTGCAGCTGCGGGTCGAAAATGATATCGTGTCGTAGCTGAGGGTTTTTGAATATCTCCTGCAGATCTAATTCTCGTAGGCCCTGCAGGTTAATCGGTGGAGAGTTGATATCTCGTTGCTTGTGATGGTGATGATGATGATGGTGATGAGGTCGGGAGGAGAACTGTTCGTGTGATAGGTTGACTGGCTCCTTGCCCGTCTTTATGAACGTTTGGGAAGGGCTAGACTCTATGCTGCAGCTGAACGAGTAATTGAACAGACGTATGTCAGGTAGAGACTTCGATCGTGCTCTGTGTGGGGCCAGCGTCGAGTTCCGAGAGTAGTGCGGCAACGAGATCGCCAGCTTTGAAAAGTGCGTTCTCAGGGACGCCGGTTCTTTTGACTGTGGCACCACAGTTGGATTCGCCATGGTTATTCTTTCCGAGAGAGGCGAGATTTCCGGCGACGTCGGGATGCTGGCTGAACTAGCGGTTGTGCTGACTTCCAGTCTTGAGCGCTTAGACGCATAGCATTCGTTGCCAGAGATCAGAGGCCGCTTAAACACAAGCGAACTGGGAAGATACGCTGTAGATTCGGAGGCCGAAGAGGACGGAGGCGGCGACGAGGCAGGCGTCGACGTCAGCGACTGCGCGGCCATGCTAGCCGGCGACGGGCCGGCTGTTAGAATTGCGGCCTGGTAGCTCTTGTTCATTGGCGCTGAGTATTCTGGGGCAGCGACCTCGTCCAAACTCAGCGACGCCTGAGCCTGCGCCGAAACGGACGAGACGGACGGTCTACTGGCGGACGCCGCGTTCACGGCTGAATTTGAAGAGCTGGACGCTGCGTTCACTGACGGCATTAGGCGAGACTGCGAGAAGCTCGAGTGGCGCTGTTCAGTCCGCGGTTGCGAGGGCTGCTGGTGGTGGGACTGTTGTGAAGACATCTCGTCGAACGGGAGCAGAAGGCGGATATATTTGCCGACTTTCTGACAACTGTCTGGGCGACCTTAGCAATGAGAGTAATATAACACAATGGCAATGTATAAAGGAAATGGATGGGGCCAAAAGGTTATAAGTAAAGGTGATAAGTAAAGGTGAAGTAAAGTGCCAACGAGATAAAGGCCTTTATAAAATTTACAGGAAAAAAGGGCAAGGCTAGTTTGAGGTCGCCGAAAGATGCCAGATGATATATAACGGGCAAAATGGAGTAGGGGCAAACGATGCATAGAACCACAGCAGCGCTAGACGAGAAAGAAAACCTAAAAGAGCCTAAAAGCTAGGGAATCTATCCAGGAGGCTAAAAGCCAAAAAAAGCCAGCGTGCGAATACAAGATTCAGCGTGCCAGCAGTACAGTTTCAATATACAATTTTTTTTAACTCGACGAGGTACACGATATATGGCAGTTGGGAATAACGTGGGAATAACAACGCAAAACTAGCACCGTCCGTGTTGGTACATCCGCACACGCACCGCCTCAATCCAAGTTCGCCCAACTGGGCTGTAATCTATCCCTTTTCGATCACGCTAATTTAGCTCCTGCGCTAGAACGTCTGTTCTGTGGCGGAGTCGCTCCTTTGAGTCACCCGGCTGTGCCACCACAAACCAGGAGACCAATCTAGCCGGCCTCTGCAGAGGCGACTCTCAAGAGGGCTCCCCGGAGAGGCAGTCAGTGGCCATATCTGGTCGTCGACTCACGAAGTGTCAGTGTGTAAGCGGTGAACTGAGCAACGTGGCCTCTGACTGTCATACAGCACCATGTCTTTGCTGCCGCGGCGCCCTGCGCGGCCTGGAGGCGAACAATGTCTTGCCTGCTCCGTGATGGCGCCGGCAAGAACTGTAGCTGTCGCGGTATCCCCCGCCTATGGACGGAGATAAGTCGGGACAGTAGCAAGACTAAATAGGCCACGGGAAACTGGAGATGACGCTGCGGAAATTGTTTACTATTTTGGCGATGCGCGGTGCGCTGAAATGGCCCGCTGCGTCCCAACACGGTAATCATCTAGAAACTCAATCGTAATTCGTCTTTCCGCTTTCGACCAGAGCCGCTAATGGCAATTTCGCTGTTTCGCCCTTGATAGCTGCCAAAATTTAGGGCCTCGGGCGGACGGCCGGTAGCTCTAGTAGGGCAACGGCAGAAAAGTGGGTCTAACTGCTTGCCGAACTTATCGCGATAGTGAAGCGATTAGTCGGCCTCCCAGCCGGTTAGCTTGTCAAGCTTCTATTGTCTGCGCTGTAGACATGCTGGTGATCTTCTGGACCTTCTGCGCTTGAGGCCGGCCGTTCAGACATTGATAGCTGCATCGCTACATCGCTAGATTGCTAGAGTTGCCAAAATTAGATATCCGATTGTTACCGAGGAACAGACTGCTTGGACTATTTCGGGCTAAAGCCGCTCAAGTATTTGGGTCGCGACCGAAAAATGTCATCAGTGTTTGTCATCGGTGTTTGTCATCGTGTCTCAGATGGCAAAAAGGCCAATCATTCACTTCCTGCGGCGCGAAGTTGCAAACGTTGCGAAGTTTGCTTAAGATACCTAAAGCAAGAGCTGGCAAAGTTAGGAGAGCTAGAAAGGCTACGAGAGCAAGAGCTTGCAAAAGCTAGAAAAAGGCTATTACAGGCTCGAGACCTGTTTACGGCTTAGAGGATTTGCCATCGCCGCCGGAGCCGGTTTGCCTGTGATGCGCACCGCCACAGATGTAGGTTTTCCAAAGTAGCTTGACGCATGGAATGCGCAGTAGCTTCTACGGCGTCTCCGCATCAGGACAGATGTGGCGTCATGGAACAAGCCCGACGAAGCTGAGTCGATGGCTGAGCTGGCTACCCTGGCTAGTCAGTTGTCCCCATGTGCATAAACTATCGTCATACGATCACGGCGCTTCCTGTAGCTGCTGGATTATTCGGCACCAGTGCCGAAAAGAAGGATAGCTTAGGCGCAAATGCGTTCAGGCCACAGATCAATCTGTGTTGTTGCGAACAGCTCCCCATTCTTGCATACTTGCGATGTAGCTCTACTGAGATTAAATGCACAGGTACACGCATGCACGGTCGCGCATCGCATAGCATCATATAACATCGATTATGCGTCCTTTGCAACACAGTTTGTGACAAGCTTAAGCAACGATGGATACCGCGGAACAAGGCTGGCTGCAGAATGTTAGACTACTGTGTTCGGCATGATCTCGCAGATGCGCTGGTGTCCACTGATCTGCTCCAGAGAATCCCGAGAGAATTCCCCCGAGGGCTCCGTCAACTACTTCTCGTAAACTACTTCTCGTCCTCTGGCATGTGAAGTGACTTACTCTCTCAACGCACGTGCCTTCGCAAAAATTTGTCCTCTGGCACTTCCTTACGCCTTCCCTACGCCTTACCAGCTCTTCTCCATCTGAGTTTACTCTGAATAGAGAAGACGAATCATGTCGCACAACGCTCATCAGGGCTGCAGAGTGGCTATCATCAAGAGTTCCGTAGAGAATAGAATTACCGAAACTAGTTGATCGATATGCTTGTCAAAGCTAGTATAGGCTGCAAAGGGCGTTGCCAACGCAGAGACCACTACAAAAAAGCCAACAGACTACGCCAAGATGTCACCCTCAGTAACAGTGAGGGAGAGAGTCGCCGAGAAGTCGTCGGTACGCTAAATGCTAAAGCAGCCACAGCTTTCTTCAGCTAGTTTTTGTCTTGCGATAGTCAGTTTTGTCTTAGGCAGGAGTTAATACTTTGTGGATACTCCGCACAGATCAACAGATCTTATGACCGACGAGATCAACTACGGCTGTAGAAGCTGACTCATGGACTAAAACAAAAAATATGACCTCCAAGAAATTTCTGATCTCTACCAGTTGGTCCATGCCAGGCGTCAAGTAAGCCCATAGAGCCTTAGTGCAAATGGGAAAACAGATTCAAGAGATTGGCTATTGGGGTATAAGAATAAAAGATTGTATGTAAATGGCTCATCACTGTTTACAGAACAGCAAAGCGCTATTTGTAGAAAACATCTGCGGTGCTGCTGTCGCGGTCCCTACTCCGACAAGACTGTCGTTTCTGGCAGATTTATGTGTTGGCTACTCGACCCTCCACAGCAAACGAGAGACCAACTAGTGTGCATCGGAAATGAAACATCTTGCTGCATAATTCAGAAACGCAGAACAGATTGTACTTGCAACTCCTAGTCCAGTCTAGAATTTATTAATGTGTATTTCCAGGATTAACATCAGATCAGAATTGTATGAGTATCTGGAGGCCGACGACCCTGGTTTTGCACATATGTTACCCTCTTTTATAATGGACTTCCAACACACAATTCTTCACGGGGCATTTAATAGATCTCGATTGTAACAACCATTTTAGCCTGGAGTATTGTCGAGATCCAGATCCGATAGTAGAACTTTACCAGAAACAATGGCCTCGGAATCTGCAGATGAAATTCTGCCTCCGGTACCTCCCTCAGAAACGTAAGTTAATCTTGTTTCAGAGCCGTGGTTTAATGCAGTTCGCTCTTGCTGAAGCCTTAATTTTATCTACAAGGCAGAATAAAATTAACTGTTGGATAGCATATACATCAGAAACATCGATGAAAAAATAAAAATCCCTAAGTTGAAGGAGGTGCTGCAGCATAGATTTTCAAAATATGGGCAGGTGTTGGATGTTGTTGCACATGCAAATATCAGAATGCGAGGTCAGGCGTTCGTGATCTTCGAGAATACTGCCACTGCTGAGAAGGCGATGCAGAAGAGCAAATCCGCGAAAATATTTGGCAAACCAATGGTAAATCGAGCGTCTTTGCTACTCGATGCTGTACTCGTTGTGCTGACTTTGTTCCAAATAGACTCTACAATTTTCTAAATCTAAAAGCGACGTAATAGTCCAAAAGTCAGGAGAAAAGGAGTTTGAAGAACATAAGCGAAAACGGTTAGCAGAGAAAGGTATTCATTTAGTTGTTCTGATGCTCTCTAAACTGATCTGACTGTGTGTTAATTTCTTGCAGACCGCCGTTCAGCAGAGCAAGCGGCCGTCAAACGAAAGAAACCCTCGGCAATTACGAAAAGGCCTACGAAGAAAGCTCCCGCTGCAGTCCGCGACGAGCTTCTGCCCCCTAACAAGATTCTATTCTTACAGAACTTGCCTGTCACCATTACAGCAGAGATGCTCACGCAGGAATTTGAAAAGTTTCCCGGCTTCTTCGAGGTTCGTCTCGTACCTGGTCGTGCTGGAATTGCATTTGTAGAATATGAAACGGATCCCATGGCCGTTGCAGCCAAAACCGGTCTGGCCAGTCTAAAATTTGACGATAAACTTGTAAAAATGACGTACGCTAGAAAATAGATGATGGTTACTGTAAATCTGCAAGCAGGTTAGTGTTTATTGCTGTATATTAGGTTGACAATTGACAGGCCGTTTCTCTCATGCATCCTCTGTACTCGCTTCATTGCTCCACGTCCGACTAAGACGTGATCCTACGCAAATATATTCAGACGTAAAGGACAAGAAAATTTGTAAATTAAAGAAATCTATTTACTATACTATTGAAATCAAATGACTGTCACCAAAACAGGACCCTCCTTCCTAAACTTCGACTGAAAACGACAATGAATGAATATATGAAGACAACAAAGCACACAATAGAGAAAAAGAACTATGGACAGTCCGAGAGTAGAGTATGACTAGAGTTTTTTAGAGAAGCCAATGTGACCCAACGATTCTAGAACATATAATCTAGAAGATAATGTCATCGTCATTTTGAACAGTCATATCTGCAACCGGCTCAGCTTCCTTCAATGCAGTGTTACCAACTCCATGCTCAGCTGCCATTGCTGCCTTGGCGGCAATTGAAGCCTTCTTCTCAACCTCTGAAGCAGCAGCATCTCGCTGCTTCTTATCCTGGACCTTTTTCAAACGGTAGAACTCTTCTCTGTCTAACTCGTCCAGCTCACTGTTGATATCTGATATAATTGTTAATATTTCCAATAAATACCTGGTGATTGGTGATATGTGACCTTATAGCAAAAAAACATACATTTAATGGTATTCTCAGTACGAGGGATAATGACATGCTCGATCGCATTGACACGACGGTTAGTTACCTTGATGACTTCATCCAAGATAACGAAGGCAGTCTGAATAGAAAGTCAGCCCGCAATCTGTTACGTAAGAATACTCTACTGACCTGTAAAGAAGCGAGCTCAATTAAGGTCTCAACAGCCTTTGAGTAAACCTCCTTGGCCTTCTGAACTTGCTGACCGCCTCTGCCCAATCCGGTCAACTTGAAGTCTACATCGTCAAGTCAGCAACCAATTGCTCACGTATGTGACTATAAAAACAAAAAATTACCGTTGTTTTCCTCGACATAGTAGGGCTCAAATGCTGGCAGATAGACACCAGAGACATTCTCTTGCTTAGCACGAACTCGGAATCTGGCCTGCTTCGCAGACTCCTGGACTTGGTAACCAATGCTATCGCCTGTCGCATAAGTGACCTCAGCAAGAGAGAAAGCAGCAACCTGCATGACTCTGCCCATTTTTCGCTTTGCCTCATCAATTCTTCGAGTAATGTCTCTAAAACGTTTGGTCAAGGCCTCTGACTTTCGCTTCAACAAACTGTGACCCACAGTAGCTCCCTTGAGCTTACTCTTCATGACGGTAAGTGTCATTCGAGTTGGGAAGACCGCCTCCCTATGCAATTTACCATATTAGTAATTGATGAAACAACAACATCAAGATCTCTTTCTCATAATTTTGAAGGAAACGCGATGTAACGCTTTTCAGCTGCTTCGTAAATGAACAAAGACTGAGAAATATCACTGTACCTGTTAGCTGCGCCAGACATGTCGCAATTGGTTATACAGTTGCAAGGTTTAAAAAAATAAGCAGACTATAGTATTCCAGAAGAACAAATTACAGCAATGTCGACAGACTTTTGAAGTGACGGATGGACCCAAGAAAACTTATGTAAATCGCTGTAGATAAAGGAAAATTGAATTCTCGCGTGGATTTACAGTGCTGCTCAATGCTTTCAGTGCTCAGTAGTAGAAGTGCCGTAGAAACTTGCGTCTCATTTGAAAAAGCATTTTACGCTTAGAGCACACTCGTCGGTGTAAAGGATAACAACATTCTGTGAACATTTCGTAATCTTCGTTTTTACTATTAAGCGAAATAGCGACCTTTTTTATCCACTCACCAACACCCAATCAATTGAATTGAGTTAAAAGGTTGGAAGCGTAGTATTTTCACTCCTTCCACACTAAGTCTTTGGTAATTTCAACGATAGGTCTCATGCGACTAATAGTTGCAGAGATCCGCGCATATTAGATTTTACGGTAGACGACAAAAGATGTCCGGAGATGCTGATGCAAGCATGGTAACGAAACTTGATCTATATCTAATATCGAGTTCAGATATTGCCTATGAGCAAGATATTTTGCGTAATCCTTATACTCTTTCATCTTGGCTTAGATATATAGAGCATAAGGCTGACGCCGCAATTCATGAGCGAGTTTTCGTCCTTGAACGCGCTTGCAATGATCTTAAACGATCATATAAACTATGGAAGATGTATCTCGATCTACGGAGGGAGCACGTTGAGACGCTCAATCCTGTTAAATTCGAAGACGAATACGCAAAAGTGAATGAATGCTTTGAAAGAAGTCTGATTCTCCTCAATAAGGTATATTCGTTGATTCTTGATGTCTGCCGTCTGCTAACTGGAATAGATGCCTAGGATATGGATTGACTATTTGAAGTTCCTCATGAAGCAGCCCAAGGTAACGTTCACACGAGAGACTTTTGACAGATGTCTCAGGGCATTACCCGTCACGCAGCAT
Source organism: Babjevia anomala (assembly GCA_030580435.1). Taxonomy (NCBI): domain Eukaryota; kingdom Fungi; phylum Ascomycota; class Lipomycetes; order Lipomycetales; family Lipomycetaceae; genus Babjevia; species Babjevia anomala. The sequence goes on along the minus strand of JAKTSW010000006.1, from coordinate 292,815 downwards.
TCAAGAATCTGGGAATTATACCTGGACTTTATCAGATCAGTGGGAGGCTATACTGCTGTCTCAGTTTACCGTCGATTTGTGCAGTATAAGCCGCAGTACATAGAAGATTATATTGAACTACTTCTCGAATTAGATTTCTACCGTGAAGCCTGTAAACAATATATCGAGTTTTTGAATCGACCGAATTTCTCTTCCAAAAAGGGTAAAAGTCACTTTCAAGTATGGACGGAGCTAGCCGACTTGCTTGTACACCATGCTCGCGAAATAATATTTTTCTGGGATCCTGATGAAGATAGTAACTATGGAGATCATTTGAAAGCCGCGGCAAGCTTGAAATCACGAAGAAGAAGACAAGACCACGAGGCTATAGACACGGAACAAATCATTCGATCAGGAATTGACAAATTTGCTGATCAAAAAGGCAAATTGTGGGTCTCGCTGGCGACCTTCAAGATTGCAATTGCAGACTTTGAAGGGGCCAGAGATGCGTTTGAAGAAGGTATTACTACTGTGATGACCGTCCGAGACTTCACAATGATATTCGACAGTTACGCCGAATTCGAAGAATCAGTCATCGCTAACATGATGGGGGAAGTCGAAAACATCAGATCTGCTCTTGATAATCAGAATGGTGACGGAAACACTAAACGACAAAAGCTCAGTAAACTGTTGGATGATAGAGAAATGGATCTCGACTTGAAAATGTTGAGATTTGAACAGTTAATGGACCGTCGTCCATTTCTACTGAATGATGTTCTATTACGTCAAAATCCGCATAATGTGGCGGAATGGGAAAAGCGTGTGGGGTTGTGGGGCAACAATAAGGCACAAATAGTGCAGACGTATACTGATGCAATAGCCACCATCAATCCTAAGAAAGCTACTGGCGCTTCTATTTGCCGTCTCTGGGTCAATTACGCCATGTTTTACGAAAATGGAGGAGATTTGAAGTCAGCAAGGATTATATTTGAGAAAGGTGTGAAAGTACCTTTCAAGTCACCAAACGAGCTCGCTGATCTGTACATTGACTGGGCAGAAATGGAGTTGCGGAATGAAAATTTTGATGGAGCTTTGAATATCATTGCAGAAGCTACTAATGGACCCAAAAAATCGACTCTTGACTTTTTCGATGATAATCTCTCGCCTCAGCAACGTCTGCATAAGAGTATGAAATTGTGGTCATTCTATGTTGATCTCATTGAGAGCTGTAGTGGCATTGAAGAAACTCGAAAAGCCTACGATCGGATGTTTGAGTTCAAGATCGCAACACCTCTGACAGTCGTCAACTATGCCAATCTGCTTGAAGAGAACAAATATTTCGAGGATGCCTTCAAGGTATACGAGCGTGGTCTCGAGTTATTTAGTTACCCGGTTGCCTTCGAACTATGGAATCTCTACCTGACTAAAGCAATGAGACGAAAGCTGGGCATTGAGAGATTGCGAGACTTGTTTGAGCAAGCACTTGTTTCCTGTCCCCCGAAGTTTGCTAAATCTCTATATTTATTGTACGGAGAGCTCGAAGAAACAAGAGGCCTTGCAAGAAATGCCGTCAGTATCTATGACCGTGCTACTAATGCGGTCTCAGACTCAGACAAGGCTGAAATGTTTAATTTCTTTATCCGTAAGTCGGCCAGCCTTCTTGGGTTGTCTTCAACTCGTCCAATTTATGAACGCGCAATTGAGGTTCTTCCCGATCGTGATGCACGCGAAATGTGTCTTTCCTTTGCCAGTATGGAGAAGAAACTAGGAGAAATTGACAGAGCTCGAGCAATTTTTCAGCATGGAAGTCAGTTCGCAGACCCGAGACTTTCAGCTTCGTATTGGGACAAATGGCAAGATTTTGAAGTTCAGCACGGCAACGAAGACACATTCAAGGAAATGTTAAGGATCAAACGTTCTATTCAAGCGCAGTACAACACTGATATCAACTTCATTGCAGCTCAAGTCGTTGCAAGAAATGCAGGTTCTAATGCACTTACGGAGGAGAAGGACGCTCCTGTGGATGCAGAGATGGAATTGGATATAGACGTGGATGAAGAGTTTATCCGAGAAGACGAATGATAACATGTGTAGCCGAAATCTTGTAACAGTAGTTCATTTATATTGTACATTTATGGTGATTTTGATTCCATCGTTTAGAGATTTTAAACTGTAGTACTGACTCGCATCTGTGTTTATTGTCTCTATGACTATTCCATATGGATTTTGTTTAAAGCTGTATGGTTCTGGTGATCAGTCACTGTTCAGTCACTGTTCACAAAACGTGTCGCTTCGTTTTTGATGATCTTTTCCGACTCTCTCCACAGGCACATGTTTTCTCAATAGGACTTGACTTGTTCCAAGTTAGTCAACTTTTTCACCAAATTATCAATTATCAGTTTTTATATCCGGAAATAGTCTATAATATGCAGTCAGCTACTTCTTTTGTGTACTGCTGCTAAGATCATAACTTTATGTTCGCCATGGGGTAGCCTAACAAGGACTGTTTTATTATTCCAGGCGCTGCACTCAAATCAATTTTAGATCCCTACTTATTATGGTATATCACCACTTGTTACTGTCAATGATTGCCTTTGGCAAAATCCTATATTGACGCTCTTGGTAATAGTCGTATACGCATGAAAATCTATGCCTCTACTGAATTCATTTGACACCTCTCTGATCTAAGTATAAATACCCACACGAATACCAGTAAATCTAGTTCGTTGTTTATTTCTTATTGACATCATTATATCCAAACACAACTTTTTGATAACTCATATTTTATAATGGATTTTTCTTCAAACAAAGCCTCTTCCAATATGGGAAAGAATACTGCTGCTGACAGCAACACTGGCAGACGTCAAATGGGTGAAGACCAACAAGGCCGAACTCAGACAGAAGACCAACAAGGCAGAACTCAGAAGGCAGGAGGGCAGCAAGGCAGAACTCAAGCAGGCAGAACTCAGTCAGCAGAGCAGCAAGGCAGAACTCAAGCAGGCAGAACTCAGGCAGGAGAGCAGCAAGCAAGAACTCAGGCAGGCAGAACTCAGTCAGGCACAACTCAGTCAAGTGCAACTCAGGAAGGCGGAGTTGAAGGTGATGACAAGTATAACAAATACACACGTCAGGGACTCGGTAAGATAAATTCTATTGAATTGATGTGATCTTTGCTGATCCATTGTCGTTTTAGATTATGCTGAAGGCAAGGCTGGATTGGACCAAAATAATCAAAGTGCTGCTGAGAGGCAAGCTGATGAGAGAGCTTCAGGTTTTGTCTCAAGCCAGATGAACCAGCGACAAGGTGGTAACACTAAGTAAATATTGTATTAAGGGTAGTTCCACCGATTTTGATTTTAGGTGGAATCGTTATTTGTTCAAAAATGTAAACAGATCAATTCCATTGTGCTGTTGCCTAATATATATTCATGATTTCTAAATTGATATCATATTAACTGCCATATCCAAGTAAATCTTGATCTCATATAATTGTGAAAATTAAGTAATAGTTATCTATATTCTTCTACGGACCAAAATGCTGACAATATCGTCCTCTAAAATTGCCCTCTAAAATTGCATATCAATACAATATTCTCTGTCAAAGCAAAAATACAGTAAGTAATCAAGTGATGTGCAAATAAACCAAAAAAACAGAAATTTATAATATGAAATGTTCTAAATATATAGTATGATGCAGTATAATAAGCAATTACAGGATGTACTTGAACGCAGATTCTCTTTTGCGGGCAACAAACTTGGCTTTCATCTTCAAAATTTCCTCGACAGATTTTTCATCGTCAACTATTTCGACTTCAAAACCATAATCTTCTCGCAATTGTCGCGCTTCGTCGGCCGAGATCGTCTCATACAGAAAAGCTTCACTAAGCTCGTCTGTCATTTCATCCTGTTCATATTCGGCTTCATCCTCCTCGTCTAACATACTAGGAACACCATTCCCAGTGGTTGGGTCGTCAGCATCATCTGCAGAGGACACCAAGCGATAGTACTCTTCTTTATCAGACTGTGCGTTCAAATTAGCAAGATGTCGTCTAAGCAAAATAGCCAAGATGGCAACTGTAAGCATTGAAAGGGCACAGATAGTCATTCCCTTCTCGTAGTAAGGCCCATCAGAGTCAGGATAAAGGCGGGTTCCAACTAATGGTCCACATTGACCAATTGTATTCAATACAACAACTCCCGTGCCTTTACTTGACTCCGATGACTGATTGTTGATCGTCCAGACAACAATTATCGTAACAACAGAAAAAAAACCTGTTGCAACGAAGAAGATGGCCAAGTATCGAGTGGCAATGTTTTTCGAAACAGCCAGAACAACGTATCCAGCACAAGCCATACTAGCGAAAAAGACAACAAACTCAGCACGAGACTGACGCTTATCCGAATAATAGGTTGCCATCAAAACCACCATATATGCAACAAGATATGGAGGAGCAGAAAGACCTTGAGCCGTAATAGATTCGTATCCCATACTGATACATGTAAGTATTTATAGTAAAGTTCACTTGTCCAAACTATCACTCTTGCGAGGAATTGCCAAAAAAACATAGAAAATTGTAGCTTACTCCCTTAAAATTACCGGTAAGAAAACAGGCATCGACGAATAGGCTATGTTGGATAGGAAATACATTATCTATAGAACAATCAGCAGAGTTATTACGACCCTATGCTAATCAAGTGCATGATGAGCAAAAAAATCAAATCATACCGCAGTAACGTAAACCTTAGGATCCCGCAGAACTTCCATGGCGTCAGCCATTTTAAAACCATGTCCATTGAGATCGACTTTCTCTCCTTCTAGCTCAACACGTCTACGATATCGACATCGCACAAGGATCTTATCTTTCAGATTCAAGAAATAAGCACTAGATGGGCGGTCGGGAAGATAGTTCCAAATCACGAACGCCACTAACATATTTGGAAGTCCTTCAACGAAAAGCAAAACTCTCCATGAATCAATCGGAGTCTTATCCGCGAGCTTCGTGATGAAGTACGCCAATGTACCGGCAAAAGCAGTCGAAAGCGGGGCACCAGCAATGAAAAGTGCAATACGGAAACCCAATTCCTTTCGTTGATAAAAGAATGAGAGGTAAAGCGGTACACCAGGTGAGAAGCTCGCCTCTCCAACACCTAAAATAAATCGGAGAATCAATAACGAAAAATAGTTAAAGACGACCGATTGTAATGATGCAACCAGACCCCAACCGAAAAGACACAGACTGGCATAGATATGGGCAGGGACAATATTCCACAGAAACCCTATCCAGTCAAAAGCAACATATGAAACGTAGAATACTGTCAGTAACCAGTCAAACTGGTTCGAGCTCATGTTAAGAGACTCCTCCAGGCCAGCAATTCGAGCATTGCCGATATTCGACCTGTCCAGGAAAGCAAGAATAAATAAAATAACTATCAGAGGCATGACATTAACATCAAACTTGCGGACTAGCGACCGTTCTTCTTCACTGGTATATTTTAGAAGCATTTTCTTAGACTTTGACAGAGGCTCTTCCGAGGCAGCAGAAGACGCCGAGGCTAGCGAACCACCACCGTGTGTGTTTGCCATATTCAAGGTATCTAATAATTTTAAAGATTAGTTCTCCTACGAACATTCGACGAACTAGAGCTAATAAAGCCCTGTAAAAATGGCTTCTTGAGTAAAGGAATAGCATTAATTTACCTCAGCAATTGCAATGTACTCCTGACGGCAATTGCAAAGAGTAAAAACACGAGAACGGCGAAACAAAAACCAAAAAAGACCGACCGGAATTCTATCGAACTTTGGTCTACCGAACAAAATGAACTTTATAGCAGATAATTGACGATATCGCAAACCGAAAAAAATTGAGGTCCAAAATGTAGAGCGAAGGAGACAAGAAACAAGGAATAAAACTCGGCAGGGCTCGTGTTCTCCTTGTGCAGAATTAATTTAGATAGAAAGTCGGATAACAAAAATGTGGCGGAAGTTAATCTGGGTTGGGGTTAGTTAAAGTAGTGCACCCTCACCAATGAACACGAGCCCCAGGGGTATGATTCTACTAAAAAGCTACATTTGGTCGTGTATTCCGCTGGTTTTCAATCAAGAAACCAGCCGATCACTTTTTCAAATTCTTGGTTACATATTCGATTGAGATATTTGGAAAAAAATGCATTTGTACAAGTATTGTTATAGTTAATTGGCAAGTTTTGCGCGGTACTATTCGAGGCCGCCATGACCATCTAAAATAATATAAAATTTCACGACTCTGCTACGTTTAGTTTAAAAATGACATCTTTGACTTGCACGTCAGTCAGACGTGACATTTTGATCATATCTACTGGAAACTCGAATTGCTAGAAATGGCCGGAAATTAAATTTTTGCATCACTTAACAAATTATCATTTTCAGTTTGATTATAATAATCAGATTTAGCTCTCATTTAAACGTCTGCCGCATATCATTAGAAGGCAAAAAAAGAATTTCTTGATAATCTTTGTGAACTTGATTCTGAATTCATATGCTATATTCACAGAAGGCGATATAAAGACAACAGATCACTTGAGAAGAATGTTCTAACCTTACCTAACCTGGCTTGTCATGACTACACAAATCTTCGAAACTCTGGATATATTCCTGATTCAAGTCTAAATAAACAAATGCGTTAGTAATCTTGAGGCCGTTTCAATCAGAAAGAAAAGAAGCTATTGATTGCGTTTCAGATAAGAGCTTTTGGTAATAGTTGCGTTTCTTCATAAAACTCAGAAGCAGAACTGATTATAACTAAATCATCATATAACGCGCGCTTCCATTACAAAAATCGCTTAAATACCTTGTAGATAATCTGCAAAAATTACATTGTGATGATCTACCTTAACTATTCCTAAATCTTAATAGTATAAGTAATCTGTGGACACCTTCCAATATAGAAGAAATATCAAAAGTTACACGAAAAGTTCAGATGGTAGTGCATGTTTCTATGGCTCATCAAGAATCACCGAAGAAATAATTGTGAAAAGTATCCTCATAACAGAGTAGCACGACTAAAAGTAGCAAGAAAACTGAGTCCTACCATGTCATTTTTAACGAAAAGGCCAAGGTTTGAAACTACAATATCTAGATATTCTGTTCGCAATTAGTATAGACTCATCATTCTGGACATGTAGAATAGCTGCTTCAGGATACGTCATAAACGAAGAATTCCTAAATAATTTTCTTGTCCTGCATATGCTTCCTCAGTTATATAATTGTCATAATCTTTCGTATCTTCATCGTGCGACTGTTCCATGACACGCACGATCTCGCAAACGAATTCGCTTAACTATATTGAACAAAAGAAATTCACTTACAATAATAATGAAACGAAGAAATAGTGGTTCTTTGCAGAAGATTCATTTTCATCGGCAATATCAATGATGAAAATTTTTTATTGGAAATAGTTATGCAGCACGAAAGCGCGATAAATAAGAATTGGCAAAGAAAAAATTTTGATTACATTTCAATTTTAGTGGTATATGAATGATCTAATTTTTGAGCTATACAACAAAAATGTAATTAATACTTAAAATTTTCCAACGCCGTAATGCCTTCAAGAGTAACAATAAAAAAACGAAAATCTAAGTAATTATTCTTCAAGAGGCTCTCCTATGGCCCCCCTAATCTTTCGAATTATGCCCATAATAGCCAACGAGGCAGGTGAGTCTGGATATTCATCCAGAAAACTTAGGCCTTGATCACACGCTTTGCCAATACGGGGATCCAAAGGAACAGAACCCAGATAAGGAATGTCAGTGTCTTTTGCCAAAGCTTCGCCGCCGCCGGTCGTAGGCATGAAAATAAATGACTCTCCCTGGCAATTAGGACATACAAAACCAGACATATTCTCGACTACACCTAAAACCCTGATGCCAGCCTTCTTACAAAAATTGATTTCCTTTCTTACATCTAGCAATGCGACTTCCTGCGGGGTAGTAACAATCACTGCACCATCAATACCGCAGTCTTTAAGATATTGATTCACACTCAAATGCTCGTCGCTAGTGCCTGGAGGTGTGTCCACAACCATAAAATCCACATGACCCCAGTCTACATCCCTGATAAACTGCTTCACAAGCCCGCTCTTCTTTGCTCCTCTCCAAATGACAGCATCATCATCATCTGGTAATAAGAAACCGATGCTCATAACACCAAGGTTATCTGCGACATATACAGGACTCCATCCTGAGTTCGAAACATGAATTTTTTCTCCTTCAGAGCCAGTCATAGTAGGAACACTAGGCCCGCAAATATCTAAATCCATAATGCCAACTTCTTTACTAGCGTCCTGTGAGAATGCCCATCCGAGCATACAAGTAAATGTCGACTTGCCGACTCCACCTTTACCAGATAACACGAGGATTTTATGGCGAACTGTAGACATTCGAGAATGGATCTCTGGAAGATCTGGATCTGGCCCTCGAGTCTGTGCTGTCTGAGACGCACAAATATCCTGATTAGGACAGCCTTCGCATGCCAATGATTTTCCAGCAGATTCAGACTCAGGGCCAGGACAGTGCTCTGGCTCTGGAGCTGGAAGAGGAATCTCTCTCTTCGAAAGAAGATTTTCGAACGGTTGCGAAACAGTTATGGTACTCATCTGAATTGAAGTAGTTGCTAACTTAGAGTGTAAAATGAGATGCAAAAATTCAAAAGATATAAAACACAAAATTTAGAATAGATATTCTAAGAAAAACTGCTCAAACGATGAAAGGCGAGAAGATTTATTTGATATATATTCTGGTTGTTGGTAGCTTGAAAATACTTTGACTAATTATGTTGTTTGGTGGCGCCAGCTTATAAATTACACAGGAGATTTTGAAAGCGCATATCTTTCCACCATCACACATCATCTAAATTTCCCTGCTACGAAGCCAGAATTAGGGAAGATTTTTTTGATATCACTGGTTACATTAACGAAGGAAATTATATACAAAACTTCAACGATGACCCAAATATCATACAGCCTATGAAAATAAAATACAGCAAATAATATGGCAGGAAAGGAAAGTTGATATTTTAAACACTATAATAAAATGGATAACAATCAGTTGTTACAAGATAATGAGTAGCTCGCTAAACCTTAGAAACTGTCTACGGCCGCTGCGCTCGCTGACACACCCCATTTCTCTCGCTCGCGTCCGTCTTTCAATTTAGCCTCTACTATACTCTCTGTGGTTGTTCGAGTAACAATGCTCTGTTCGAGAGCACGCTGACGAAGCTCTTCGTCTTGCTTTACTCGTTCAGCTGTTGACATATCCTTTGTGGACATTCGCGCAAATGAACTCGGGCACACCTCTCCACTAAGCAGTCGATCTCTCAAATCGTTCTTTTTGTCTTTAAGATTGACCAGATGCGATCTCATAGATGTTTTGTAATCGTTGCCTATACTATTGCGGCAAGCTTTGAAAATTTCTGCTTCAATCTGACAACAGAGCTCTTTGATCTTTGATGTGCTTATAGATTTGCTTTCTGAGCCCTCCGTCAGCGCCGTAAATAAAACTGATTGACACTATTTAAAACTTCATTAGTATTCATAATTGTGATCCTATAACGTAGACTATAGTAACTTGCAGCGACGGCAAGATCTAACTAGCGATGTCAAAACATATAGACTTACCCTTTCACGAACATCATCTGTTGACACTGGACTAGGTTGTGAAGTTCTCTCCGCTACGCCGCCAGTATGAACAGAACTCCTACGCCTAGATTTCGATATACTTTGGCTGCGCGCCATTTCAAATCAAATTGTAAATTTGGATTCAAGTCCGTATCTTCAATAATACTGCGACTGACGTACGAAATCTCTGATTGTAGAGGCTTTATTGCTAATACTACTTTCAAACAGATATTACAAGATGACGTGATATAACGTTTTGGTTCTGATGATTCTTTTATGTAACTCAAATCACGGTTTCGAGTCTAATATATTTCAAATGTAAGATGACGGCAAAGATATCTTTGCAGCCAAAATCTCAGATTTAATATTCAAAACGCAAGGAAAACGACTCCTTAAGGCAACTTGTAGACTATCTTTAATTACTGTTCTCAGAAATTCACATATCTTCAGAAATTTGATGATTGGGAGAAAAAGAGCTCTTTATATACTTATTTGCCACTGATTATATAAGCGTCCTTGTATAAAATGATTGTGTATTCTCAAATGCTATTAAACTTGTAGCGATATATGCAACAAATATCACAGCGTTTATATACGTCAGAATGTATTCGACTGCAAAAAAATCACGTCCAACAATTTTGCATCTACTACATATCACTGAAATCCGAAGATTTTTAGCGTTGTACGAAGCGTGTAGACTATTGAATTAGACGTGCTTCACGTTTCCAAATACTGTCGTCTGTCTGAGAAAGAAAGATGCCTCGACAGATTCCCTCTATATCAGTGTTACGGACGCTGCTACAACAACAAAGAAAGCCTTCTTCAGTGGTACTTTCGAATAAGCAAATCAGACATGAAAAGGAAATAGATAAACGGTCAAAGAACCCTCTAGAGAGCTTACCTGCCCGTAAAACGAAATATTTTCGATTGGGACATAAGGAGGTCTTGTTTCCCATGAAGTTCGTATCCATGGTTCGTCCTAGGCCACGAGATAATCCCTACCTTGCAACTTTCCATGTTCCTACTAAATTCAACAAATTCGATTTCAGGGATTATCTACATAATATATATGGTCTCACAGTGAGAAATATTTCCTCTCAGCTTCGATATAATAAGCGACGGCACATAGTTGACAAATTCATGAGAATTGAAATGGACGAACCGTTTGTCTGGCCAGAACAGCCAAAAGATCTATCACCGTACGACTCGCTATCTTTTTATTTTAGTATTAAGTTATGTTTTAATTAATTTCATGCAGTTTTGGATATGAACTTGATCAGGAGGCCGAAGCCTTTACCTCAGAGAGAATGGCATATGAAGCTTCCGATGAGAAGAGAATAATGAAATCATATGGCGGACTGGGAGTGGACAAGTTCCCTCAAATAGGGCCATTTGTCCCGAAAATGCAACAGAGCCAGTTGATGAACAAATTCAAGAAGACCTCTTCGAGCCGGGAGAAGATTTATTATACGACTGCTTAATATGTCGTGCGGCGTCCTTTAAAAATGCAAAAGCATGGTAAGTCTTTGGCCTGTAGTTAACCAAAATGTACTTGCATTTTGTAAATAAAAGCAGTTTAGTATATAGTGTAATAGGATATCGTTAGATAATAGTAGTTGTCCCCCAGACATGGCTTATGGGCCAGTCATCATTTCAGATCTGAAAAGTGGTGAACCTAGAAATAAAGTTATTTTTCCAATACGGCTTTATCTAATTCTTATTATCCGATAGCAATTATTGTTAGCTACACTTGCTACACTCAATGCTTAATGTTGAAAGTCCTTAGAACTGAAAGATTAGACAAGCTAGCAATCCTCATCTCATTTTTGTGTCAAAGTTAATTCATAAGGAGTATTGCAGTAAGAATAATGGCAGAGAGCCAATCGTTAACAGCTGCTCAATATCTACCACCATGGAGTCGGCCGCATATAATTGGTATTGCAGGCTCCAGTGGTAGTGGCAAAACAGGTGTTGCATCCCACATCATTAAGGCATTGAATGTATATGGATCTCTATTAATAATCGGATACAGAAAGCTCCACTGTATAGCAATTAATGCTAACGATGTATTCAGGTACCGTGGGCGGTTATATTGTCATTTGATAACTTTTATAGACCTCTCACGCCCGAACAACGAAAAATTGCATTTAATAAGTGCGTTAATATTTGAGGAATTTGTTTTGAAAACTAATATCAATGCAGCGAATACGATTTTGATTCACCTGAGGCACTGGATTTTGACCTTCTACTTACATGCCTGAGGGATTTGAGAGAGGGAAAGAAGGTCGATGTCCCGGTATATTCCTTTTCGGAACATGCAAGGTATGCTACTCTGCTACCATCACTTGGTTTGCCGGGGTGTGCAATTTAATTAATACGTATTTGGATAGGACAACACAGACAATTCCTATCTATGGTGCGAATGTGATAATACTGGAGGGTATCTTTACCTTATATGACGAAAGAATAAGGGAATTGTTAGACTTGAAGGTAATTCGAAAGTTTGAGATGATATCTGCAGTTCTGATTCATAACCATAGATATTTGTCGATACGGATCTTGACATATGTATGGCTCGACGAATTCAGCGAGATACTGTCTATCGTGGTCGCGAACTACTTGGTGTTATCAAACAGTGGTTTTCATTTGTGAAGCCTAATTTTGAACTGTATGTGCGCCCGACCTTGAAATATGCCAACGTCCTGGTCCCTAGAGGAATTGATAACGTCGTGGCTATTGACATGCTCATAAAGCACATCCAACGTACTCTCATTGCAAAAAGCCGTCAGCACCTAGAGCATTTAGATTCGCTAGGAAAGCTGCAGGATAGTGCAGCTGTGACGGACATTATGTGCTTTGATAGTGTACATGTGCTTGAGCAATCTTCTCAGATCGTCGCAATGCACTCGATGCTATTCAATCGAACAACTACTAGGGATGACTTCGTGTTTTACTTTGATCGACTGAGTTCAATACTTATAGAGAAGTAAGTAATCAAAACTAGCCTGCCAAGAGACAAATGCTGATTTTGAAAGGGCCATGAGCTATATGCCGTACAGAACCAAGAAGATAATGTGTCCTACGGGCGAGCAGTATATGGGTTTGGAGCCTTCATTGAAGGTAATATGTCTGAAAGTGAAATCGAAATAATAGCTGATCGACGTTTAGACATGTGCTGTATCGATTTTACGTGCAGGTGGATGCTTTGAAACTTCGCTCCGCCAAATTTTGCCAGCTGTATCCATTGGCAAGCTGTTAATACAATCCGATAGTCGCACTGGTGAGCCATCACTGCATTATATTAAAATTCCAGAAGAAATCGCAAAGCAATTTGTCTTACTTGTGGATGCGCAAGCAACCACGGGTGCTGCAGCTTTGATGGCAATAAGAGTTCTGCTAGATCATAAAGTGCCAGAGGAACATATATGCTTCCTCACTTACTTAGCTGACAAACGGATTGCCATCAAGCGCATTCTAACAGCGTTTCCTAAAATACAAATAGTGGTAGGTAAGGTGGAAGATAACATCAGACGACGATTCATAGACACTAGATATTTTGGAGCATAGAATATATACTGTTGTACCTACAAGAAATCGATCGAGTCTGAATTTATGTAATCCTGAGTCGAATTGCTTCTAGGGACTAGATAGTCAATAAGAAATTTACGTTGTTCACAATCTTCCTTTATTAATTAAAATCTCATAATCCTCAAATTACAACTTTGAATGTAGCATGTATATGATAATTGATTTTACATTTATTCCAATGAAATTTAATGATTACTGCAAAAAAGTCATAACTCGAGATTCATCCAAGGATTACATGCATGTGCGTATATCTGCTATTTAGTTCGAATGTGCTTTAGAGGTCCTGGACTGTGCAAGAAATTGATTGCATATTCCTGCCGAAAGATATTAGCATGAACGTACATTCTTTAAAGTTTAGAAAAACTAACTTTTTTCCTGAAAATGCGCGCCTTTGGCTCCTGTACATAATATTCCCATCCTATAGGATATTAGCCGTAATTTCATAGCAATTCGGATCCATACTAAGAGCTTACCTTGGTTCAGAGCAAATCGTATGGCATCGTCCTTCGTTTTAAATTGTACTTCAGTGGCTTGCCTGGAATACAATAAGTATCTTCGTATTAAAAAAAAAACCACCGAGTCAAACGTCTTCCTTGTTTGACTTACATGTAATCACCACTGCTCGGCCATCCCATCATGTCATTTTCCCATCTGTTATTCTTTTGATCGATATCCCAGTCTATTCTCCAGGGCTTTGTTTCTGAATATAAAAGATTGTCAGAAAGAGCTCAAATACCGCAATGGCAAAAAATCTTGCTTATAATGCAACAGCGCCAGATCTTAAAAAAACCCACCCCACGAGCCACTCTGCATAGCAGTTTTTGCTCTTTGATAAATGCGCACAGTTCTCTCAGTGGCAAGCTCAACAGGCGCACCACTGACTAGCTCAACAGGCGAAACCTCTTCAACTTGTTCTTTAGCTGGAACGGAAGGCGACTCAGCCGTGGTAATCGTAGAGTTGAATCGAACAGCAGGAATAACAAAAGCTCCATTCCTGCGAGCAATGTGGAATGCCGGTGAAGCAAATGAACGGACAAATCTTCTAGACAGCATTATTTCTATCCTTCAACTAATGTCTTCTCTAGTTTTTGAAGGATTGATCTTGATGAGCTTAAACAATTTTGAAGACACTGAGACAAACAATCCTCGAAAACCGACAGTAAACTTCTCGTCAGGTTCTGGGACATTTGGTTGGTCGAATTAGAATTTGAGTCTCTAAGGTGGTAGGCGTTTCAGTTTTTGCTGTTTATGCCATAATCAGCCGTAATAATTGAATAATCTTACATTTGTTCCATCCATCTAATTGCTTTTCCTCATTTTCCATCCCCTCGACCACTACTCAGATATTTTACAACATATCAGACATAGTCAGAATATATATCTATCTATTGCAAAAATGTCTTTTATTGTTAAGCGTCAACTTTCAACTCTTATTCCCCCCAAGATTGCCTCGGCTGCTGTAAGTTCATATTTTATTTCTTTTGGATGGATTATGAGTCCTTCTTGGTTTAGCTGTCTCCGACTTGACAGAATTAATTCATCTGTCTCCCTTAAATTTGATGCTACGTTTTTCAGATATTTTCTCAAATTGTGTTGATTCAAAAATTATGGCGACACAAAAAAATTGTGTGTATAAGGGCCAATAAGCTTGAAGGGACATGATACAGCTTGAAGAATATTGTCATTGGATTGTGCTCGCAAGCTTTAAATTTTCTCAGGACCAACTGACCATCTAGAACTTGGGTTCTATGCCCAATGCCAAGCGACTGAATAATGTGGTGGGATTCTACAAGGGTCTTCCTCGAGGATCGGCTGAGATTCCCAAACCGAAGACTCCCATTGGGTAATTTGACAACCTTTTTTTTGTTTCCTTGGGATGAATATGTTATTTTGACTTTTGTGAACTTTGTTGACTTATTGACTTTTCACAGTTGGTACAAGGCAAAATACTTCGATGGTGAGAAGGCCTCAGGTGCGCCATTGGTAAGGACTAAACTTTATGTTATCCGAGTGATTTTAAATTGCTAATTGATTGGTTTAGTTACACGCTGTTCTATTTGTCTTTTTGGTAAGTAATTTTATAGACTTATATGGTACTAAAGTTTGTTAATACCGATTCTTTTCTAATTTTCAGATGGGATACTCGTTGGAATACTACACTCATTGTAAGTGATGCAAATTTGGACGTTATTCATATGTACTGATTTCAATTAGTGCGATTCACTAAGGGTGGAGCTGAGCATCATTAGAAGATGAGGATGAGTCTTACCGCATGTAGTTTATAGTAGACAATGATAGCTTAGAATTGTACATGTCGAAGCAATAGCCTTTGGCTCAATAAACTAATCCGTAATTCACAGTTATCTGAAGTGTCTACATTTTGGATTTGAATGTTTAAAAGGAAAATATGCCTGGCGTTCTTACTTGCAAACAAGCATTTTGTTTGCGTACAATTGAACTGGCATTATGTCCAAATAATACGCTTTGCGTAACCATCTCACATTCCGTGAACGATAAGTTGATCTCATTCATAATTTATTCCTGGAGAAGTGTATCAGTTACTCTGAATGTTTAAGCTGTATGCTGCAGAGAAAGGATCAAGTTTTGAGATTTTGTTGACGCAGCGTTGTGCACAAAATTTTCAATTCTTGTGGACCAATTTTTCGACCTCACAAAAGAATTCACACCATCTTAGAATTTCGATTTCTCATTTTGCCTTTCGAAAGCTATTTAAGTAAGCTTCCCCAGCACTTTAATATCTTCATATATATTTGAACGAAATTTGTTCAGCTAGTGGCCTTATACGCTAGACTCTCCGGCTATCATACTTAACAGGCTCACATATTTCGCTTCTGTGATCGGTGCACGCAACATTACACTGATTTAGGGTGCCTCTTCGCACATCAACCATTGCTTTAACTATTTTGGTAACTGGTAAGGATTTTTGAAAGTAAAATTTTGGAATATTTAGGAGGAAAACTTCTACACTTGTTATTTGCTGATCTTCTTTACGAGCTGGGTTTAAAAACAGATTGCTTCCTTGCATCTGATTTTATCAGCATTCCCAAAGAATATTTTACGCTCATTATGACATGCCTTTCCTCTTAACAAATTCAGTTGTAATATATTAGGAATTGCGTTAATGATCTATCTTCTTGCCTCTAGTATTATGGAAGTAAATGATTCTCCAGATTCCAACAATGTTTCAGAAAATCAGTCCTCTAGCGACGCGTCATCTGGCGCGGCTCATGGTGTCCTCTCTGCTGCAATAGCTTCGATTGATGTTGACGTGAATGTTGGCTCATCCGACTCGATTCCAAAAGCTTTATCGGCGACGGATCATACAGCGGTACCTTCTGAAAGTCATGGTCGTGTTGATGCTGCAAGAGCAGATGATACCCGCACAAGTGACATAGCACCTCCGACTGCTGATTTACCCAACAAAACGTCGTCAGCAATGTTTACTAGTTCTTCGAGTTCTTTTCATATTGATGCGGAGGATAGTTCAAAATACTCCGCCTTGAATGATTTGCAGGACAGTGTTGATGAGACGGTAAACATAGTTGGAAGAGACGATAGCATCACAGCTAGCATTAGTTCAGGCTTGACACTCCTCTCGCAGGCAACTGCATCTATTCACAACGTGGGCGGCGGAAAACCTACTGGCACAATAAAAAAGAGCTTCAAGTCGCAGTCATTAAACGGAATGTTCAGACAGTTACAGGCTTCCTCTGTCGGACAGAAATCTGTTCCTGAGAAACGTGAGTGGGCAAATAATTAGATTAACTCAGGTTAGTGATTAATTGTGATATTTAGCATCGCTTACCAATTTTGCACTTTCACAATCGTTGACTCAGTCCTCCCGATCGGTGTCGAAACTAAGAGTGACTCCAAAGCTTTCGACGAACACAGGATCGTTTACTTTGGCTCCATTGCGACGTGATGTTTCTGTGTCTCCCAGGCCAGGCAGTACACCAACCTCGGCTTCTGGTGGCAGTGGCTCTAAGCCTAGTGGACAGCCTGCCTGGAACGAGGAATTAAGTACGTGCTTTCAGTCTCATAATGTGTAAAAGGTAATTGCAGATCTAATGACATAGTGAAAATTTCAAATGCTAAGCCTGACCATGGAAGGGAGCTGTCCGAAGAGGAACTGAAGAAGCTTGGAATACACTTAACTGAGAGTATCCTCTCCGAAGAACATAAAGACGCAAAGTGGGATGAGGTATTTCTAAGTCTGTATGACAATATCATGGTCTTTATAATTAATCTGTTGTAGGATGACGACGATGGGGATTGGGGCGATACTATCGAGTTTGCTGATGGTACCAAGGTAGTTCTTTCACATGATGATCCTCACCATCCTGCGTCTGATGTGAACGACGCTCAACAGTTAAATGATAGGCTAAGTCTGCGTGATGACAAGACGCTGGGTACTAATCTATCTTCCACCTTCCAACTCAGAGCGAACACTACGAGTCCTTACACTACGGATAAGAAGAAAAAACTGGTTGTAGAGCAAGCAAACGAACAGAGCCAACGGCAGGTGCAGTTGCCGGTCGCGCAATCATTGACAACACAGCAGCCTCCTCAAAATCAGCACAAAATACAGTCCAAGCAATCACAGAAAGCCACTCTCGTACCCTCTCAAGCTCCAGTGCAGTCTCCATGGGCATCGATTTCGAGCGCCTCAGTAGATACCGCTTCTTTACTTCCGAAATATAGCAGTAACCTCGAAAATGAAGCAACGAGAGACCAAGTCAGACGTGGAAATCTTTTAAATCAGCATTTTAATCATCTTGGAGCTGATTACCATCGTCAGGACGGCAGGAATAATGATCATTACCATGACAGATCAGATCATTTTCACAATCCGCATTTCGAACGCCACCATCCAGCGAATCATTCATCCGAACACGATCACCCGGATCTCATTGTAGTACCTCGTGACCGCCTTCAAAGTGTTGAATTTGATAGGTCATATGGTTCAGAAGGACGAGTCGGGGAAATATTCAATGAAAGGAGTGGAATGCTGGAGCCTGTACGACGCAAATCGTTCAATTCCCGGCGACCAAACAAGGTTATGGGGATTATGCCTAGATCTTCAACAACCAGTGTTCAAGATGTACATATGCCAGATAACTCGAATGCTTCTATTGCACCTAGCCGCAGACGGGCTTCTTCTAGTGTGAGTAGTGCAGGGCGACGAAGATTATCTGTCACCCAACAAGTCGATGGGATCAAACATACTAGTGAACAGGAAGATATCTTAACCGTACAGACCGAACATCCGCACGATCTTCATTATATTCTGGATAATCATAGCACTACCTCTGATATCAATTCAACAGAAGATATACAAGATGAGCCTTCTAATGGTGAGAATGCGGAAGATTCTAAGCAATCACGAGATATCAGTGTACAGCAGGACCAGATTATGCGACAGTCTATTGAAAATGCGCGGAAACGCAAAGAAGAAGAGCAAAAGCACGAGATGGAGAGATTAGAAGCAGCCCGAAAGCGAGCCGAAGAACTGGGCAAGAAGAAGGAGAAGCCAGCAGTAGGCAGTCAACAGCGATCAGATAGCTCACCAACTTCTGTAAAAGCGGATATCTTCACCAAGCCTGTTACGAGCCCAAAAGCATCTAATTTAAGCCTACCTTCCACAACATTGAAATCGCGACGCCGTGCCTCCGTGACTTTATCAGATAGTGAGACAATTGAAGAGTCGATGTCAGCGGCAATTGATACTTTGGTTGAGGAGTCTTCCGCGAATGCTGTAAGAGAACCGTTGAGTTCGAACGAACAGGTCAAATCACCTGCCTCAAAATCATCTGCCTCAACCCCTAGTTGGGAACGTTCGCAACATCCAGCAGGCCGTTCAACGTGGAACCGAGATCAATTGGTTAGTCCAAACCATCCTCATGGCCATGTGAGTCACATTGGACATGATACAAGAGACAATGTCTGGGCACCTATCGTTGGTAGTAAGACCGGATATCTCTCGATGGATGGTGTAGGCAGTAGAATCCCAGAATCTCGATCACTTACGCATATGGGACCTGACTCTAGTTGGAGTAATAAGAGTTCTTCGGGTTCTAAGTTTGCTGAAAATTGGAGACGTAACCTTGATCATAAGTCTGGATCTCTCCCTTCAGGGGATGTTCCAGGAACGACTGAATTGAATTCTCATTCACCAAATCATAACAGAGCAATCTCTCCTTCAAAGAGCTCAATGTTTGACTCCAAAAAGTCAGAAGGATCGGAGTTGCAAGAACGGTCATCTCCTAATGCCATGACACCTATCTCACGATCATTATCTCGGTTTTTTCCATCGGGTTCTTCGAAGGCTGGCGATCACGAAGGTGTTGGTCTGCCGCAAATATCTAAGGGATCACAAATGAACCTTGGCTTGGCTTTCAACAGACGGAGAGTAACCGAAGATTTTGATAGCAGGTTTGCGGGAAATGTGGACGAGGTCCATGAAGAGGATGGGAACATGTTCTCTTTAGACGATTCTCTACTGCTAGCGCAATCCGTTCGGTCCTTATCTGACGAGTCACTGAATGTTGTCCCAAAAGTCCACTTACCTCCTTCGCAAACGTCTCTATCTCCTTTAGGTTCTCGAAAGTCTTCGCATACAAGTTCGTTTTTGAAGGACTCTAGTGGTTCGCCGCCAAATGAGCAGTCCGAGTCTAAATTTTTTGCTCCCGGCTATTCCTCTGGTGATGTCCCAAAATTTATATCTATAAACGGTTTGCGGTCTTCACAGGCTATGCAAGGGATCGGAGGAGGGCTTGGTAATCCAAATCCACGATTACATGAAAATGCTATAGGTCAAGGAGTCAACCAACGGCATGCTACTGGAACTATGAGTCAAATCACGCCGATAGGCTCAGGTAGTTTATCAAGAATGCTATCAATAGGGGCGATAGAAGCCGTGCAATCTCGTATTGCCATGACGTTGGGTGTTCATGATGGAAGACTGTTTAGTGGACGGTCGAACGGTGAAGCTGATGGTTCCCAGCTACCACGACAACCGTCCTATACTGTCTCGGAGGGAGTCACTTCAGATGCATCCGCGGTAGGTTCGCAACCGTTATCTGCTGTAGACGATGCAGGTTCGATAATCACAAATTCCAAAACTCCCGCGTCTAAGACGGCTCTGATTGCAACCTCCATCCCAACTCACGATATCACCGAACTGATCGCATCAACACAGCTTTCCTCATCGGAACTTAACAAAATCGAAGTGAATATCTTCACAGAGCCGACAGCCTATAGTGGTTTAGATCCAAAAACAATGCAGAAGTACTCTCTGAGTATGTTTAAGATATGGAGGAAGCCACCACCGAACTTTGTAGGAGCTATTGCATCAGCAGTCTCTTCTTTATCGCCGGCGTCAAATCCTTTTAGCTCGTTACGACGAAATGGTGGAAGTAATGCCTACAAAATCATGTTCCCTGGACTATCAGAACATATCTTAGTACCAGCGAATAAAACCACAGCTAGTCAAGGCAGTCCCAGTAACAGTTACCATGTCAGTGACTCCACCAGTAGAAGAGGAAGCGTAGTGACTTATAGTTCTCGAGGAGGATATGATTCTAACCACGGAGGCCGTCGGAGACAGTTAGGAAAAGCTACAGAACGAGAATGAATACGACATTTCCAAAGAGAATATATTGCTTTTTTTCTCATTATAATTAACAGCGAATATTTACAAATTGGTAGGCTTCTGAAACTTCACTTAGCTTTCTTTATATTGCACGAGCAAGAGTATCAAGTTTTGATTGTCCAATGTTATTAGCTGAAATGCTACATGCTATTGCTTGTTAATACTATGTTAAACTTTTGGCAGCAGCTTGTGTAGTGTGGTGTTCGCTCAAATTTAAGATGCCTTATTTTTTGAATTCCTGACACTTTTACAGTATTCTTAGAGATATATACTGTGCTTATTTTCTACCTATGTAGAAAGAAATAAATAGTACCATATATTCCTGACGTGTCCTTATAGCAATAGTTTACTGTTATAGAATTGGTCAGAATTGTACATTAAGACAGAACATTATCTTCAAAAGCCGCGTTAGACACTTATGTAAAGGGTGAGATAACTGCTTTGGAAATTGCTCGTGACTCTAAAAGCCATGTTATTTATGGATAGCACATCGATACGAAGAGTATCAATATATGCCTGTCGGCTTCTGAGGTTCGAGGGGTGGCAGGCTCACTGAGAAGCAGTTCTCCCGAGTCATCCCTCGGTATCTTCCGGTCGCTGACATGAGATTTCTCCCGAGATCATTTAGCTTAGTTCACCACTAACGAATGGATCGAAGTCCAGTTATTGCAACCTAATTGGGAGTTGATTTCGTTATATCTAATATATTACCCTCCTTACTCGATATCTAATCATAAACACCGATTTATCTAACCTTCGCTCTCGTGTTTCTACAAACCGGTGTCAACAATACAGAGGCCGACACATTAGTTCAAGCCAAACATGTCAGTGGACCATACGATTTGATGGGTAAAGCGAATGTAGGTTATTCGTTTAGCCAATGCAAGACAACAACCCTTACCCCGCTTCATGAAGGCATGCGCTCAGCAGCCTGTGGAACAGAGATGTTCTAGCATGGCTAAATTTCATTCACATTCTAAACGGGTACCGCGAGAGTGATGTGACTCGCTCCATCCGGTCGAGTCATCGCTCGTCCATTTTTACAGATGTTTTTCGTTCTATCGAGTATCGTTATATCGAGAGTTGATCGTATAAGTCAACGTCTGTAGCGAAAAGACATATTATTTTACTTGAATTGACCCCTGCATAAATGAATAGACTGTTTTACCTAATAGCGTTTCAATGTGATTTGAATGAAAAAATAAGTAGGTGCGCGAGCAAGCCATCTTTCTCGAATTTGATCTCCCGTTTAATATATTTGCTTCACTGGAAGTCCTTTTATCGCTCTAGTGATATCGTTTCAATTGTTTTGTGCCTTTTAAAAAAATTCTCAGAGAATCGAATGAAATCAGCACAACACACCAGCTACTGATCTTGAAATGAAGAAAGCAAGATCTCAGCAGGATGCTGCTGCTATGCAGCAAACACTAGGAAGAGCTATTAAATATAGGAGACCCGCTGAAGTAAGGAGAGACAATAAAAATGGCGCTCCAGTCAATTTATCTACCTCGATGGCGCTGTCAGGGAAGCTTGCCTTATCCTCTAATTGGGAGGCCTTTCAGAAAGTAAAAGCTGCGAAGCATAAACTTGAAGAACACGAACAAGATCACCAACAGGAGACAATACTTTTTAGATCCAAGAAGTCGAAGAAGGAGCATAATAATATGAGAAAAATAGTCAAAATTAGCAGTAAGGTGAACAAAAATAGCATAAAACCGACTTTACAAAATGGGAAGCGAGAAAACTTGCTGGCTTGGGCTGAAGATAACGACATACCGCTAGAGGACTTAAAAAAGGCTTATGGAGATGAATTGCGATCGGATGAGCATGAAAACTCGTCTGGCTTATACCTTGAAATGAAAAGTGAAGATGTATCGCGCAATAACAACGCTGGACGACCTATAGTAATTGATGAGAGCAAGTATGCAATTCTGAGAATTTGCATAAAAGATATAGTGCAGGAACTGACATGTGCTGTGTAGGACGGCAATTGGCAAATATATCTCACTTGACTGCGAATTTGTAGGTGTTGGAGCAGAGGGCGAGGATTCAGCTCTGGCTCGGGTATCAATTGTGAACTTCTATGGTACTGTTATTCTCGACATCTACGTAAAACCAAAAGAACGGGTCACAGATTGGCGGACCTGGGTAAGTGGCATCAGGCCAAAAGACATGCAGCACGCCCAACCATTCGAGCAAGTACAAGAAAAAGTCGGAGAAATCCTCAAGGGAAGAGTATTGGTTGGGCATGCAATTGCACATGATTTGAAAGCTCTTCTAATTTCGCATCCCCGAAGTATGATCAGAGATACCTCAAAGCTTCCAGAATTTAGACTATTATCTAAGGGACGAACACCTGGACTGAAAAAGCTAGCTAAAGAGATATTGGGAATAGATATTCAGGGGGCAGAGCATTCCTCTGTCGAAGACGCTCGAGCATGTATTTTGCTCTTTAGAAAATACAAGGATCAGTTTGAAAAGATGTTGAGAAAGAAAATGAGGCAGCTGAACAATGAAGGCGAGCTGGAAGATTTAACTGAAAGCAAATAGCATCTGAAATGGTTCACATTATCAAATGTATATTAGTGTATATTATTTAGAATTTTGATGACACATTCGGATCTCTAAATATGGGAGCTCAAACTTTATTTGACAGTCTCTCACAGAGAAGGTCAAACTTATCCACGCAAGTGAGATCGTCAATGACCTGCATGTTCATCTAAATGATTGATTTGGGTGATCGCCTGAGTTCGAGGCGAAGTTTTGGTCAAATTTGCGTAGGCATAAGATGCTGCGTGTCAAAACACGTGAAAGAGTTTAGGGTAGGTGCTAATGACTTTTAATAATATGACGATGTGAAAATGCGTAAGCATGACAAAGAAAGCTTAAATCCCAAATGCATTTCCGTCTATCTAGTCATTTCAATGCGCTCGGTTTCGTATCTGAACTTTGGTCGACAGACTTACTCATATATAACTTCTAAAAGATCACCGGTAGCGGTCAATCGCTTGGTCAACTTACGTACTACAGAATTTAGCACAGGTTTTTTGATAAATTCAATGGAGAAGAAAGACATCACGACGTGGGCATCCACTGACGGAGAGTTTAGAAGAAAGCCTGTATGGCAATTAATTTTATTTTGATTACGCAGCTGCTAAATGCTTGGTTTGGCTGGATACTAGTTAAATCATGCAACAGCTGATCGAACATAATAGAAGCATTACTGATATGATGGCAGTCTGTGTTTAGGAACTTCATTTCTCGAGAGCCAGGAGCGGCTTTTCCTCCTGAGAAAGGCCGATATCATCTTTACATCTCTTGGGCTTGTCCTTGGTACATTGAAAAGATATTTTTTTGGAATCTATGACCGTAGAATACTGACTCCTTGATAGGGCACATCGAACTGCAATTGTACGCAAGCTCAAAGGTCTTGAAGATATCATCTCTCTAAGGTATCATTATTTTTTAATCTTCTGCTTGATCTGAAATGGATGATTGGCTTTCGATGGCTTACATTTTTGGAAAGTGTTGTTGATTGGTATCTTGGTGAGCTTGGATGGCGTTTCCATGCTGCAACTCCAGGTGCCACGGTTGATCATGTTCACAACTCTTCTTATCTTCGTGAGCTGTATTTCCGAGTAAATCCTGAGTATGAGGGGCGGTTTACTGTTCCTGTTCTATGGGATAAGAAGACAGATACTTTGGTGAACAACGAATCGTCTGAGATCATAAGAATGCTATACGAAGAGTTCGACGACCTTGTGGATCAGAAATACAAAGGTATCACATACTATCCCAGGCAACTTCAGGCAGAAATTGATTCTGTAAACGAATGGGTTTATGATACTGTCAATAACGGAGTTTACAAAGCTGGATTTGCAACGAAGCAAGAGGCTTATGACACGAATGTCAAGAATTTGTTCAAGGTAAGCTATTTTCAGGATCTCTATTTTTGAGAGAAAGCCGAGCTGCAAGTTTACAAGTATTAGTCGCTTGATCGCCTTGAACATATGCTTGCCAAATCTAGTGGCGCATACCTTTTAGGCGATATTCTTTCCGAAGCGGATATCAGACTATACACTACTATCGTCCGTTTCGATACCGTTTACGTCCAGCATTTTAAGTGTAACATTGGAACGATCAGACATAACTATCCTAATCTCAACAAATGGTTGAAGAACCTTTATTGGAATATGTCTGAATTTAAAGAGACCACAAATTTTGAACATATCAAAAATCACTATACGAAGGCAAGTTAAAATAGTGCATTGGCAACGCTGAGCTGTTTTAAGATCAGCACTGCCATCAATGGAAATGCCAATCTGCTTTGATTGAGGGATCAAAAGTTAACTTTTTTGCAGAGCCACACCCAGATCAATCCGTTCTCTATTACTCCTCTTGGTCCTATTCCAGATATTGAGCCATTGTGAGGCAGGTTCGTTTGAAATGAGAAATTCGTCAATTTTTAGGTTTAAGTACAGAATAAAGAAAAATTTAATTTAGGATTAGTATAGCGTGAGAATGAAAACCATCGTACTCAGAACAATCGAATATAGTTTAAACATGGCTTTTACGTCTATCACTACTCTTTAATATGCATTAGAATATGCTATGCTTTGCCATGCTATGCTTCATCTGCGATGATAGCTCTACAGATAATCCAAAGTCCATCAATTGCTATTTGTGTGCTGCCTTTGCCCTTGTATTGGTCAATTTCTTGCTCGTATAGCTCCATAGCTGTCCCTGACTCTCCCATTCTCGCAGTAGATGAAGTGGATTTGATAGACGCTAAAGTCGAAAGCGACAAGTTTCGAGCAGGATGCTCATCATCTGCTGTAGATGAAATTTGAGGGCTATTAAGGTCTATTGAATAAACAGACGATGTTGGAGATACCAAGGGTGACGGATACGATGAGATTGAAATCGACGACGAAGAAACTGTTGGTATATTGTTAGATAATGCAAGTTTTGAAATAAACGGCAAATCTGACGGCGATGCATCTTCAACTGGAGTTGTAATGCCAGATACGTTCGCGTGGCCAACAATAGAATCAATTCCCCCGATCGTAAGCATTCCCTCCGGTCTACGTGCGGCAAAGGCGTCTGAGTTGATCCAGCGAGGCAGCTCTCTTAACAACGAGACGTTGTCTGGGCATGGTCCAAAAACTGTAAGAGTCTGACTAAATGTTAGATCATTGTGTTCAGCTGTCAAAATAAAAGCAAATCACATAAATCACATACAATCCTATCAGATGTTTTCAGATTCGCCAATACTTTCGGGACTTGAGACAAAGATTTCATGGCCGCAATGTTAATGCATCGAGCTATTTCGTAGCTTGGAATGAGTAGAGTGTCTTCCTCAGGCAGATACTTGATGTTGTTGTTATCTTCTTTACCGATACTAGACGAACCGACATTGCATGAAAACTCATCTGAGTCTCTAGACCCTTTAGAACCCAGCTTGATGACAAGCTTTTTAGCGTGAAAATATGTATGCAAGAGATCCTGATGCATATAATCATCGTAATACTGAAATGAAGTGTATGTGTTCTTTTGAGGCTTATTGAGCACAGCCCTTGACATGAGGAAACATTCAAACAAGTTATCCTTGAAAATCTCTCCAGACCGTACATGCTGTCGAACTTCTCGTAACAGTCTATTTCTATCTTCTGCCGTCAAACCGTAATGTTCAAGTGCTTCATCCGCCAGAAAAATCTCCTCAACCCGAGATATTATCTCCTCGACAAGTAGACCATCCACTTTGTCCATATTAGAGCAATTGTCTTCTTCATCGGAATTTGTAACTTGCCAAACGCCAAACCGATCTTCTGCGCAGAGCCTATAAGTACGCTGAGTAACAGCATAGTAGTCCCAAGATATAACATGAAGCAATTCGTTTTGCTTGCGTACTCCAGCCGCATTCTCTTCAAAGGCGTAAATTGCTGCGCATTTTGTCTCCGAAATAATCTCGACATTTGTAAGGTCCCAACCAGCTGCTTTAAGACAAGATCCAAACATGTAGTCTGACAACTCGATGGTTGGACTCGTTGCAGTGCCAGATTCAGCAGAAGGAGCGAAAGTATCAGCAACGCTGAAAACATACTTTACATTGTCATCATTAATTAATGACGACGCCACTTCAGAGCGAAGATGATTTAATGTCTTCTGAAGAATTTCCGCTAGAAAATAGGTGATATGTGCTTTGGAGTACGGCTTTGCGAAAATGTGTTTTGTGTGTACTGGATTCGAAGTCTTCTGAAGACGCAACTGGTGGATGTTTCCACCCCAACCTATGACATTGTCAAATTTGTCCAAGTACACCACAGAAGGGATCGCAAAGCTGGAATCACTGCACCAATCTTTCACAAGCGAGACCTGACTTTCAGGATCAAACTTGACACCTATAACAGTTGCACAAGCACCAATATATATGCCTACAACTATCTTGGTTGGAGACAAATCGTTTCTGATGCTAGGGGAAATATTCTTGTTCTGGATGTCCTTAATAATGTCCATTACTGCATTAGTCCATAATGCTCGAAATTGCACTGCTACACCATTTTTTCGACATAAAGGACATTGCGATGACCGCGCCAGCCAAGACTCGATCATCTTCCGTGAAAAAGTGTGGCCACACGAGATGGTGACCATATCCTCACCCAGGTCATTCAACAAAGGACATGATATTAAATTTCTCAGATCCCGTAAAATTTTATCCTGCATAGATTGAGAAGAAAGCGGTGGGCCAATGCTCATCAAACTTGAACAATCTTCAACAGACTCTGTTGTGGAAGAGGCAGAAGGCCACACATCTTTCAGTCGAGAGTCCGGAGGTGAGTCTATAAGGTCGAATAACTGAAAAGCAATGTTGGCATAGCTGTTGTGTTTAACCAGCACTCGTAAAAAGTGAGAAATTTTAGGAAAAGTTGTCTGGGGGAAATTCTTTGAAAAGCATGATTTGAGAATAGAGAGAATTCCAACGATAATAGCTTCACGTTTACCATAATTAGACAGCCGGGTACCATCAACAATGTCAGTAGTAAAGTCTCTGATTCTGTAAGGGCTGCTGCTTATGTAATTCATATCAAAGCGGTTCCGGTTTGAAATCAAGTCCGTGACTGTATCGAGAATAAACTGCACAAAACTTTCAGTTGGTGTACGCAAGGCCTCTTCTATGAGTACTAGCTTTTCTACCCAATCTCTGTAGATGTTATTCTTTATCTCAGAAATCAATGAGTTGTGGTCAAACGAAGCTTCCGTAGCAGCGGCTTTGTCCCTAACACGTAAAACTAAAGTCTTTGTGAATCTAGGCCTTGTTGCAATGATTAATTCTCTGACAAAAACTGTGGATTTATTTTTGAGATAATAGCATGCCTCTAATTCCGCCAGCTGTGTATATATTTTGAGTCGAGTTTGCTTTTCTGGGAACGGTGCTATGTTCCTCATAAGGCAAAGAGCGAGAGCATCGCGAACTAGGTTGAGATATGTTTCATCGTAAGCTAAATCGTTCTTCCAAGACCAATTTGCAAGCAGAATGTGCACGGCTGTAAGGACAACTGCAGGATCTAGAATCGCAACTTGATCTTCAATCTTGCGAATGCTAAGGATACGCTGTGCGGTCAGTATTTCGCGTGTCCTACAAAGCATGGCAATATTTGCAGGGCCTTGAACTGCTAGTCGAAGTATCTCACCAAGCTCTTCATCAGGATGCTTGCTAGTGAGGATCTCTGCAGTAGCATCCGAAGCGGAAGTTTTGGACTCCAGGGGACTTATCGTAGTTGTCCCTTTAATCTCTCGCAAATCGCCTTCTGCGTCTGCGTCGTACATGGACGGCACGCCAACATCAGAAAAGATATTAGAAACCAGAGAAGCTTTCGGCTCTTCAACTTCAGGAGATATTGCATGAACAGTCGATTGAGTCGCCATGGTCGAGGCTACTCATACACTTTTATGTTTCAAGATACTTATCTATGGTAGGTCGACTGGACTAGCTATAAATATGAGGATTGCGTTTTGTGCTTTCGTAGCATAACAAAAATGATCTGAGACTAACAGGCCACTATCATCTCTTCACTATTAAAAGAAGTATAGAAGCTCATAAAGTATGATAGTGATAAGACTAGACGATTAAAACAATGGAAAATATCCCTTTTCCTAACTCTGCCAGCAACTATGGTGTTGTGCCATCTCTATTTTTAAACTACCACACTGTGGCCCCTTGTCCTGTGCTTTTTCACAGCCACTGTGGCTATAAAGGGCGCTTCTATTTTTACAGACACCACGCCTTTTCTTTGTCTTGTTTCAGCTTACACTCCGTGCAGTTAAAGATATGTGCTAGTTCAAATAATGGTAGCAGACTTGTTTGACAGATTCTCTATCGGAATGCACTTAGGTGGATCGATTTTACGTGAGACCCACCTCAAATCGTACTATCGGGTTGGGTGATGCAGTATTCGCAATACCTACTCTGGGACGATTAAATAACCGTGCCGTCATATCTCACCCGATACCCATCAATAAGCCAATATCCGACGAGCACCTGGATACCTCTATTCTTATCTCCTTCTTGTCATGCTAAAAGCGAAAGTCATGCCAAAACAGGAATATTAAGAACTGCAAATATTTAGCTGAATCTATTTTGAATCTGTCACGCATTGTGGCATTAAAGTTTTTAGTTCGTTATTCCTAATTCTATGATCTACAAAGAGAATCGTATGTGCCTTGGCGATACTCGATGATCTCTTGAGTGTTCGAGATATCATTAATGAATTTATTATATATTTGAGAAGACGCCATGCCGCTTAGATTATTCAAGTCATTTAAAGACCATATTTACAAATTTAATTTAAAATGAAAGTAGCAACAGTGTCTTCGACCGTCAATGAATGCTCGCAAACGTCAATCGTGCGAGAGCCGGAAATCATATCCATACAAGGTCTAGCTTCCTCAGTGCTTCCTCTGAAGGATGAGGTATTGACTTCTTTGTCTTCGTCAAGCGAGTCGCAAACATCACAAACGGCACGAACGGCACAAAGTGACGGCGACGATGCTACCAGAATGAAGGAGCCCAAAGCAACTCTGCCGACAACGCTACTTTACGATCCCGCTGGTTTGAGACTTTTTCAGCAAATCACTAAACTCAACGAGTACTATTTGACGTCAGCGGAACTGTCGCTTCTGTCTTCTCATTCAGATGAGATAGTAGATATGATTTCGTCTTCTTGCTCGCAGTTTTCAAGCCATAACGAGCGAGATGATCAGAACAGCAATGACAAAGGTAGTCTCGTAACCCTTCTTGAGCTTGGTGCTGGAGATCTCTCCAAGACGCGAACCGTTCTTTCTGCTTTGGACAGGCATGGAATTCGAACAAAGTATTACGCTCTCGATATGTCATTCCCAGAGCTTCACCGAGCGGTGGGAGATCTGACTAGCTCAACTAATTACAAGAATGTTGAAGTACGGGGGTTATGTGGTACGTATGAAGATGCAAGAGCGTGGTTGTCCTACAAATTTTCAGCAGACCATAAAAAGAGGAAGACGGGCATGGGCAAACTCGTTGTTATGTGGCTTGGTTCATCCATTGGAAATTACACTCGACCGGAAGCTGCAACTTTTTTGGAAAAGTTTCGAAGTGTCATGTCTGTTGGGGACATGTTTATCATGGGGATTGATAGGCGAGAAAAAGACCATGACAAGATTTGGAAAGCTTATAACGATGGATTGGGAGTTACGAAGCAGTTCATTTTAAATGGCTTGAAACATGCAAACAAAGTTTTGGGTAAGGAGGTCTTTAAGGATAACGAATGGGATTATAATGGAATCTATCATTCAGATGAAGGCTTTCATGAGGCGTTCTGCGTTGCTAAAAAGGATACAGAATTGCCGCAGCTAGGCAAATTGAAGACAGGGGATGCGCTTCGGATAGAGCAAAGTTGGAAATACTCTTCTTCCGATATTGAAGAACTCTACAAACGATCACAGCTTGTGCCTCTGAAAAAATGGACACATGAATCGTCGATGTATGATCTGCAAGTAAGCTATGTTCCTCCATTTAGCTTGTTGGTTCCACATGAAGATCCAAGAGCAGCAATTCCTACGTTATCAGAATGGCACGAATTATGGCAGGCATGGGATTTCATATCTGAGTTTATGATGTCCGCAGAAATGTTACACACACAACCCATCTCGCTACGAAATGAGTGCGTCTTTTACCGAGGGCACATTCCAGTCTTCTTGGACATTCAGCTGTCGAATGCGCTCTCGGAACTTTCCGAAGACTCGAATAACGAAGATATTAATAACTTGGTGAAACATTCACAACCAGAGTCGTTCAGAGACATATTCGCGCGTGGAATTGATCCAGATGTTGATGATCCAACGCGAGTCCATGACCATTCTTTGAAGCCTGAATCCTGGCCCTCCGCTGAAGATGTTCTTGCTTATAAGTCATGCGTTAGACGTAGGCTGGAAGCTATCTATGCCATTACCAGCAGCGATCGAGGAATCTCTAGACGAGGCTGGAGAGCAATTTGGACAGCATACGAACATGAAGCTATGCACGCAGAGACGCTATTGTATATGCTAGTGCAGTCAGATCATACAACATCCCCGAGCAAATTTGGCATTCCTCTTGCGTTGTCTCAGAAAACCAATACGGGTGAAAAGGTCCGGAGCACTGAGCGACAGGACTGCGAGAGAACTCAGAAGTGGGATGATGTGTGGTATTTACCGGCAGGGACGGTGACGCTAGGGACAATCGATGACGAGAATGACGATTGCAAACCAGAATATGCACAGTTGTCGCCAACAGACCTCCAGCCCCACTTTGCATGGGACAATGAGAACCCTACTCGCCAGCATGTGCGATATGGTCCTTTGGAAGTTTCTCCACTCATTACTAACATGGACTATCTGGAATTTCTGGTCGCGACACGCCAGCAAGAACTTCCCAAGTCTTGGTCAATAGATTCAGACAGTGGCAATATTGAAGTGAGAACGGTCTTTGGCCATGTCCCGCTGGTCTCGACTGCAGATCTGGGAGCCGTTTCAAACGACGAAGTGGCTATGTGGCCTCTCATGGCTTCGTACAAAGAGATAGATGCGTATGTCGCCTGGAAAGGCCAGGGTTGGAGAATACCCTCTGAGGCCGAACTGCGAGCTGTATACGACCACATGTCCGAAAATAGCGAGCAGCAGCACGTTAATGGCGATGCGGGAGCGGCTTGCTCATTCAGAAGCTGGAATCCTGTTCGTAATAGCGGAGTATGGGAGTGGACATGTACTGTTCTTGAACGACAAAATGGCTTCAAAGAAGGAGTGTGGTATCCGGAATATACCGCCGATTTCTTCGACGGTAAACATAACATAGTTTTAGGAGGCAGCTGGTGCACAGCAGAACGTTTGTTACGCAGATCGTTCAAAAACTGGTACCACCGAAGTTATGGCTACGGATTTATTGGAGCACGAATGGTGAAAGACATTTGAAGTACGGACTAGAAACATTGTCCATATGAAATACATGTAGTGAGTTGTGTTAAAATGAACGTAAGAACAATCAGAAAACATATGCATCTTAGTATAGCAACTGCTATTTATATTGATTAACAGGTGACCCATAAAGTAGTGAATCACCTTGTAACGGAAGGAGATTTTCAACTGTAGACAAAAACCTGAATAAATAGTTTATTTAACAAATGCGATACACAAAAACACCAATCAAAGTCACTTCATTTACAGACGAGCCATAAGCCAGAGACACGATCATAATATCATAATAAACTAGCTCATCTCCAAATCTCTCATACGTGGAGCCACTTTATCGCCAGAAGATAATTTGTAAAGTGGTTCTTGCACAAGTACATCCTTTCTCAGAATATATCTCTTGATAATGTTGGCGAACTTTTTGTTTTGATACTTGGCGTGGACTCTAGTAGGAACTGCGAAAACGACATCCAACTCTTCCAAAGTCAAAGACTTAGTCTCTGGAACAAACCATAGCACCATAAAGAAGCCGGCTATATTCCAAGCGGCATACCATCCGAATGCACCTTGAGTAGTAAAGGCAACTTGCAAGGACGGCCAGGTAATAGCGAGTACAAAATTAAAGAACCAGGTGGTTGCAGTCGCGAAAGACATTCCCAGATCTCGAATATAAAGGGGAAAAGCTTCAGCAGAATATGTGAATGGAACGGGACCTTCACCTGGAGAGTAGAACATACCAAAAATGTAAATTCCGAGAGCCACACAAGCAGTTCGAGCCGTTTGTCCAGGGATATAAAAGGAAAAGCCTGTAAAAAGTAGTGCTACGCACATACAAGGGAAGGTTGTCAAAAGCAAATTGCGGCGGCCGAAAGTATCAATCGTGTAAACCGCAGGAATCGCGAAGACGAAGTTAATGATTCCGAAACCCATGGAAGCGAGGAGAGCAGAGATTTCAGAAAATCCAGACTCTTTGAAGATAGTCGAAGAGTAGTAGGCGATAACATTAACACCGCAAAATTGCTGCATGAACATGACAATCCAAGAAGCCAATGCAGCATGTCTATTACGAGGGACACTGAACATCTCTATCAGACGGTTCCTCCCACTTTTCATGTTGTTCTCCTCGATCAAAAGGACATTCATGTAGTACAAGTCACGAGCAGCCTGCAGCTTTGACTTTCGAAGACGGCACATGCTGTTGAAAGCATCCGCATGGCGACCCTTTGAAATATACCATCTGGGAGATTCAGGACAAAAATATACCTGCACACAGACGATTACGGCAGGGAGCATAGCTGAACCCAACATGAGACGCCAGTTAAGACCAGTGATGTTGGCAGTATCCTTGACAGAATAGAACGCGACATCGGCTACATAACCAAGCATGATTCCGAAAGCTGTCCACATCTGCCACATCATAACGAGAGCGCCTCGAACGACCGCAGGAGTACATTCAGCAGCATAGACAGGAACAGTAGACGACTTAGCACCAATACCGAATCCAAGAAAGAAACGGGCAATAAACAGATGCCACCACGTGTCAGTGAGGCCAGACCAAATGCAAGTGACAGAAGCGACAGCGCAAGACAAGAATATTGTTCCACGGCGACCAAATAATCGATTGAGAGGGTCAGAGAGCCAACTACCGGCGACAGCGCAGCATAGATAGGGTGAAGAGTTGATCAGACCGACGATCCAAGTATCAAAGCTGCTAGTTCCTCCAATGCCGAATTGAGTAGGATAAAACAGATTCGCACCATTGATGACAGTTTCATCCATGCCTTGGACAGCTGCAGCCACGGAGCACAGAATGACGAGGGAGTACAGAGTGAAGTTTTGATCCCATCGATGTGTAGCCTCGTGCTCAAGGTCTGCACGATCTTCGTTCGTCAGCTCGTCCATTCCCTCGCCCCGAGCTAATGGGTCCTGAGCAATCAGAGCTCCTTTTCGGAAGTACTCTATGTATTCTCCGAGCCCATTGTCTTCAGCGTAGGCAGTTGCAGACGCGAGCAGCTCAACCTTGGTCAGTCTGGTCAACGGATTATTCACGTCCGTTTGCTTTTGACCTTCTATGTGGTGGTATTGGCCCTCTTTGTGCTGGGCGGACTCGCCAGGCTTCTCTAACATGGACATAGAAGACGACGACAATTTGTCATCTTGAATGGCTGAGGGATAGTCTTTGCCTTCTTCCATTGTTGTTCTAGAAAGTAAGGCAAGCCAAGGCAAACAAGTAAATATGTGTTTCTAAAGTGTATAATGTATATGTATATATATATTATTAAGTTACTTTATATATACGGTACAAAACAGATGTAGAAGAAAGAAAGAAAAAAAAGGGTCCATACCCAGCAAGTCGGGGGAAAGTGTGGAATTTATAGAAACGGGCAAACATGTACAGGAAGAAAGACGGCGTTGGAGATGATGACGATGGGTACAAACCAATTCGGGGGTCCGGGAAAAACGCCTGTCGGGCTGAACTCTGTTACATTCTGCAGGTACAGACTACGATGGGAAACACTGGTCTATATCCAATTACCGCATACCGTCGATAATCTGCAGGCCTACTGAGTGGACGTCCCGCTTCGCTTTCTTCTTTCTAATTAAAAAACTCTATAACCACTCTGTGACTCGAATGGTTGGCCTGTATGCTGTGCGCATGCGTGCATACAGTCGCAGAATGCCGTACGCGACCGTCCGTTGTCTACTCTATCTTTTAACAAGAAAGAGTTTACGAATTAGCGCTGATTCTTCGAGCAAACTGCAGCGATCGCTTGCTCGAGATCCCCAGGTTTGTGGCCTCCCCGCGTGTATACTTGTTACTTTTGATACTTGACAGAAACGCTATCGATTATGTTGCTTCCTATTACACCCATCAAGATAAGCCGGACTGTCTGCCACCATAAATCGACGGCGACTCGCTGCCGCGCTTGTGCTTAGTGCCGCGCACGCGACGTCGTTGTTGTGAACCGGATTATTACGTGCCGGAAAAAAGAGAAAATCCGGGGCAGACTTGGTATTGCGTGCCACGATCGAGATGTTTTTGCATTTACGCCGTTGCCGAACTTAAAGTTTTTCAAAATTTTAACTATTACTTTTGCGTATCAGTTTTCCAATTTCCAGTTGGAAAAAGTTGCTATTGCAGCAGCAGCATTTCCTTTGAGCAAGGCCGCTAACCAAAGAAGATATCCTATCTAAGAGTGCCGGCTTATATCTGCCCATTCTGGCCTAGGTACGCCAAACTGCGCTTAGGGTGTCTGGATTATGCTTGTCAGCAGCAGCGCAAGTACGAATACCTAATAGCTGCGGAGTCCTGATCGTCCACGAGAGAATCTGTGATCTAACGAAGACTAACGAGGAACCAGTAGCTCTGTAGCGCAGTAGTCTGTAGCGCAGCTAGAGTCAAACGAATTTCAAAAGTGAAACATGACGTTTATTCATTCAGTCGTTGCTAGTCGAGCTTGTTATCGAGTTTGTTATCGAGTTTGTTAGTCGATCTTAGTCGATCTTCGTCGATCTTCTCAGTCGAACTTGGCTAGTTAAGTTGATAGCTCGAAGGTGAGTGGCCAGTTATGACGTAAACACAGAGGGTACGTTCCTGTGATCGCGGGACATGCCTCTTTCGGCTAGTCGGCTACCGGCCACCACGCCCGCAGCAAGTCTCGCAGTACATGGAGACGCTGCAACACATTGTGGAGCCGCGCAGCTGGTACGGCCGGAAGGAGGTCAACAGGTGCTAGCTGGTTTCAGTAAGATTGACATCCGCCAAGACAAGGAGAGTAATAGTCTCAGCTCACTCACCTCATCGCGCAGGTCGGCCAAGGACACTGCGTTACTTTGTTGCTCTCGTTCACGGAAGTCCACTTGCGAGCCACTTGAGACCGGAATGGTGTCGCGCAAGCTGGAGCAGGCAGCAGGCGGCAGGCAGCAGGCAGCAGGCTGTAGAATGGCAGGCTGTAGAGTTCGACGGGAGTTTGATAGGAGGCTAATACTCTTTCCTAGCTTGAGGGGCTGAGGGGCTGCTGGAAGCTGGCGAACCTTCTAGTGCTGCCTCATGAGCAGACTCTCCTCACAGTAACCGCGACCAGGAGCTTCCCGGTCGGCCGGCTAAGTCATTCGGCTTCTCCGCGCTGATTCTCGCAGCTCATTTCTCTTGTTACGTACATACAGAGCGAAAAGCTGGTTGGTACGCACTCAGCATGATGCGACCTTGGAGTTTAACATTCAAGGTTCGGTGAACCGTCCCGATCAGGGAAGCGGAGCGGCGTTTTCCCGTCCGGTATTTGCGCCGTTGCTATTTTGTCGGTCGGCGTCCTGACTTCCATTTTCGCTGCCGCGAAACTGAACTGCAGCGCCCCTGCACCTGCAGCTCAGTAAATCGCAGACCGTGACCAGTAAACTGTGGACTATATACGATGAACGTGGACTGGACCATGAACCGAACTGAATTGACGATCTTGCAGTTTGGTCGTGTTTTGAGCTCCGCTTGATCGATCCGCGAACTCGTTTCATGCTCTGGTCATGCTCTGTCACGCTCTGTCATGCTCTTGTCATGTTATGGAACCTCCTCCTGGTGTTGCCCTCTGCGTGGGGAATCTGGTCAATATCTGTATAGCCTAGCGGGCGCGGGCCACTAGCGCGAGAAAATAGTTTCTCCTTTTGGAAATTTTCTCTCCCCCGCGGGGCCACACTGACAGCGGCTCGAAAATCACCTCCAGGCCAAAGCGGCTGCCTCGCAACTGTAGCAGTCCTGCTTTAAAATCCGAGTTAAAAAGAGTTGCCGCGATAACGGGCTAGGATTCCGATCGCGCTGTCTAGTGCCGACCAGGCCTGGTGAGTTTCGATGAGCCGATCGATGTCAGAGGAACAAGGTGACGGCCAATTACCTGAGCGCGAACTACAATTGAGTCTGGAAGTCTAGAGTCTCGAAACCTAGAGTCTCGAAACCTAGAGTACCTTGAGTACTGAACGCACCTCAGCTATCTACTATCTCACGAGCTAAACTTCTTGCCAAGTCAGTCTCGGGACTGTCGGTCCCGCTTGGTCTCGTATCGGTGGCAGGTCACGCAAGCGAGACGTGGAGAACTAGACAGACGCGGCAGCGGGTTGACTGCCCGACAGAGCAGACAAAGAAAACAAAGACGTACAATCTAGAACTAGGCAAGTTGATCCTAGAAAGAAATCTCAAATTTAACAAAAAGTGGGGCACATGATATCTTCCATCTCGGTTCCGTATGGATCGTTTGTAGTTCGCGCAGCGCAGAGCACCGCTTGACACTCCTTAGCTCTATCTGTACTTATCCTCTTCGCACCGTACCTTTTGCCAATATGTGCCAAAAGTGCTTGTAATTTTATTTAAAATTTTGTCGTACGTGCGACCGCTCTTTTGCTATCTGTACGAATAGCTGCCGGCGGCTCGTTCAATCGGGCTACAGTGAGGCCGAAGCTCGATTGCAGCTCTAGGAAATGTTGTTTGTTCGCGTTATTGCTCTTTTACTGTGCTCTTTTCCCGTGCTCTTTTAGTCGTTGCCTTCCAATCAGAACACACGGTTGTAATGCCTGTACTCATCTAGAACTGCGTTGTTCGTCGGAGTACTTGCCTACGCCGCGCCAGCGAACTGAGTATCTTTGTTCTCTCGAAGCGGGGCCGGAGGACATCCGACCCGCAATCTCGCGAGCTTTGCATTCGTTCGTCATTTCACAATTTTTAGTTGGCTACATTTCTGCAGCTTTCAAGAGATTGAATATTGCGCAATGACAGGAGTTGTAAAATGGCCTTCAGGAGGTCGATAAACGCTAATACGGAGACGTCGTACTACGTCTTGAATAACATTAAATGTCATCAAAAAGAATGAAATTAATTTGCAAAACACGCGAAATTCCCAGCATTTCCAAAC
This sequence comes from Babjevia anomala, assembly GCA_030580435.1. Classification (NCBI taxonomy): domain Eukaryota; kingdom Fungi; phylum Ascomycota; class Lipomycetes; order Lipomycetales; family Lipomycetaceae; genus Babjevia; species Babjevia anomala. Next base: position 254,551 of record JAKTSW010000006.1, on the reverse strand, counting down.
TTAACAAAATACCCAATCTCGAATTTCCTGCTACTTTGCTGGTCCGTTCGTCCTGTCTTGAATTAAAATTTGGACCATCGCGAAACTGCCTTTGTGCCTAGCCATCGTGCGCGCGCACAAGATGTATAGTCCAGGCTCGACCATAAGATCACGTGATCTGTCTACGTGACCAAATCCCGCGGGTCTTCACGCCTATGCAAGAAAATTGTCGAGATTAAGAACGTCAACAGCCAAGCCCGAACAGGTGGACCATTTGATCGAACTGGCGCTACCAAGTTTTCAACGGTCAAGCATAGCACGGTGATCTTGTTACCACGGGCACAGACAGCGTACGGCACTGCAGTTTTTTTGGCTAATTCTGTACATACGAATTGATTTGGGAAACGACGATACGCTACGCTGCAACTGCTAGAGCAGAATAGATGAGATATAACAGAAACGGTTTCATTAGAGATGAAGAATCGATGCACGTACATACCGAGGCTTATGCAAACTACTAAGAGGAGCCTATACGAGGCCTCGCGACATAAGCTATGGTTCCCCTGCAGGTATTATTCGGTATCCTCAACAATTGCTGGCTCAAAAGGAGTCAATCCTAAATCTGTCTCTGCCTCACACAGTAATTTTCCAACGGAGAAAAAGCCTCCGTGGAATCCAAAGTACAAGAAGGCGCCTCGCGAAGTTTTCGGTCAGAGTCAAGACGAAGAGTTTTTGCGATACTATGGTCCACTGGAAGAAGCCGGGCTACTGAAAAAAGTTCCAGCGAGTGTCAGGGAAAGCATCAAACTCGCAATGGCCCGTGTTCAAAGAGATTTGGAACGCTTCAAGTCGAAAGGCCAGTACAAGAAGTTTCCAAATGTGAAGGGAAGGCGAAACCACAATACCGAAAGGTATATTCGCGACGTCCTGCTATACGTTGTGAGCAGAAAGTATCAGTACACGGCCGATCCTGCATACGTCAAGCAGATATTAAGCGACAAGGCACGCATCCCCCACAGTAAAGAGCTCTATAAACTTCTACATAACAACCTTGATATCCCCGAGAAATGGGCCATATATCTCACTTCAGAGATGCTACGCCTAGAATCGCTTCTGTTCGATCCAATGAGCGATGAATATATCTCCCTGATTTACGACGTAGCAACTCGTCAATTGGACGGCGACGCTCTTCTCAAAATGTACAGCGTTATGCGCACCATTCGACATGCTCTTCGGCATCAGTTCACGTCCGACATCGCAGCTCTGACAACAGAGCTAATTGACTACAATAAAACTCAGATCGAGAACATGGGAGCGGCAACAGCTCTAGAGAACGTACACCCGCCTGCTTACCTAGAAGATCCTCGAACAGTCCTGTGGGGACCTGGAAACTACAATCCCGCACACCTACGAGGATACGCGCATTTTGTACCGACAAACGTCTACGCTGCTTATATGGATGGCTTTATCAAATGCAGGATGCCTGTCGCTGCTTTCACAGTCATGGACGACATGAGAGAAGATGGTCTGGAGATAACTGTCAATATCTGGAACATGCTTTTGAACGCGGCCGCTCAAATTAGGCCGGTCATTAATGACGTGCCGGTAGTTTCTTCAGACGACAAGGATTACAAAGGAAAAATGTATGACAAGAGAAAGTACAGAGCTCATCTGCACCAACAGTATCTTGCCAGCGTGATTGATACTGTATTCAAAATGATGTTAGATTCTGGAGTGAAGCCCGACAATGCGACATATGTTACACTTATAGATGGATTTTTTACCTCGGGCCGACCGGAACTGGGCCTCAAGACGCTATATGAGATATGCGAACCGACTAAGCGAACATCAGACTCGTTTTCCTATGATGGTATATCACCTGATGTGATGATGTTCAACACTTGTTTCACGCATCTTGTGCGAATGCGTGGTCCCGATGCTGAAACATATAACTCGACGGAATTGTTGCATTACATGCGCAACCAAGCACACGTCAAGCCAGATCTATTCACCTGTAACATTTTTCTCTCATCCTACGCTCGCACAAAGAAATATGAGGCCGCCCAGAACCTGCTTAAATACATGGCTGCAAATGATATTGCTCCAGATATTGCTACTTATGTTAGCGTCTTGGACTCTCTCTTCAAAGTCTCGTCGTCCTACTCTCGTGTGGATCCAGAACAAGATCGCGCCATGCAGCTTCAGGTTAATATTATCCTTACTGAGATGCAAAGTCGCGGAATCGAGCTCAATGTTACAGCCTACAATGCCCTCATGGATGGCCTCTCGAAGTCCACTACAGGTGTTTCAGTTGACGCCTTGCGCAAGCTCTACATTGCCATGTGTGCAAGAGGAATTCAGCCCTCAGCAGCAACCTATTCAATTATGATTACTGCGGAGCTAAATGCTGAGCTTTCGAAGGAAAAAGGCCTTAACAACGCGACAGCATTGTTCCGACTAATCAAGCCAGTAGATAAAACTGTCCCGTTGTGGAACAACATGATCAGTGGCCTGGTTAGAAACGGGCATCTCGCCCTTGCTATTGACTACTTTGATCAGATGGTGTCTGTCGCTGAAGAGAGCAAGAATCAGCAGACAAAGGCGCTGAAGCGCGACGGAGTGCAACCTGAATCTTTGCGCATGCAACAGCAGCAGCAGACGATCGTGACATCCCACCAACCTATGGGACCGAACTATTATACTTACTACTTCATTTTGGATGCCGCCAACATCTGCATCAGAGAAAGAAGTATCGATAGAGGGCTTGTCGAACGGGTATACCGGGTGCTTCTGCATATGAATCAAACAATTCCAGTCCAGCAGAGGTCAGCTAATGTAAATAGAGCGGCTGAAACTTTTCTAACGTTGACTGGACTTTCAATTGATAGGCTTCTTAATTGATAACAAGCGACTTTAGCATATGTGAAACTGACCTGAAGGATCTTTTTACATTGTTACCTTTAAACGTTTGTAGATTCAGATTTGGCTTTTCTAGATAGTATGTACATAAAGAATACATATGGATGCGTAAATATCTATTTTCCTCAACTTGGGCCCATGCCCATAAGAAGCCTCTTTAACTAACGTAGTTGGATAGCCACCATTCATGGAGACGGGTATCGCTCGTCAACTCGGGATGGAAACTTGTTCCGAAGATATGGCCCTGCTGAACTGCCACAATCAAATCCTTGTCACCGTTATCGATTTTGCATACAATTTCTACCAATTCTGCCGGTTCCTGGTAGCCATATTTCTGCAAAATTTCGTCTGCAGATGGTGCAAGCACCATCTGCACATCACCTGGTGCAGCTTCCTTCCCTTTTTCGAGTATGCATTCCACGACAGGCGCCCTTATAAACACACCCTCAAACTCAGCTATATCTAAATCACCTTCTAAGTCATCATAGATCGTTGGCGAAGTTGGTGCTTTACGGTTTTGGCCTAGAAATGGCATCTGAATCGGCTTCGCAAAAGACTCGGTCTGACGTCCAAAGTGATTTCGGTGTACTCTGACATGTAGACCCCCGATGAGTTCCTGTCCGCCTTTTTGCGACTTAGTGGCCTCGTCCGATAGCAAGATGAGACCGGCGCAGGTACCCCATACCGGTCTTCGCTTGACTCGGACAAACTCGCGTAAAGGATCCAACAAATATGTGCGAGAAGCTATCAACGAGATCGATGTGCTCTCGCCACCTTTTTACAGTATTAGCGACTTAAACTTATACTGCTATTAAAAATAAAAAGATCTATTATAGTACCAGGAATAATCAAGGCATCGCAAATTGCAAGCTGTTGAGGAGTACGGACCTCGACAACATTCACAGACAAATTGATCCGAGATGCCGCCTTAACGAGATGAGCTCTGTGCTCATGAAAAGCGCCTTGTAGGGCAAGAATGCCAACGGTTTTTGCTGTCATATATTCTATGACTGATTTGAAGTTTGATGTTAGACAGCGGAAGAGCAACCGCTTCTTAAGTTTGGGGAACTCTATCGGGGAAAATTTTTAGAGTAGTCTTGCCCTGGTTCGTGCTTAAAATTAGGCTTGCAGCCAAGCGGGTTACTTAAGCCTTTAAGAACAACGATTCCGCATGTAAAATATTTACAAAAATGTCTCCAACGTTTATATTATGATAGATCTCTGCGTCTTTTCTTGTGATCTAAGCCTTCCCATTCGTGTAAGTATAGGACTCGGCCTTCGAAAACTTTCATAATTTATTCGTGACAATGTAGGCCACTCCCAAAGCCAGGTGGGACTACACATTTGAATTGGTACATACTAATTTCCATCAATGATAAGATATTTTCTGCATTCAAATTCTTAATCCCGCGACAAAAATGCTGGACAAAGATCCAGACTCTGCCGAGGAATACATTGAGTCTGAAGATGAAGATTTCGAGCCAACCGCCCATTCAGATCTCTCAGCATCAGAAGACGAGGAGGAGAAGGAAGGCGATTCAAGCGCGAAGAACAGAAAAGACATTGGTAATCATGAGGATGATGAGGGTATTTCGCGAGACAGATTGACGCGGAAATTAGGCGATGGAGAAGCAGAAGACAAACCTGAGATTAGGATCTTAACACGGTCGCAGAGAATTCAGGAGTATGTAGTGATGATTTGTCTTCTCAGAAGCTCGGCTAACCTATATTTGTTAGATCCAAAGCGAATGTGAAGCCAAAGGGTAAAGCTTCAATTGATGCCGATGCAATCTTCGCTTCTATGAAGACAGATTCGTCCATTATCTCGAGATCGGCCTCACCACAGGTCGCCATCAACGCAGAGACGGTCAACAGTGCGGCCAACATCCCAAAGAGCAAGACTAGCAACACTGAAAATAACGACGAATATATTACAATTGTACAGACGTTTCAGTTTGCAAAGGAGGTTATGTCCAAAGAAAAGAGAGTCCTGCGAACTTCGCCTGAAGCTATTGAATATCTCGCCAAAAAATCCTCACAGCAGTCTGGTCCTTCAGGCACGACTATGGCTATCACGAGCAGCTCAGTATCACCACAGCCGCCGCTCTCTTCCACATCTCCATCGTCTACACCCCGGCCAGGTCCACGAAAAAGGAAATCGTCTTCCTTGGAGGCTTTAATTTCAAAGAGCAAGCCCATGAAGCTCAATACCCTTGAAAAATCTAAAATGGATTGGAACGAATTTGTAGACAAAGAAGGTATTAGTGAGGACTTGACACATTACAATAAGGGAGGTTATTTGCATAGGCAAGACTTCCTCAGCCGAGTCTCTGAGAGGAGGGATAGAGACATGAAAGAGGCACAGAAAAAGAAGTAAAGATGCTTGTTTCTATATTTTCATATAGAATCTAATATGTACACCTGCGCTCAATTATATTCCCAGCTACAGCAACGCAGCCACCTAGAATGTGACGTACCAATGAATCCCCTAGTAAGCTACCAATAACAAAGACGTTGTTTGCTACTTCTAGCCCGTAGGTCGCTGTCTCAGGAATGCAAACATGCTCCATGGCAAATGGATCGTCATTATTTCGATCACCGTAATGTTGATCGGATTGATTTTGATCTCCATCAATGATGCAGTCTTCTAGTTTCCAGGTCTTCGTAGACTCAGAATATACTCGTCTGGTTGCACGCCTTATCCGTGCCGAAATACGATTCCAGAACGAGTCCTTTCTAACCCATATTCTATCTGGTGGTTGAAACTCAAGTTCTTCTCGTAACGAGTCAGATAGATACGAAATAGTCCCAACTCGTCCAACGAATGACCTGACTTCAGTCACTTCCCGCTCTATTATTTGCTTATTACCATTGCTGCTTTTTTGACTGCAAATGCACGTAACTTGTCTATCAGGATCGACTTCTACGCGAACGGAATCAGCCGTTGCTGCAATAACCTTACCATTTGCGATGCCCTCGTATCTTCCAACAAAGCCGTCAAGATACTCGGAAAACTCTGTATTGGGTTCACTAGACCCTGACTTTTGTGGTAACGGCTTACGGACGGCAGCAAGCCTCATGAGCTTGTACAACGAAGCATATTCTGGATAAGACTCTCTGTGACAAGAGCGCAACGGCGAAGGATGATAATTTGGATCCCACTTGTACAAATGAATTATTTTTGTATTCGACGGAGTTGCAAGAATAGCATCTGCTGCTGAAAATCCAGAACCAATAACTAATGCCGTATCTGATAATTGGTCTTGAAGTGACGAATATGAAGAGTGTTGCCTCGAAAATAGAGGTTCGAGTACTGGATCTGGCGCAATCTGATGTGTATACACTCCGGTTGCCAGAACAATCTTGTCTGCATGGATGACCTTAGTGTTAGATGCATTATTAATCCTCACGATTGCATCAAAGCCCGGTCCGTTCTCTGATCGTTTTATTGAAAACACTGTGTGATTTGTGTATAGATAGTCTGATATACCCACCTTGGCAGGATATTGAGCATAATAACCTGCTACGTCCAGTCTAAACGGCCGCAGATATTCAGGAACCTTTTTATTATATTTCTCGAGGTAGTACTCGGAGAACGAATATCCAGGAAGCGACAACATCTCGGCATAGCTAGAAAATCAGCATCGATAAGATAGTTAAAAAATGTTGCATTTTTGCATTTTCATTACCTCAATGTTTTGGAGTGTAAATCCTTCTCCGCCCATTGGCCACCAGGGACGAAACTGCTGCCAACCACTATATGTTGAACTTTGTTCTGTGTGGCAGCTTTCCATTGAACTCTCGATTTTTCCCGAGCCTGCAGAACGTCGTGCTCTATGTCGGGTGCAATCAAAGTATCGATCAAATAATTGACTGGAGCAAACACGTTCGTTGCAAATGCCCTATGTGGGATAGTTAGATATCGCAGAAGCGCTGAGTTATGGAGGAGCGAGTGGTACAAAGGATATTTTGGTTTGCCATTTTCTTCAACCTCGTCAGGAAGCACCGAGTTCACTGAGTTTTCATATTGTGACAGCTTGCATTCTGCTGTCATACGGTTACTGTCTTTATTTCCCCATTCGCTTGGCGGTGTCCCTTTTTCCAATTCAGGTTGACGGCAAGCTGAACTTAGTAGACCATGTAATATACGATCTGGATGAGGACCATGTTTCGTCAACGGATCGTAAAATGGCGTGTTTCCAGCGAGAAGATACGACAGAAAGAGTGCAGATGGCCCGTTTCCTACAATCAGCGTATCCGTTTGGCAGGGTAGGTTCGAGGAATTTGATGAGAGGTGACTGTTTGCTGCTATAGTATCCAGCGTTTTATCCGAGCTGACGTACTTCTCAACAGTTCCTTTGTCTATCGTTGCGCAGGCGGTTCTCACACTGCTGGAAGTTTTCTCCGAGGCAAAGATATCACCGGTTTCTTGTAACATAGCCAATCATTCACTAACATAATGCTTGGGAAGAAGTCCAATTTTTCTAGGAGTTTAGAAACTGTGAATACACTATTACAGAAATTTAACGTGGATCTAAAGATGAAGTAGGAAATCTTCAATAACATGTATCTAATGATGAACTGCGATACGGTTTACACTTGCATCTCACGCTTTTTAAAATTCTCAGTTTCATGTTAGCATCACGAATGATCAGATTTTAAATTCACATTCATGAAGCTGCGAAGCTGCAATCTCCATGATGCTATGTTTCTAGCTATCTGTTAACTTGAAGAAGAAAAGTATATCATTGATGTCACGTGCATGCGGCGCACCATGGAACGTGTTCGAGTCACGTCGGCGCAGCTCAATGATAAAACACACGTCCAATTTCGAACCTTCTTTGTTCAAATAGACAAAGATAAGATATTGTTCACCATATAATCTACGTGAAACATATTGCAATTGCATTTGATTGATTCCTAAAGGAGTACTATAACGTATAGCGGTGGTTTCTTGCGAGACAAAAAATTAATAGAAATAGACACGAAAAAAAGCACGATGTCGAATGGAAACTCGCCCGCACCTGTCGACGAATCCTCAGACATTTTGCCGCCGACGTTCCCGCGCAAAACGCTTGCTCGAATATTCACTGAAAATTTTCAACATGAAGACACCCGGCTGAATAATAATGCTGTAGATGCAGCAGCAGAGTATTTGCGGATATTTACCCGAGAAGCTATATGGCGTTCAGAAAAAGCTAGACAGGATGAAGCGGATCAGCAAGGGAATGTAGGAATAATTAAAAAAAGGGCTTTGGAGGTTGATGACTTGGAGAAGGTCGCAGGAACGCTAGTCTTAGATTTTTGAATGTCATGAGTGCAGGAGATCGTTACGCGGAGATTTCGTTTTCTCCTTTTCGTCTCGAGCTCTGGAACCACGAGATCACATATGAAATGATGAAGAAAACTGCACCGCAAAGATTGATAAAGAAAGAAACTTTAAAACTTTTAAGGTATATTTCAGCTGGATATAAGAAGTATCCCAAGATGTACCTAGAAAAAACCAGACACAAGAAACAACCTCAACCTCGTTTTAAAAAAAGAAAATATTAATAAGTCAAGCTGCTACTTTTGAACGATAGACGAATCGTCAAATTTTCTTTTTTGCCCATTAGACGCGGCTGATTTAATAGATATCGCGTCCTCCTTTTGTAGCGCAACGACCTTGCGCCGTTGTTCAACTGCATTTGACAGATTTTTTAGTACAGCAACTGTCGTTTCCCAGCTTATGCACGCGTCTGTGATGCTCTTGCCGTATTCCAGACCAGCTGGACCTTCTTTTGGCACATCCTGCCTCCCTTCAGCAATGAAGCTCTCGATCATGACACCCAAGATACCTTGTTCTCCCTGTCGTAGCTGTTCTGCAACAGTCTCTGCAACCAGCGGTTGGTTTCGGAAATCCTTGCTGGAGTTTCCATGCGAGCAATCGATCATCACGCGAGGGCCATTCTTCTTGGATGCCTCAGCCTCTGAAACTAATTGATTGAAAAGTCTTGACTTCGCTATTTTCTCCTTTGCCACCTGTACACTCTTGGCGTCAAAGTTAGTACCGTTCTTGCCTCCCCGCAATATGACAAAAGTGTCCATGTTGCCAACCGTACCAACAATTGAGACAACGCCAGGCTTAGTCACGGACAGAAAGTGATGTGGATTGGAAGCTGCGCGCATGGCATCGATAGCAATATCCACAAAGCCATCTGTGCCATTTTTAAAACCAACTGGGAAGGACAATCCCGACGCCAGTTCTCTATGCAGTTGGCACTCGGTAGTTCGAGCCCCAATCGCACCCACCGAAAATAAGTCTGCTAGAAATTGAGGCGAGATTGTATCGAGCATCTCTCCAGCAATAGGAAGCTTCTCTGTCAAGTTCACAAATAACTCCCGTGCAATCTTCAATCCCTTATTTATATGAAACGATCCGTCAAGATCAGGATCGTTGATCAGTCCCTTCCATCCGACAGTCGTCCGAGGCTTCTCCAAATACGCCCTCATGATCACCAACAAGTTGTCTTTGTACTTCTCTGCTAGCGGCGCCAACCGATTAGCGTAGTCCTCTGCTGCCTTGGGATCATGGATCGAGCATGGGCCAACGACTACCAGCAATCTATCACTTAGACCGTCAAGGATGTCAACAGCTTCTTCCCGACCGCGCAGGACAGTCGATTTCGAAGCTTCACTTTGTATGATTTCATGCTGCAGAAGGTCTGGTGGGGTTAGGGGGTCATATCCTCGAACTATAAATCATAAATTAGTTAGCACCGCAGATTTGAATAAGAGCTGCCACCTATGACAGGCAACGACTACTCCATGTTCGACATAGAGAGAGTACAATAATAATAATTGAAAATCTCCATACTTCGCCAGTCTTCAGGTCTCCGTCGGTCTCCAAGGTGAGCATTTTGAATAAACATCTAGAGAAAGTGAATGAGGGCAATAGGTCGAAGTACAATGATTGACCGTTAAGACCAAATCAGAAGATGGAGCACATACCCGCATTGCGTCGTCAATAAAAACTCGGAAACGGCAAATCTATAATTATACAGTATGTATGTATTTACGATATAAAATCAATGCACAAATATATAATTATGAGGAAGGCACAAGGCGCAACGACAGGGTTAAAGGCTTATTTATATCGTTAGTTACAAGGAAAGAGGAAAAAAAATTCAGGTGAAATACGTCCGGCCGTTAACGTTGGGACAAGAGTCATACAGTTCGGCTGCACGGTCCTTTATTGCTGTTGTCCTGCCAACCTACTTGGCACGTGCACCTGGCACTCCATATCAAAAAAAGACAAACACAAGGAAGATCACGGACCACGCAAATAACTGTGTTGACAGATTTTAAACCTACCGACAAATCGACGACGATCAAGCAGCACAACGGCTTGCTATGGAATTCTCGGACGTTATCACGAATGAGGATGTTAAACCACATCCGATAAAGGCCTCAGCACCGATTGCGTCACCCTCTGGCCGCTTCCTGGCGTCCTTGGTTGTACTTCCGCCGATAATCACAAGACGGGCAAGGGTTCCAAGGGTGATGCTTGTCGTCAGATCAGCACGCTCTTTGACTGTAAAGTTCACTTTTGAAGTTGGAACTGAGTTTAAGGGAAAGCAGATCAAGTGGTCAGAGTGGTCAGATCGAGTCATGGTTTTTGATGCGTTGGAAATCGAGATATTCGACCTAGATCGCCTCGATACTGCAAATTCGTCTACTGAAGCCGATCTAAATCAGGGAATCAAACCACCTGAGGGCATAATGAAGATCAAGCAACAGAACTGGGGAAGCAACGTATCTATAGTCAATGTAGAGTGGATCTCCTCTGACCAGATCCTGGCTTTCTCAGACTATCAAGTTGCACTGGCGATTTGGTCCCTTTCGAAGAAACAATGTAGTGAGATATACAATCCAAAATTCTCTTCGTCAAATGGTGTGAGCAAATTATTCTTTCTATTTATAGGATTATTGTTCGAGCGTGTCTGTGCTAACTAGTAGGTTTCTCACTGCATCCATATTCAAAAAATCTTACGCTCCTCACTCGTCCTGTCTCAGAGGACAGACTGACGATATACAACTCAGCTTTCACGTCCTGCCTTGTCTCGTTTCCTTTATCCACATCTGATGATGTAGCCTCATTTTCATGGTCCCCAGATGGGAAGTGGATTGCTGTTATAGATCTGGCAGCAAACTTCAAAGTTAGCATCTTCACTCCTCATGGTGCACCGTATCGCACCTTCACTCGAGCGCATAATAACCTTGGACAAGGCATCTGTCAGACAGAATGGGCACCTCATGGCAATTTATTGGCTGTCGGTGGACTAGATGGAAAGATTTTCTTTCTGAATACTCTCACCTTCACACCTGTATGGATTTAAACTTGTAAGTGTGAACGTACTTTTCTAACAATCTAGACGATTATACTGTCTCATCCCTCGGTCCTGCGAGTTAATACGGATCAGATATTTATTGAGCAATTGACTCGGCATCCGAAATGTAAGACTATTTCACAAGCCAACTGTGAAACAACTATTAACTAGCAAAATAGTCAAACGCGCGTTTGTACACACGACTCTTCCCAAGGCAACGGCTGCCCATCCGCAGGCACCTACGCGCCTCAAATTGTCATTCTCTCCTGATGGGACTCATCTCGCCACAACGTATTCCAAGTATGCCACTACACTATTCCTCTGGACTCTTCAGAATGCTGGCGCTGTTATAGCACCGACTGGCGCAATTGTGTTCCGTGAGCCAATTGAAATGATAAGCTGGCACCCAAATCGCACTGGTCTGCTGCTGATCGTATGCTCAAACTCTTGTTCAAAGGATGATACCAATCCAAGAAATTGTTCGTCTTCAATATATGTATGGAATGCCAAGTGGCCGGTGCCAGTCGCGATCTCACTGCCAAAACATGTTTCCACTGTGGTTGATGTTGTTGGAGCTGGTTGGATCTCAGAATGCTACAGTTATTCTCAAAATAATTTCAACTATGGTGTTTCGTTCAGCTTAGGAACCAAAGGTAATGGTTACGAATGCGGAAATGAAGATGAAGATGATGAAGATAATGAAGATAATATTTATGAGCAAACAACAGAAGAAGACAATAACAGCATGAAAGACAGACTAGAAGGCGTCCCGCGTATCCTGATATCGTCATATTCAGGCCGCTTTGCGATATGTTATTTTGACGACAGAGAAGAATGCGAGCCAGAGGATGAGGAGGACAAAGTGCGAAGATTGATCGATGGTGCAGAGCAACTCGACTGGGTCGAATGCCCAACTATAACAAATGGTGCAGCAGACGACACGTTTGCAATGGTCGATCGGAATCAGCGGCGAATCGCAAGTGTAATCTAGAATTTTTAGAACTATGGAAGTGTTGCGGTAATGGCTTATGGCTTAATAACGAACTTGTACATTATATTAATACTAGTATTATTTTTGCAATACCCAAAATTTTTGAAAGTCATGTACATCGGTCCTGAAATTGCTCCTGGATGGGCCCGCCAATCAATAAGCATTTCAGTCAATAGGAATTTGCGGAACAGTTAGTTCAAATATAGACCCTCAGAATATCTCTTAGATCAGATGAAAGTATGAGATAGCTACAAAAATCCTGTGTCATGCAACATCCGGGTTATCTTCTCGTCATCCCGCTCTCTTGGCTCAATGCTCAGTGATATATCGTACATATCATCAATAGCCGGTGCTCGCGAAAGAGATTGCTGGATAAACTGCTGCAGAGGGCAAACAACTTCGAGTAAGTAAGGCACAGACTGATACTGCTGAATCTCACGGATGACTTCAGCTGACTTCTTGCGCTTTGAGAAATTGATCATGTTGGGACTCTGTCTGATCATATCTGTATTCCCGTCTTCAATAAAAGTGAGATCAGTCAAGTAAACGCCAAAGAATGGTACGCAAGGTGGATTCACATCGTGCAGCATAGCACGATATTCTCCGAAGTTACGAGACGAGTTCATGAGCTTGTTCAAACTGTCCAAAGTAGTATGAAATCTTTGTGGTACGTTCTCCCAGGTTCTCCGTAATCGATGGATAGTCGATGAAAAAAGTGCCGATATGATTGAAGTCATAGAAGAAAAATTGTTCAACTGCCTACATTTCTCCGCAATGGTGATGAAGTGTGTGATCGCATTGACCCGCTTCTTCACATCAGTCTCGGTGAGAATCATGTGCGCCACCCAGTTTGTCAAGTGATTAGAATTGCGGATCAGCGACTTGATATTTACAGCAGAATCGGGTCCACGCCTGTCATTCCAGGCACGATTGAGACACTCCAGAGGTTTGATACGGCCATACAAGTTCGATTCCAAGATTGTTAGTTGACGAGCCATCTCTAGCGGGTCAATGTATGTAAATTTTATCTTCTTCATATTCTTCGGTAAAATTGGGGGAGGAAATGAGCCAGAATAATTCATGACCATCTTCTTAGTGACTTCCTGACCTTGCAACCGCTGTTCCACCATCCGTACGAGAGAATCACATCCTGGAAAACCCTGTTGCGAGATCTGGAGAGCAAACACGGTTACGGTTTCCAGTAGGTGCGTGAGTACACCCTTATCCTCGATCTCCTCTTGCATATCCAGCCAAAATTGTTCAATCCAGATTTTCAGGACATTAAATACACGTAGCCGAATCGGAATCTGCTTTCTTTCAACCCATATATCAAATTCGGAACGTGTCAGTCCGTCAGGTGGTTGAATAGTGAATCGTTTTACAAGGTGTTCGAAAAATTCAGTAGATGTAGTAAAGCTACGATAGGTAAGGAGGAAGGTAGCATTGAAACTGGTATCAAGAAAATCATGTCGAGTAAGTCGTTCGGCTAATGCAAGGAGAGTACCACCCTTGACATGTCCTGCACTATCATATATTATCTCGTCCTCATGCTCGACCCCCAGGAACCAAGGAGTCTCTTCGCGCTCCTTCGTGAGTAGCGCAAATGATCCTGGAACATCGTCTCCAAATATCTTCTTAATTTTTTGTTCCCGCTTACTACCACCGGGTGAGTACACTGTACTACTAGTGGAAGGCTGATCAAATAAGGAATGAAAGTATGATGTAGATGAATCCGTGCTAGCCTCACTTGGATGTCTCAACCCAGACACAGAGGATGTACCTACACGCAGTTCCCTTTCTTCAACCAAAAACTGAATGATAAAGAGTAGTGACTGGGTAACCTTGTCTAATTCTTTGACGATGTTGCATAAGCCCTCTACTTTAGCTTTGATCTTGGCATGAGGATAGTAGCCAGTGAGCTCTTGGCCAGCAAGAACAAACATGGCTACCGTATCGTACAGATTTTGCTTAGCTTTATTGTAGTCGGTAATTGTGGGCGACTTTGTAGGCCTGGTCAGCGGAGATAAATTTAAGCCCTCCAATAGATTGAAAAAATTTCGGTGAAGGTTGACCACATGCAGGATTTTTTTGACTAACTTTGGCTCAACCTGTTCTCTGGAATACGGGACGGAGAGTAATTTCAATATTTCTCTCAAAGAAGAGATGATCATTGCCTTTTGAATTTCAGCAGTCTCGAGGAACTGATTATCGGTCTGAATAGGTGGAGCAACACTTTTCCTTAATCTATAACTGAAGTCATCAGAAATCCATAAAGGGTCGATTGACTTCTCGATAGGATAGACTTCTGAGATACCATTTCCAGACCAATTACCTCCCACAAGTGACCGATTAACAAATCCAGGAACTAGCCGACATATTTTCTCGCCCAGTCTCATCTTTGCGACCTGGATAAATTTAGTTATGCCGATGACAAGAATTTCCGTCTCTGTCAAACAACGCATTTCCATGTTTGGAGGAGGTGAATTAACGGACCATAGGTGAGCTGAGAGAGACAGCTTTGACATTGCAGACATGACTTGCCGAAAATGTGGATAGTAATCCTGGTCAGATTGAGTAACAGAAAATCCTGGGAAGCCAGCCGCTATTACCACCAGGGACACCGAATCACTTATAGCCTGTATCCGAGAAATATAACTTGACATTTGCCCTTCTCGAAGACTATCCATAAATCTTTCCGTCGCAAGATTGACATTATTCAATAATTCGTCCCAAGATTTGACTTTAGGTTGATTGTCGGAAAATGTCAGTGCTGATGGATTTGTTGATGACGGCTCCTGCAAATTTGAAGTAGACCATTGCGATGACTTTGATCTGATAGAACCCGATCGCAATGGGCCTGTAGGCGAGATCAACGGGTCCGTAGGCGAGATCAATGGGTCCGTAGGTGAGAAAGATGTGAAACTAGTGTAGTCTACCATCGAAGTATCTGAGTCAAGAGGTGGCATACTGTTCTCAGGAACGTTCACGATATTGCGATCAAAGGGACCTGTTTCAGTCGTACTAGATGGGGTCTCAAAAGGTAAATCTGAAACGCTTTGTCCGGTAATCGAGTTATAATAATACACCGTTCCATCCACAGTTGCCTGCGGGATCCAATACGCAACCTCTTCTTTCTTGGTATCCAAAGGCACAGGCGGGCTAGATTGCTGTCTTGATGTTGGTCTAGCAGCCATAATCGATGGGCTTGCAGAATGATCTTCGCTCATCCGAAAGTTTTCCTTCACATATGATCCTCGTTGGTCTAAACTTTCAAAGCTGCTAGTTCTAATCGATCCGTCACTGTGCCTTCGATCCTCTAATAGCTGGTAAGAGTCGTTTCTGCCGTCGTTGGGAGATAAATGCTGATTGATCCCCTTGATCACACCATGACCACTGTCAATCAGGTTGCCACTGCTGGCAGTCGAGTTATTGTAGAGTTTGTGTTCATCACATCGCGGCACTACTTCGCAGTAATTGCTGGGAAACCAACCGCGTCGATTGTCGATTTGGCCATCCCACCAGCCGGTCTCAAGCTGCAAGAACACAGATATTATCTCACCCTTCTGGAATTTGAGAGCGTTCGGCTCGCCGGAACCGTAATCGTAGAGAGCTTTAACATAGACGATCGGAACTTGAAGCGAATCTGATGAGTTTGAGTTCGACGATTGACGACTGTCTGATCGCTTGAGAGAATCGAGATAATCTTCAAAATAGATGTCAGACGTATTTGGAACGACCGAAGACCTCGGATCTGCGCTAATAGAGGAACCTGAATCTGCAGTTACGTCCGATCGAATAATAGAGTGAGTATCAGCTAACAAAGGTGCCTGGCTATCCATCGTATGCGCATCCACTCACACCTTTTGTAACTTTAAAAAAAATTGCAGCCTAAACAGCCGATATTGCACGATCAAAGAGTCGTGTACCCTAATGGGGAATATGAGGGGAATATGAACAGAAGGAACAACTCGTACTCTGAAAATAAGTTAGCAGATACTCTGAATATCCATCTCTTATCAAATCATTGATAATAACGACTCTATGATCAATAAAGCTGATCGATCTGACGCTCAAAGCAGAATGTTCTTACCAATACGACGTTGTAATGTCTAGTGTTTGAAATATCTGTTCCCTTTTTATTTTCGGTATTACGTACAGTCGCGGTATGCACTGGTAGTAGACTTTGTAAGCAAACAAAAGGCATCCACCGAAAAGGACTTCGACGATATACCAAAAAGACCACAGCGCTCAAAATCAAATAGCAGGTTTAACTAAGAATTACCAAGCTGAGATCAACTAGGCATAGGCCACATAGCAAAACATGCACCGATTAGACAACAGCAAGATAGATCCAATAATGATGAAAGATGGAAGAATAGTAAATAGAAGATTGTTGATCAAGAGAAAAATTATCACCCGTCCTTTGAAGGACGTATTTTGGGCGTGAAGTTGCACGCACGTTGCAGATCACACGATGTATAGCGAACTATTAAAAAGTATGCGAGTACTCCAATTTTCGAAACAGGTTTTAACCGAGTCCTACTGTATGGAGATGAGTCCAGAGAGTCCACAAGCAGTCTTCTAATGAGTACGTTGTTACGGACAAAATGACCTTTAGGACCGGAATGGTCGGCGTATCTTACCATTTATGGTTTAGGCTATCTAAACTTCTATACGTTTCCGATGTCAATCCAGTGGCAGTACGTGGAAAGCTCTCATTATCTCTACTCTAGATCAAGAGTTGGCACTATTAAGAACAGATAAATAACAGTTTGGCATTTATTGTCGGTGTTGTTCTTCGGAGATAGAGTGGACATCGGCAGTGATTGCTACTGTAGCTGGGTGCGTTGACCGGTCTCTGGTTATAACTGCGTGGTTTGCTACTTGTAGACTTCATCGGCTTATGCAGCCAGTCTGAAGTCAGCCTATTGCAGGCTTGATATAGGACTAGGCATTGCTGTTGTAGCTGTCAGTCACACGCCCTAGATAACGCAGAAGAACGATAAAGTAATTCTAGTTGTCGACTGCATAGATTTGTCTGCATATGGAATCTGTATTTTTTTTTCGGAGCCTGACTACGTAGTGTCGTCCCAAAAAACTGCCCCAGCACGAGCAGGTCGGCTAACAGGATAAAAGAAATGCCAAAAATAAAAGAGCTGTCATTGAAATATCAAAAGTTTAGCATTTGCACGCAAATTCAATATAGGTGAATATTGGCAAAATAAATTCAAGTCGTGGGTGTTTTCAACTAGCGAATCTAGATTGAGTTCGTATGCTTTTTCTCGTGCCACTTCATCTCTCTGTCATTCTGTCTTTCTCGCACCTCGCCTTAAGCAAGTGCTCGCTATTAAATAAGTAATACTGGGCAGAGAGCTAGAGAGCGCTCAGTCCGAGCTAGCCAACTGATGTCATCAAATACTGCGAAAGCATGGTATCGCAAGAACAAACGAGACACCCTAGCGAAGCAAATTTGACCGATGACAATGAAAGAGGACTCGACAAAACCGACTATTGTTTACCGGCTGCATAGGACAAGTAATGCGCTTGATTAATTATAAGCTTGCTCTAATATGATGTCCCTCAATCTCATTCGACTCACGAGCAACTAGTAACTACTAATATGATTGGAGTAATAAATGCTTAGTTTTAGTCCAATGCCCCGTTTTCTAATTCAGTCTACAAGTTTGTGCTTCTTGTGGAAATACTAATGTCATGATAACAATCCTGAATTTTCAATTTTGTATCGGATGTTCCAGGATTTCAAAAATGTATCTTGTAGGTGGACATTTCTATTATCGCAATTGCATGATGGTCGTCTACGATATGCAAGGCGAGATAGGATGCCGCGTAACCTTTGTTCATGAATCGTTCTGAACATCTAAAAAGCCAGGGATGTGGAGGATCTCTTTCAGGTGGATTGTCAATAAATATCACACTTATTTCAGATGCAATCTGGTTACATCTTCAATCTCTTGATATAGTGGGACCGTTGAGGATTGACCAATTCTCGTAGATGAACAATTCAACATCATTATTATCATGAACAATTGGTGCCCGCCACTCATATCTTGGAGATTTTCATAATGCGAATGTTGCGCAAAAGGATTTATGTAATGTCTGTTAGGTCTTCTACTATATATTTAGCCACAATTCTATGTCTATTCATCTAGGCGATGTAGCAAGTATTCTACTTCAACTACTTTTGTAAGGGGTATCACCCAGTTCTCATACATCGCAACAACAGCATCTGCATTTACCTTCTTCTCTTCTTCGCTGTAAGACAGATTTGGATCAACTCCATACGTCTCTGCTTTCTTCTTCAGTCTGGCAATGACTTGTCGTTCTATGGCCGCATTTGTAATTGCTGCATCCAGCCCTGCACTGTTCTTTTCTTTAATAAGTTTCGTCATGTTTTCTGTCTCAGCCAAAAATTTTGATTCCGCAACAAATCGTCCTTTTTGACAAACAAGAGTTAATTTTATATATGTTCCCTATGATACTTAAACTGCCATATTTTATGCTTACCATAATGTATTCTTCGTGATAAAGATCGCAAGCATTCCACATCGCACAAAGAGCTGCTTCCTAGATTGTCCTTCTGCTCCCCCTCTGCGCAAATCGACGGCACAATGACGTCCACATAGAACTCTTTAATTTTGTCATTCACGTTTAGATGGTTAGGATGCGGCTTCAGGATGATGGGATACGATATTTTAGGGAGAATTGGCTGAGGAAGTGCATCGGGAAAAAATGGCAGCTCATCTGGTGATTCGTATCTTCGAACCTTGGCTATGTAGGGCAAAGTCAGCGTCTGCTTTCATCTGATGAACAAATATTATTAAGCCAATCCATACCGTGAACCATCTCTTCCTCCCGCAAAATCCAATCCATGAACGATCCATCGAAGTTTGGTATAGGAATTGCTCCAGCCTTGTAAATGGATGGCTGTGTGGGAAACTGTGCTCGTTCAATAAGATTGAACACGATAGTATCCTCCATACGCACCAACGCTCGTCGAATACGATTAAGGTCCAATGCCTTAGCAGTGCTTTCAAAATCCATAATACTGGCAGTGGCAGTAATAAGAGCAAAAACAAAAGCAAATTGAAATAAGGTTGAAGATAATTTACCGAGGGTCGAGACGATCGATTTATTTAATTTATGACAAAGGTCACTGAAGTTAAATATTTAGAGTTTACCGAATACCACATTAAATCGCACACAGATTTTACTAGACTAACAATCGAAATATAGTCGACCAAGCAGTGTATCAGACTTTTAGCTTGTGAGCTTTAACGTTATAGATTCTGATTACGCCGCGACTATTCGAACTCTTGTGTTTGGCTTAATTAAAGCTGGATCGCTGGATCAGTCAATAAACTAATAGTCAACATGTTCAAGTACATCAACATTGCGTTCGAAGGTTGCTGCCATGGAGAACTGGACAAGATCTATGCGAGTCTAGCAAAGTTAGAGAAGAAGGTTGATCTGCTAATAATTGGTGGTGACTTTCAGGTAATAACCGTTTACTATGTTTCCTAAAGAAGGGACGAATTGCTATTATGGAGGTATATTGAGTTCCTAACTATCCTTTCAGGCCGTCAGAAACCATCAAGATCTGCAGTGCATGGCCGTTCCTCCAAAGTACAGGAAATTAGGGAACTTTGCCGATTACTATTTTGGCCGAAAAAGAGCTCCCGTACTGACTCTATTTATTGGTGGGAATCACGAGGCCAGTAATTACCTTTGGGACTTGTAAGTGAACATGAATCTTTTGGTTTTCGGACTCTCTGCTATGGCGATAAACTCACTGGCCTTTCTAGATTCTATGGTGGATGGGTAGCGCCAAATATCTATTATATGGGTGCAGCAAACGTAGTAAATTTTGCTGGACTGAGGATTGGCGGTCTTTCCGGAATTTGGAATGAACCAGACTACGAGAAAGGCCACTTTGAGAGAGTGCCTTACAACTCCAGTACAATGCGTTCCATTTATCATATCAGACGATTTGAGGTTATGAAACTATACCAGATGAAATCCAATATAGATGTGATGACGTCTCATGACTGGCCTGCTGGTATAGAGCATTTCGGAAATACAGAATTGCTGCTCAAAATAAAACCTCATTTTCGATCAGATATTGGCAAGGGCGAATTAGGATCACCACCCGCATGGGCTCTTCTGAAGAGACTAAGACCGAGGTACTGGTTCTCGGCACATCTGCACGTGAAATACCCCGCAATTGTCAAGCACGACAGAGATGTCCCGTTGTCGAAGAACGAGTTAAATTCTATTTTCAAATTCTCGGCAACTTCTGTCTCCAACGAACATACTGCAGTGCCAGATGCAGCTGCTCACACAGTCGTGAATGCCGACGAAATCGAAATCGATATTGATATGGATCTAGAAGATACGGCTAGCGTGAATCAACAATCTGAAATCACATCAGTTGGACGTGATGTGGAAACCAAGAACGCAGATGAAATTGACATGGACCTCGAGATCGACTCCGTAGAGAAGCCGCAAATCGAAGCTGCTGCTAATGGGAATGAGGAAGAGGAAGAGATATCAAAGAATGCTCAAGAACAGTTAGAAAATCAATCCTCTGTCGAGTTGGCAGTTCGAAGCAAACAGATTGGTTATAATGAGACTAGGTTTTTGGCCCTTGACAAGTGTCTACCCAGGAGGCGTTTTATTCAGCTTTTGCGTATAAAAATCATGGCAGAAGAGCATATGCCAAAGAGCAGGAAGCTTTACTACGATCCTGAATGGTTGGCAATCACACGAGCGCTTGATCCTCAATTTAGCACATCCTTTACTCAAACTCCGTCATTTGCTGACAAAGCTGCCGAAAATGATTTGATCCAACGAATCGAACAGGAGCGTGGTTGGGTTAAGGAGAACATTGAAAGTAAGAAAATGCTGCAGATTCCACTCAATTTCAGTACAACAGTATCAGATGTCAAATCTGATGATCGAAGGAATTCGATCGGAAACTCTCGTAAGTATATCTAGTGATTTATCTGTCTTTGCTAAAATTGCCATACTAATTCATATTCTCATTTACAGGTAGCCAAATTATTAATCCACAGACTGAAGCATTCTGTAAACTCCTACGAATTCCCAACCGCATTTCTAATTATAATCATGGTTGAGCAACTTCTTGTAGCATTTATATCTTCAAGTTCATATGTACATAATATCTTCTGTGTAATTTTAAGTTCGGCTTGTACTATTCACGTAGTCTGAAAATTTCCATTAAATAGTGAATCATGATTGAATCATGTCATCAATTCCACAAGGTCCTGAAGGTACAATTTGGATCACCTTGAAATTTGCAATAGGAATGGGAGCGCAAGAAATTCAAGCTAGCTTCATTATATCCATAAGACTCAACCCTGATTCTTTTTCTGATTTTGCTTTTGCCTTAGCACTTGCAACGATTGACTGCAGAGTGTTTTGCTTCCTAAGCTTCTGCCTCTTCTTACTAGAAGATCCAGACATCGTCTCAGCACTACCGCTGGCAGATGTGGAAGCCTTATTTGAATCTGCTCGCTCAACGTCAAAACTGTTCCTATATTTGACCTCCGACTTGCTAGACTTTTCTTTGGATATCCTCAACTTTTTTGGGAGTAAAGTTGGGTCATTTGGTATTCGAAACTCCGTGGAATTTGAGCACATCCCGCATCTGTAAATGATGACCTTTTGCCTGAACGACATATTAGCCTTCGAGGCTTTGTGAGAAGCATCATTCTCGCCGCTTGCTTTTTTTGGAAAAGCTGTGCCGCGCCGCTCTAAAGCCACGCTCACATTACATCCAGGAATCCAAATTGTATGGCAAGCTGCACAAGCCGACCGTGACAGTGCATCAGGCAATACCACATTTCGCGAATCTGCGAGATCTATGAACCGACTGTAGAGATAACTAGAGAGAGCGGGAGCTTGCTCTAAGTAAGCATAAGCAGCAGTTTGAACATGCAGTAATGTTGAGTTGATGGAGCTAGACATATAGTCTTACCATAAGAAAAATTGGGGTGGAATTGGTGAAACTGATCAATCGCAGTATTCCCAGCAATATTTGTGCGCAAACTCCCATCGGCTATTTAGATGAAATTACTCTCGCTTACGATAAAAATCAATAAAAATTCCAAGAACCGTGATTGATCGCTCTAACTCAATTACTTGACAAATTATATTCTTTAGCAAAATACTACGTAGCTATTGACAAATGATGATGCTTTAGTTTCACATCGATAATCTATCGTAGTCTATAAATAGTAAGGATGTTCACTCACCTTCAAAATTTTCTATTCATGACTAGAAGCATAGAAAAATCTGCAGTAAGAAATAGTCAAAACATTTATAGAATAAAAGTACTTTACTATTGATATATGGGAATCGTTTACCACACAATTTGCAAATTTGTTCATAACAAATTAGCAAATTTAGTACACCTGTAAATCGTCGTGCGTGTGATGATAAATCCCAAAACTACTTATTTTAAAACATGAACCAATTACTGGAGAAATCATTAACAATATAATGGATGTATATACTAATCAGATCTCATGTCGTATTTTTTTGAACCTTTGACCACGCTGAATCTTTATCTTTGCTAAGTGAGAATTATTTTATTTGAAAAAATGAAAATTGATTTGGTCAAACTTCCACTTATATTTCGTGATCTATTATTGTTACAAATTACTCCGCCTTAGATGCCTTTCGTGCAAGAATAGCCTCTCGATCCTTGTCAAGTTTAAGCTTGGTAATGACAACTTTCGACGGATCAATGGAAACTGGAGTAGACTGTCCATTTGGTTTGTATTTGGTCAACTTTTCAACTTGGATGGACCACTTCAAACGGTAGACCTGAGTAACCTTTCCATCCTTTCCTTTGTAAGATCCTCGGACAACCATAACCTCGTCATCTTTACGAATAGGTATCGATCGAACCTATATCCACGTCGTGTTAGTCTGGAAAACGACATCATTGAATAAAAGATACCACGAACTGACCTTGTACTTCTCTCTTAATTCTTTAGAAAGAGGTGCCGACATCATGACTCTTCGGACAGAAGATGCGGCAGCAAAGTGTGCCTTACGGGACTTTCTGCGGGAGGAAGAGACGTCTATTCCAATAATTAGCATTCTATCTCTTGATATATACACATCTCTCTTGAGATCTCATTCAAAGTTACAAAGGTAGTTCTTGTATTAGAGTATGCTTACCTCTGGAAACCTTCATTTTGTTTGATAATAGCTTCGAATGTAAAGAATATTCAGAAATATTCACGACGTAAAACTAAGACTCGATTATGACCTCTAACAGTTGTTGATTGTTTTTTGAATACACACAATTTGTTGTTGTGGCTTTTAGGTCTAGAATAGCAGTCACGTTTGTAACTATACATCTCCGCGATATATGAGAACCCTATTTTCTTACCCTACTATATTCTCTTGCTATGGCATTGTTCAAATAAATGGGTTAGGGCTAACAATACAGAAACTCAGAATCTCCAGTTACTCCCAGCAACACAGCTTTTGAGGCAGTCTTTATTTGTCTTATCAAGCATATTGCCTGCTCCACACAGCCAAATATCTTTTTGGGCTCTCTTCGAAATAGAGATCTTTTGAGTGAAATAAATGATTGTATGATTCATAGAGGCTATTTATAATGCCTGTATGTCTCGCTCACTTCAAATTGATCTTGACAATCTAACGCCTGCTAATTCTCTTGCGGCTTCAGAGATAGATGTGGATTCTGTAAGAACTCAAACTGATCAGGAAGGACTTCATTCTCGGGACGCTACAATTAGGCGTTATATTAGGGAAGAGCTGGCAAACGTCGACCGTCATGTATGTGTCCTGAAATCGATTGATCCAAGAATATTTTCAGAAGAGGTACGGCAATTTGCCCTCTTGTCGAGTCTGACCCAAGCCTCTTCTGATGGTACCGCACAGCCATGGCCTGTTCAGAGAATGCGAACATCGAGCTTGCCTCCTATTGATTCCAAAAATGTTGAGATACGACGTCAGTCCTTTCACTCAGTACCTCCACTCGAGATATTAAATGACTTCCCAAAAGATGACAAAGCAAAGAAGCTACAGACCTTATCGAAAGACTGTCAGAAAGAGGTTATAGACATCCTTCCGAATAGCTCCCATAATAAGCTACAGGATCATCAGCGGATCGTCGAGGCTTCTACTGATTCTACAAGATTGGAGGCCGAACATTTGAATTCAGGTCAGATTGCAGTAGCACAACCAAACTCTGGCAGTTCACCGTTGCAAACACGGCAAGCTTCGCAGGGAGTACTGGCAAGGCAATTAGCGTATCGCCAAGTACAAATTATTCGAAATATATCAGACAAGCAATTACCAGAACAAATCCCACAGAAGCGTTTTGAAGCGTCCTTCCCGGAAAAGTTACCAATCCTTCGCGGCGGTTTCAGTAACGATTCGCGAAGTCCGATTCAGCGTAAAATTATGAAAAATGGTGAGCTTGCCTTGTCGCCTGAACCAGTAGATGGATATGACAATGGGTCTTCAATTTCAAGCAGATCAACAAATGGCCAAAGGAGATTGTCAGACGTTCCGTCTCTTGCTTCGTTCTCAGGAATTGGCCAGGGAGCAAATCATAATGAAACGAATGAAATACGGCCTTTGGAAAGGTCGTCTAAACGTTTAAAACTTTTACCATTACCAACTACTGCAACTTCTGATAGAGATTATAATCCTGAATGGATAGCCAGTGCCATTCTGGAATGCCTTGGTGTCCATCCCTCGAAATCTTCGCTCAATCAAGATTTTCTACCGCTCACAGAAGGACCAGATGCTTTTATTGAAGATAGACATCGCAATCTTGAAAACTTTAAGTCGCTGATGAATTGGGACGAATTTGATCCTCCTCTGCAAGCTGATGATGAAATAAAGCATAAGGATCAAAGTTTAACGAAATTTCAGCAGCGACAAGCGGACTCATATATCCATTCCCAACTGTCAGAAACAGATTTAGCGTCATCAAAGCAAAAGGGGCATTTTTCCCTGCCGATGATTATGACACGTCAGGAAGGGGATCTAGCGAAGCAGCAACAACGATTAGTTCCTTCTTCCAACGCCGATAAAGACCAAGGAACGAATTGCGATAGTCATATAGCGTCATATTGGTCTGCAGATCATTCGTCTGCGACGCAAACAGCACAGAGATCTTTGAATCAAGTTGGACATGGAAAGAAAGAGCGGGGGTCGAAGCTGAAATTAAACTCAGGATATGCTGCTAAGCCGTTAAATACAACCGAATTCGCAGTATTCAAGTGTGGATGGGCCGGATGTCCTTCTGAACTTCATAGCCATGATATTCTATGTAAGCATGTTCACAAAGCCCATGGACGTGGTTCGGTGAGTGTCTGAAGATAATTTTTTGAAGTTGATGTAGTAGCTCATATTAATAGTTGAGATGTTTATGGACAAATTGCTCGGATCAGCATGGCCAGATACGTGAATTTTTAACTAGCGAAGAACAAATGCGTCATATATCACAAGAACACTTAGCCGCGGCGGCTCATAAGCTAGATCGTGCGCCTACGAAAGTGCCTTTTACAATTCCCAATCGCGAGAAGTATTTCCATCCGAATGACGAGCTAGTAACTCCTGTGTTCTTCCCTGCTCGTGATGGATACAAATTTCAACGTCCAAGAGGTTATGAAGAGCCCGAGCGGTATAGACATATACCAAGACGCTTACAGAAGGAAATGGAAGAGGTTCGTAGGGTGGGTGCTGGGTGGGAGTCGGAGGAGGATTGAGCGATATCCTCAGAGTCTTTTGTTTTCGCTGCAAATTAGCAAACACCTGCTATCTCTCGATGCTATAAATTATTGTATATTAGTTCATTGTGGGCGTTCAGTAAGATTTTTTTGGAAACTGCGAGTGTGCAACTTGCAACAGGGTAATAATATAACGCGATTTTACGCGTCTGACGCGACGCGCCGCATGATTCAATTGTGTTCAAGAATTTGACATTCCAGTGAGAGCAATACTCCATCTCAAAAGCCAAAGATCAATGCCTTAACTTATTTAAGTAGATTATTTTGCGAACCGCTTTTCGTCATCTGTTTACAGACTTGCTTTACTATAAAAATGCAGTCCTTTCTGTCCTCCAGTCCGTTGTCGTCAAACTCAAATGGCAAAGCCAATGGATCGTGTTACGAAATGGTTAAGACTCCAACACAGAAGCGAGCTGCGCTGCAAGATCTAAGCAGCCAGTCGCTGAATAAACGAGCTTCGATATTGCCTACACCTGATGCATCTCCAATCCCTTTAAAGAAACAAAAGACCCACGTCCTGACGAAAGTTGCGAGCGCGGGCATCGAGAGGACAAACGTTAACAGAGAGAGAAGACTGTGGGGCCGGGAACTACTAGGAGTCAAGTCGTACAATAGAAGTAAATAGATTTTATGATTGACAGTTTCTTCTGCACTGTGTGCTTACAATAATCAGGCGATTATCTCTTAGAAACACGGCTGTTCTCTTCGATAGCTGCGGACAAGTACAGCCTTTATAATGACAGCGAGCCGGTATTACCATTCGCCGTCTGTTGTTGCAAACGTAAGGCGATTATTTCAATGCTTGCACTTAGCATATAATATTAATTTAATCGATAGAAAATTCATTGACCGCAATTGGTGATGAAAATGGAGTCGTTCATTTACTAGATACTCAAAGGGAAAGAGGCAAGTCAGAAAGTAAGTCAACGAGATATCAGTGGCGTATCAAGGGAAACTGACCGTGGCCGTAGAATCGGCTCTTCTTCAGATGTTATGTCACGACAATGCGATATTTGACCTGGAATTCTCCAATGATGACAGATATCTGGTATAGTAGTTACGATATATAAAATGGAGTTTTACTGACCTGCATCTAGGCTACATCATCTGGAGATCAGACTGTGCGCATATTTGATGTTCAACGACACAAGTGCAGAAGCATCCTTAGTGCTGGTGACGGTAGCTCTGTTAAGCAGGTGACTTTCAACCCTCAAAATAATGGTACAACAGCTTCATCTCTATCTCTGCTACCAGCGCTGACATATGTTGATCAGATATTATGTGCACTTCTTCCAGAGGTGGAATTATCAGTTTATTTGATATCAGATGCCCTTCATCAAGCACATTAATGGGCCCGGTCTTGTATCCTGTAAGTCGGATCTTAAGAGCACACAATCTTGGATCTGGGAAAGAACGTTCAATCAAAAGAAGAGCAGTTGATGCAAGTATAACTGCACTTTCATGGGTAGACGACAAACATTTCGTCAGTGGGTCAGAGACGAACGGGTAAGCCAAATATTCAGTGATAATTAAATTACCTACTTGTAACAAATCGTATTTAGAATTTTAAGAGTATGGGATGTTCGAAATATGACCATTTCAAGCCGAAGTACTCGTCCAGTATGCCAGACAAAAGACATAGCGGCCGAAAACAAGACGCGTGATTTTGGAGTCACATCGATTGGCGTAGATCACACTGGGGCTCGAATATGGGCGCTTTCTCGAGATAGCAGACTGTACTCATATTCTCTTGATCATCCCGACAATGACTCCTTAGAGATATACTCGCACCCGAAATTGAGCGTAGACTCATTTTATGTCAAAATGAGCGCGATGCCTCAGCTGTCGGAACAAGGGGAAAGTAAGCATACACTAGCTGGAAACTATATCGCATGCGGTAGTTCTAATAGTGCTGTGGTATTATTTCCGTCGTCCCGCAGCGCTGGTGTATCTGGAAACTCGCCTTTATACATGGACAAAATCTCGGCTAAGCCAAAAGGAAATGATAATATCGATGTATCTCCAATAGAATCAACTCCATTGAATCGCATTGGAACTGCGCTATTAAATGGACATCAAAAGGAAGTTACAGGAGTTGCATGGAGTCGCGACGGCGATTTGGTGAGCATTGGAGACGACAAACTGGCGTGCATATGGAGGGAATCGAGGAATGTTGAAATTGATAAACGAACCGATTATGCAGGTTCAGATTTTAACAGCAATGTAGCATTTGCAGAAAGTTGAGGGCCTTTTCCTCAATCATTCTCATGTTAACCTACAGAATTTTCTGAGTGAATTTCATCCTCCCTCACTTCTGTAAATATCAAAATTTTGTAGCATATTGCAAGGTACAAAGGTACCAAAAAAATTTATGCATTTCATTGGAAGAAGCTCTGGTAGATATCATTTTGAAATCTATACGGGACTAGATTATTGGCACTAGCCTTGTGCTACTCCGGATTAACTTGTTTAGACCTCAAATACATGTTGCTGTTAAACGTTCATCTCGTTCAAACCAAGATCTTCGTTTTGCTACAAACTTATCAGTAACATATCTTATCTCTAGAAAAAGATTATATAATTTAAATACCTCTTCCGTTCGTTCCATTTCCTCAATAGTCATATTGGGATCTGGATCAGGGGCATAGACGTTTTGCAGATAGCTAGCTGCTAGCGGGTCTTCCAAAATCAAGGTGAACTTCTTTTTCCCATCAATGGCATCTTGTAGAACTTGTAAAAACGATGTCCATCTTTGTCGTCGCCCTTCTTCCATGCTGTCTGAAGTTCTACTAAAGACGCGGCTGTCGAGCTCGTCACGAACCTCCGTTAGCAATCCTTCCAGCGTTGTGAATCGACCACCGAGAGTACCAGGTGTTAAGTCAAGATTTAGTTCCGGGATACGTAGTGCACATGTTTCACTCTGATTTAAAAATATTAGTGTGACGAACGCAGCCTCAAGGAATATATCTGCCTACCTTTAAAATATCGCGAGTCAAGTCCTCTGGATCGTCAACAACTAATGTTGTACGAGTGCCCTTCGGCGGAATTTCTCCTCCAGTCTTGACCTCATTACTCTTGTAGCCACAGTATTCGCAAACAGTGCTCATAATGATGACTTCTTTGAAATGAGGTATGTCGACCACTTTCATATGTGTATCGCATCGGCGCAAGCAGCTTGGGCAAGTAGCAGTGAATGTATGCACTTCATCGTTCGAGACCTCCTGTCTCTGGGACCCAGTATCGCTTTCTTGCTCATTTTGGTCATTTGCAACATTCTCAGCTGCTTGATCAGTGTTCGTCAAGCCCAACAACTCGTTCTGCTCCACAGTCCGGTAGTAGTCGGTCTTTGACCATTTTGCATGAGATTCCCCCGGAGAGTACTCCACCCAGCTGTTTCCCGCGGGATCGTCTAGCTTCAATGTAAATGGAAACTTCTTTCCACTAATCATTTCATCGATATCCTCTAGCATATCCTCAATTCTTGCGAACGCATCCGGCTCGGTATATCTTCTGACCGGCTGTCCGGTCTTGAGATCCTCTGAGACCTCGCTAAGAAGACCCTCAACTGTAGTGAGTTGCCCTCGCTGGTGAGGAATTTCGAGCGAGATCTCGGGAAAGCTAGAGTCGCAGCTTTCTGACTTAACTACTTGTCGATTGAGATCCTCAGCAGTCTCAATCTTAAATAAATATATCGATCCTCGCTCTTGGATCTCACTTGCTGGCTGAGTCTCTGAGTTTCTCAAGCCACAGTGAGGGCATGCAAAAGACATGATGATTACTTCTCTAAAATACGGAATTCTTGTCAAAAGAAGCCGCGTTGTTCCATTCTCCTGGCAGTTCATGCATAGCGACTCAATTTCTTGAACAATCTGAGGACTATCATCTTCGCTTATGTTGTCGAGAGTGGTGTTGGAGTCGTGAGCTTCACCCTGATCTATCGCTTCAACAGCCGCACCAACGCTTTCGAATAGCGAGTGCTGTGGCTGCTGAGAAGATTCCTGCTCGCTATCTAAAATTAATGGCATACTACAGTCTCTGTTCGTATATGCAAGCCTATATCGCAGATTATTATGAAGTTTTTCGAAGTTGAAGATTACGTATTCCTTAATGTAAGCAAATTAGACAAAAATTTGATGTTACTGTAAATGAAGCAAGTATTTTTTTTCTCTTGAGCACGCCAAAAATTAAGTGTTGGGAATACAGCTCCGACGTTTCAAAATCGCGCCAAATGTCTAGCTGCGAAATATAGATCACGAATACTGATCTAACCATGAAGATTGCGTTTATACACCCTGATTTAGGCATAGGTAATTATTTACTTAGTAGATCTCAGCTGAAAAGATGGGTTGATTTTAATTTAATTATGGTTATTCAGGTGGTGCAGAGCGGCTTGTCGTTGATGCTGCAGTAGCTCTACAAGACCGAGGCCATACAGTCACAATTTTTACCTCACGATGTGACCGCGAGCACTGTTTTGAGGAGGCAAGAGATGGTGAGCACAGATCTAGTTGAAGATTGGGAGATAGTCCTGCTAACGAGCGAATTGGCAGGCACTCTTGATGTTAAAGTAGAAGGCTATCAGTATATACCCCCGAATTTATTTGGTAGTTTCACGATTATTTGTGCCATATTGAGGCAACTTCACCTAACGATTCACGTACTGGTCCACTTCTCCAAAACGTATGATTACTTTTTCGTGGACCAACTGTCGTTCTGTATTCCTCTGTTGAGATATCTGGCAACTGGTCGAATTTTATTTTACTGTCATTTTCCGGATAAGCTGCTGGCTCAGCGGTCGTCTTTAATAAAAAAGCTTTACAGATTACCCTTTGACTGGGTTGAAGGAATGACCACTGGCCTAGCGGACACTATAGTTGTCAATAGCATGTTTACTCAGCAAGTTTTTAAGGAATCCTTTCCGAGCATTCGTAAGGTTCCGCAAGTCATTTATCCGTGTGTGGACATAGCGTCTGCGGTAGAAATCGAATACGTGAAAGGTATCGAAAACTATTTCAAAGGTAAGAGAGTAGTTCTATCAATCAACCGATTCGAGAGAAAGAAGAACATAGATATATCGATCGAGGCTTTCGCGAGACTCCAATTGCATCCTTCTTTCTCAAATACTGTTTTGGTGGTTGCAGGTAAGTAAACAAAGCATGCATGCTCAACGCACGCTCAAAGGGTCTGACAAAAATTGATTGATTTTTAACAGGCGGATACGATAAAGAGATATCGGAGAATCGTGAATATTTGCGAGAACTCCAAGCTCTATGTGACCGACTATCTCTCAAATGGGCAAGTTGTTTCTCTGTTTCAGAAGACGAAGAAACGAACGATCCGTTTACGTCCAAGGTTTCCAACGACGGAAAAGATGGTCACATTTCAGTTCTGTTTCTGCTGTCTGTCAGTACAGTAGTCAAAAACTCGCTTCTGATCGCAGCAACCATACTAGCCTACACACCTACCAATGAGCATTTTGGGATTGTTCCCCTTGAGGCTATGCTTCTTCGTGTGCCTGTGTTGGCCACAGATACAGGTGGCCCTCTGGAGACTGTGCGAGATGGAGTCAGCGGTTGGTTGCGTGCGCCAATTGTGGAGAAATGGAGTGAGGTAATGAAGCAAGCTCTTTTTGAAATGGCTGATGAAACGCTGGCTGTAATGGGTGAGAGCGGGAAGAAAGACGTCGTCAGCCGTTTTTCCAAGGGTTCAATGGCTAAGAGGATTGAAGTTGAGTTGGAAAAGTCAGAAATGAGACCGAGAGAAGATTTGTTTCCTCATCTATGGTTTTTAGTCTCTATCCTCGGCATATTTCTTGTCTGTTATTTCTATGGACTGGGCTGGCACTGGTGACAACGACAAATTACAAATATACTTAATATGGAGCCTCAAAGAAAAAGAAATGATCGAAAAAGTTCGAATTTGTCTCACTATTTCTTTAATTATTATGATTCATAAAGAATATGATGATATAGGTACACCGACAATCGACACCGCAAATTGTAAATAATCAATAAATATAAGCATATTTGCATAGATACATATGATTATGACTGTCAAATCAAAAACAAAAGAAATAGAAACGAAAATAGCGGTTTAAAAAAATTACCAATTAACTATTAAATCAAACCAGCCATAAAATAGCAAGCGCCTTTAAAAATGATGATACATTAATTACAATACTCTGTAATTGCTCCAAACAGAATATATAGCGTGTGAATTTAGAAATGAAGGGAACGATATGAGCTTCTGATCGAAGAATTACTATGTGGAGACGTCGTCATCATATGTGTCTTCAAAAATTGGAGGCATCGAGTCCATTTCGCTGCTCAAGACTCTGTCAGATTCCCGGAATATCATGTTGTCGGAAAAACCTCTTTCTGAAACCAGTCTTCCAGTAACATCTTCCCATATCCTGTTAAAAAAGTCAGTTATGTCAATGATGAATCAGTGAAAATAATGCTGATACCCAGAGTATCTAGCGAGACCACCTACCTGTAAAAATACTGTTTCAGAGTTTTAATTCCGAGTAAATATCCACTGTCTGGACTATCAAGATGCACAGGAGGACATTTGAGGTTACCGTTGCTACGATATATATCTTCCGAGGTGACACACTGAGCAAAATCTATGATCTTTAACCTAATGGCCGAATGCTCATCTGCACCATCGTACATCAGCAACAAACTAGAGCCATACATTCGATAACCGACCAGCTTCTGTACAATTTGCCCTATTTCATCAAGTTTCTTGATAATAACAGGTATGTAACGGATCGATGGAGCGCCTGATTTAGCGCTATACAAAAATCTTCGCAATGCCATTTGAAATTGGGCGCCTGGCCGAATATCTCTTCCATAATATTTATCCTGGTATGTGTACGACTCCGTAACGCTATCCCAAACCTGCATTCCACAAATTCGCACACCCAATGACTTGCTAGTGGTCATCTCACATTTTTTTGCTTGCGAAGCCTGCTTTGCTGGGCTTGCATCGACACCATATTGGCGAGTACCCATTTTCAGATCGAGTACGCATGGCCGCTTCATGCCGCTAGTGAGATCTTCCAGCAAAAGAAAGCATTCAGTTCTGGTACTTTTCGACGAGAAATGTCTCTTTGATAATGGCGACTGTTTCTGCAGTAATTCATGATCAGCAGCTGGAATTACCGCTGAATCCGCACCAGTTGACGGTGTCGACGGCGTCGACGAGGTTGACAACGAGATATCGTCGATAGCAAAGAGCGTATCTTCATCAATCATTTCTGCCGGCGATGGCGGGCTGATACGCTTGCCCGGCATTTCTATATTACTCGCACTACCAACCCTATGGATTCCAGCTGACGTGGAACTGCTCCGACAAGTTTTGTAGGATGATGTCGACACTCTGCGATGCGGCGAGCTTGTCGAGAAAACTTCCTGCAGGACCTGCTCTTGGAGCTTCCGATTTACGGTTGTAGCGCCCCATGAGGGAATTCTGTGACGGCGGACCGTTTCTGAGGCCATCGAATTTTGTGGTGCTGAGGATGAGTATTTTCGCAAGAACGAATCTGGAAGAATGTGCATGTTGTCGTCGAGAACCACTTCGGGCATTCTTGGATGATCTGCCGATTGATCTTCTTCGTCATTGGCCTGCGTGTGCCGTACGTTCAAAACTCCGATATACTTCGGCATGAATCGCAAGAGTTCGGGATGTTTTGACTCTACGGCTTCGTACCACAGATTTTCCCGCTTCGCCATTGCCTTGCAGACTGCCTTTTTAGAGAACCTGAAAATAGCGTGATGACCGCCGACCTGATGCTTGTACGGTATCAGTTCGACAGCCATCGGATGCAGCTTCGAACGGTCACTGTCGGGGGTCTCGCCCAGATCTAAGGAAGTGTCATCGGTATGAGAGACCTCGAACGGAGCCATGTTCTGACCATGCTTAGTGTGAGGGATGTAGGTTGCCGACGAGATGTCCTGGTCCACAACATCCACGCTCTTCTGGATTTCCGAAGTGTCTTTCAACTCGTTTGCCTTGAAAAGACCGAGAGACTGCGACGCTTTGCGAGACCGGCTGGACTCGACCGAGGCGGTCGTCGCCAGCGCGGGGACGTTCACGTCACCAGTCACAGATGGCCTGTCCGAGGCAGCTGCTACCGGCCGACCAAGCGAGACCGGCCTGTCCGAAATCATGCTGTAAAACGGACTCGCGACTGGGGAGATGTAAGGGATATCATTTGGAATAGCTGTATCAGGCAGTGAGAACGCACCAACCGGTGCTCTGGACGAGTTCTTGAGATCATTTGACGAGCTGTGAACACTGTGAAAAGAGAACGAACTCAGCTTTGCAGAGTCATTGCTCGACCCGTTCGCCGGCGGCAGCGATACCACACCTGGAAGTTGAGATCCTGCCGAAAAATAGCCAGTCAGCTGCTCAACCTGGTACTTCGGCAGCATGTGGTCTCTCGGAGGCGAGAGTGGAGATGGTGGGCGATGATAACTATTGGTTTCTTCTTCCATGGAGTATCATGCTCTTTTTAAATAAACAACTTTTGTGTCTTTCAAATTTGTTTTCTCGTCTCTGCTAAAACAATAAACTATCTCTCGTTTTTGATTTTGCACTAAAGCAAGAAACAGAGCTCAAAATAACTCCGCCGCTTGGTTTACAGAAACAGAGAAAGAAAAAAATCGAGAGGAATAGAAAACCTGAAAATATAAAAGAGAAAAGAACGAGTGGTGTAGAAAAAGAACGCAAATAAGAGAGAATCGGATCAATCAAATATAATCATCAGCGCTTCTCAAGACTTCGATTCTTTTTCCGCGCTTATAGTTTTACCTTGCCAATGATTTCGATTCCTGTTCGTGCTCTGCTTATTTGTTTATTTGGCTTTTTTGGTTTATTTGCTTGGCTTTTCTTCTGCTTTCCGCGCTCGCCCTGCTTTAGATGTTATTCGCGTTGAACGGTTACTGCTTGATCTACAGGAGCGACGTGCTAAATATTAGTCGACCGAGATAGAGATGCTTCGATCCAAAAATGCTATGAAAATGCAAACAAATCGCCGAATGAAAAATGTAATTTCTAGAATCAAAACCTTGTCCACGATATGCGATATGTAAAAGACGATTGGTAAACAAGGGATTTGCTGAGAAGTGAGGAGGCGAGAAAAATGAGGCGTCGTTCCAAATTTAAAAACAGAGACCCAGGTATGACCTCACATGAGTGCATAAACACGAGATAGCCACCAACCCGTGACCGGTTCGGCACGTGGACCGGCGTGGTACAAACCGTTGTAGCGGTAAAGGCTGCTGCGGCGTTACCCAAATGTCGCACCACATGTTGAATAAGGCTGCATTCGCACATGCACATGCACGTATCCGCCGTAAATGCTGCAAGTATTAAAAAACGCCCAGACCTGCCCTGGACCTGAGCACAAAAATGCGCGCAATACGGGTACTATCTGCATCGCCCGGCAGCCTCGGCCAGCCCAAAAACGTGCGAGACGATTGTGGCTTTGGACAGGCGAGTATTGACGAATCAGATCGGGTCGCTGGGTCATCACCACCATGACAGGTTTCGAGAAGTTCAAAGTCGGGATTTAGTGGGCTTTAAAACGCTTTTGGTTACTTTAAAAATTTATGCTTTGTGATGGTCTATGATGCCGTAGGAGTTTATTGCTAAAAAAAGGCAAGCGAATTTCAGGCTAGCAGGAAATCACCACAGACGTGCCAGACGCCAGGCGCAAAAGTCTTGATTCGCTCAAGATGCTGCGGCATCACATTCGCCGGATCTGTAGGTCTGTAGAGATCGCGAAGTTGCTCGGCTGTCTCGGCCATGAAGACGTCGAGACGGTCCTGCGAGACATTCTCGTGAATGTGAAGTGTCGCTTGGGTCGACTGAAGCTGTAGCAGGCCGACCGCGGTCGGCCAGCTCTGTCTGCTGCTGGGCAACAGGCCCAGATTGATGTGCCGGATATCGAACTCGTAGGGTTGGTGGAAGACTCGGGAGAGAGCAGAGATGTTGTCCTCGAGAAAGACGACGACCTTGGGCTGGTTCGCGGTCGCCATGTAGTCCTGCACACTGAACTTCCAGTGCTCGTCGTGTCGGATCAGCTCGAACGACCAATTGTTGGCACGGCAGCCACGCAGCAGGCCCTCGACGCTCCAGGGGTTTATTTCCCAGCACAATACAAGCCGGGCACCGGCTTTCATGTATGAGAACGTGAAGTAGCCGATCCCGGCGAACAGATCAATCACCGTGGCACCGGCGACGTCAGGGAACTGTAGAACTCGAGCCTTCTCCTTGACGTTGCCGCGACTGAACATAGTGTATCGCGGTGCCCAGGTCTGGTAGATGTCGTTCTGGCGGGTGTTGGCCCAGAACTCGGCTGCAAAGTCAGCTGGGCGGGGATCTGCAACTGCTGGCTTGTCCGGCCCAAAGTGCCCATGGAGACACAAAATAGCGCTAGGTTTGCGCATAACGTTGTCCTGCTCTGGGATGGGTTCGTTCACAGCGACGTGTGTCGTGTTCATGCCGGATGCAAACGAGGCAAAGAATGTCGATCTGTGGTCGAAATTCTCCCACTCAGGACCGCTGAATGCGCCAGAAGGAAGCAGAAGCAGGTCGCCGTAGACCAAATACCTCTTTGGCACGGTGGCTAGGAATGATGCGCGGAAATTATGGTCATTAGGACCGAGCAGTCCGGCCAATGCGGCCGTTGCAGCCTTTTGTAGGATGGATAAGCTGTCTGGCGAGTCTGCAGATTGGAACGCTTCCAAAAATTCGGCAGTCACTCTCTCGTCCATATCCTGTAATTCAATAATACCGAGAATAGAGCTGACGGAGGCATCTTTGTTGTCGCGCAGAAATTGCTCATCAAGAATCTGGAATTAGCAATCGCCTAGGAATTTGATCAACGGCTCACCTTGTTCGTGTATATTAAAAGTTCAGAGCCAGCAGGCTCGATCCCTCGCCGCTTATCGAACTGGCCGTGCCATTCGAGAATTGATTTGCATATTTTCACACAAGAACGGTCCGCTGTCTTGATAACAAGCTGTCGCATTGAAATTTAGTCGTCACTAGGACTGTTTTGCATGCGTTCATGAACGAGCACGCGATGGAGTTGACATTTTTTTTCACGTCATAGGTTTTTACAGCTCCACCAAGCAATCCAACCTCAAAATAACAAATCTGAGACTTAGACATAGAGCCATGCCAAAATTGCCATTTCATCAGATAAATACAAAGATGCAATCGCCCATTGATACAGTCAATTCGTCAATTCAATAAATTGTATTTTAATGCATGCTACATCATACCCTTCAAAAGAACGTCTTTTCGCTCTTCCCAGACCGTCTTCCCTGAACAGCTACAGACAGTCTTGTCGTTTTCCCAAGCTCCAGCGCTTCGCGCAATCACGCCAGCAATATCATTTTGAGTAACGTTCTGTCCTTTGGGATCTGCGCCAATTACGACAGACCGGCCGATGATGTCTGTGATCGAAAGGCCTTCCTTGACAACGAATGACTGACCGACACCGTCTGCATTCGAGTCAATACGTCCAATACCCATGTATACATCACCCGTAGTTACTGCACCGTCAGAAATATTGCCAGACTTGCGTATGCTTGCAAAAAAAGGTTTGTTTGGTGGCATGTTGCTCAGCGCCAGATCTAGCAGAGTCGTGGTCGGGGCTACCTTCACGAGTCTAGCAAGTCCACGAACAGGCGAAGCTATTTCTTTTGGATCAAAAGTTTCCAAAATGCAAACCGCAGCACCTAATAGTATTCAACGTAAGTATATGCTCGAAAATAAAAGGGCAACCTAGTACATACTGTTGGGTTCTCCAGTGCCTCGGACTATGGCATCTCGTCCCGTAGATTTGATTGTGTTGACTATGCTCGAAGGCGCAACTGTGTATTATTAGCCATGAACCAACTACGATAGAGTATTCTCTTACCAGTTCCCTCGACAGATACAAGTTTCTTCTCCATATCAATGTCAAATCGGTCAACACCTGAGCTTGCTGTCAGACACACACCTCTCATGATACTAAACTACGTACCTTCAAGGCCCTTCAAAGCTCCCGAAATATCGTCGACACATGAAGAGCACTCCAGCGGAACTGCGAAAACACTCTATTGAACAAGTTAGCTCGAAACCTTAGAAGCCATCTTCGATGGGAGATCATGTATACATCGATAACAAGCCATAAACATACCTTAAATGATATTGGCATTTTGAACTTTTATACCGTCAAGATCTTTTTTCAGTGTGAACTGCAATATCCTATGTTATTCGTAAGAGATGATGCAAATCACAAAGCGTCAATTCGACTTTTCTAATTATGATTTGTAAGAGTGACACACTATGGTTCCGACGGTGTCTTTTTAGGAATTGTAGGCTAGTGGGAGTTGATTTCGTTATATCTAATATATTACCCTCCTTACTCGATATCTAATCATAAACAGCGATTTATCTAAGCTTCGCTCTCGTGTTTCTACAAACCGCTGTCAACAATAGAGGCCGACACATTAGTTCAGGCCAAATATGTCAGTGGTCGAGCCTACGATTTGATGAGTAACGCGAATGTAGATTATCGTTTAGCCAATGCAACACAGCAACCCTTACCCCGCTTCATGAAGGCATACGCTCAGCAGACTGTGGAACAGAGATATTTTAGCATGCCTAAATTTCATTCATATTCTAAACGGGTACCGCGAGAGTGATGTGACTCGCTCCATCCGGTCGAGTCATCGCTCGTCCATTTTTACAGATGTTTTTTTGTTATATCGAATGTCGTTATATCGAGAGTTGATCGTATAAGTCAACGTCTGTAATCCTCAGCTATTAGAAGCAATTTTACCTGTTCCATTGAAGCAATTAAACCTTGA
Organism: Babjevia anomala; assembly: GCA_030580435.1. Taxonomy (NCBI): domain Eukaryota; kingdom Fungi; phylum Ascomycota; class Lipomycetes; order Lipomycetales; family Lipomycetaceae; genus Babjevia; species Babjevia anomala. Next base: position 215,598 of record JAKTSW010000006.1, on the reverse strand, counting down.
TAGCATTAACGTCTTCTATTTTACTTCATGTGTTATTTGTAAAATACAAAAAAAAAATTTATAATCTACGTATGAGTTTAATTTTAACAGCAAGTTTAGTATCCTCTAGAGGAATCAATCAAGTTGATTAGTGGCTTTCCTTCCTTCAACATGGTAATGTTATGCTTCAAGACATTGATTACACCTGTGATAGAAGAATTAGCAATCTGGTCAGCTCGTAGTACACTCTCAATTAAAACTTACGCTGGTTATAGCCTATCGCGTAGCCACTCATATGAGGAGAAATGACAATATTCTTAGTATGCCATAACGGGTGGCCTTCGATCAATGGTTCAGGATCGGTGACGTCCAGCGCAGCCCCCTTGATGATCTCCTTCTCAGCGGCTTCAATCAGATCGTCAGTGTTGATGACCTGTCCTCGGGCAACGTTGATAATGAAGACGCCCTTCATCTGTTGCATCTCCTTCATGCTGATGAGTCCCTTAGTATCAGGAGTCAAAGGAACTGAGATGACAAGCACATCCAATCCACTATTGAAGAAGTCGTTCAGTTGTTCCTTTCCGCTGAACCACTTGGCAGGAAGGCTTCCGTCAGGATCTCCACTGCCAGGAACCGCAGCCTCGAATCTTTCTTTGCGAGGAGGACTGGAGAAAGTATGAGCATGGATTTTCATCCCGAGGGAAGCAGCAATGCGAGCTGTCTGGCGACCAATCGCTCCGTATCCAAGAACGCCCCTATTTTGATAAGCAACTCAAAGCGTACAGCAAAATAAATACAAATATGGATACATTGTTCTTCCATACTGGTCGATAACACTACCTCCAAGTTCTGGGACTGTTCCCCATCGGCCCTCATCCTGCCATCTGTAGCTAACAGTTAGCGACACGCCTACTTCTGGACCAGAGAAGACTTACTCTTTATACTTAGGGAATCTGTGAAAAAATGCAAGAAGGTTGAGAATAATCCATTCGGAAATCTGAGGTCTACTCCTGTAAGCACAAAAGACCTATCTACATGATAAGGAGCTGCCATACCCGTGAGTCCCACTGGCCGTTCCGTATTTAATTTGAGGGTTGTCCAGGAAGAATTTGTTATCCATAATCATGTTACTTCCGGCCGAGAATAGCTGCACGTACTTCAAATTCGGTACAGCTTCAATTGAAGGTGGCAGCGGCCGACTGGTCAACAGAATGGTAGCCTTGGCCCATTGCTCGGGAGTGGGATCGCCTGCAGGCTTTCGGTCTCTACCGAAGCCGACACTCTCAATCACGGTAACGGACTTCACCCACGGCAAGTCGTATAGGACGTCAAAGTGCTCGCGCTTGTAGTCATCAGATGCATACGGCGCGACAACCAGGACATGGTCTTCTTCAGTAGGGACAGTCATTACGATATAATAACAACTTACAAGCGAAATAAAAATAGAGAAGATAGGGCAGTATATAACAAAATTCCTGCCCTAAATCCGGCGGTGTTAATGTCGCAATTAACATTATAGACGAGTGCTAATTCCTGTCGTTTTTGCTTTTGCAGTAGCAACAAGATTACGGTCTAATCTCCATGCACTCCGTCCAATAGCAACAAAATGGGGCCCATTTTAAGTTTTGACCTATCACCTCTTCCGAGCCCGCTTCAAGCACCACCTGGGTCTGCCTCTGTTCAACCGAACAAAAGCATGGCACCCTAGTTTCCACGACGGTGGGCTGGACCAGATGACTTCCATTTTATATGCGCTTCCCCTGGAAGCGCTTGTGTGTTCAGATATGTTCAGATATACTGTTGTGAGCTTTCGTAAACCTCAGAGTTTAACTAGTCATTGCGTACAAGTGTACCGCCGGAGTATATATAGCTCAGACCATCGACACTCTCGCTGCGATGAAGTAAGTATCTAACTATCTGAAAGACTACGAAAACCTCACTTCTGCAGACGAGAATTATCTATAGTACGCTGCAAGTTGGATCCACTGACTCCACACTTCTGCCGTACAGGCAGATACGCCAGCCAGAGCTTAGTCTTATGACCCCTAATACCTTTGATTGTCTTTTTAGCTGGGCCAGTCCAAGGTCGCGAACCGCGCAGAGTTCAGCGGATCCGTTAGCTACATCTTATCCTCAGGGTTTTTAGCAAGCCTTGCGATTGAATAAAATTTTGACGAAATGGGCAATAAAAAAGTGGCTGTGTATATCGCTACCGATAAGCTTACTTAGGATGGCTTGCGTCTGCCCTTTTTACCCTGTCAAGGTGGACACTTCTTCATTTGCCTTATCTCACTCATTCTAATGTCTCGACATCTCTCGAATGTCACATTAGTGATGCTGCTTCAGTTGCGCTTCGCACGAGTTCCAAAACGTTAAATGGCCGAGAAGTCGGATATAAGGTTGTGTAACGGCAACCTCATAATAGTCTGGATCCTTGGCGGCGAACGAGGTTCCTCACATAGAAATCCAATTTTATTACCCTATACAGTAATTAAGTTGTGACGTCAGGTTTCAATTCCCAGATCTGTGCAACACTAGATCTAAACAGCCAACTTCTCGGCGTCGGAGTCTGACTTATTTTTTGGTTGAATGAAGCCAGGTTCAAAGATCCTGCAAATACTCGCATAAGCATCAGTGGATGGATGGAGGAACAGACATGCGTGCATGTCAAAAGAACCACAAAGGTCGGTTAGAAAAAATCCGAAGGCGTGTTCTTGGCTTTCGAGAATAAGGTTGTGTGGCACCTTGAACGAGCTATAGGCGCCTGATCGTGACAAAGGTGTTGAGAGCAGGCAGATCTGTGATTTATTGGGTATCAATCATTCTTATATATGGCAGCGCATTTCCTTACGTCTTTCCATTTTATTTTATCTACCGCATACCTTTTGGCCTGTTCCGTAGGACGTGTCCAAGTCCTTGATCTTCAGGAATACAGAAATTGACGGAAGATAAAACGGCTTTCATCCAGCAATTGCCTACTCCGCCTTGGGCGGAGCGGCTGGTAGGATCGGTGCGCAATGCCAAACGTACGTGTTCGCTAGATGGACTGCCGCCGCTTATCTTGGGCGGTGCACAGTTCAATCACCAGTACAACTCTGATCCTTTCAACTTGCCTGTCAAGGACATTGTGTGCCAGTGCTTTGACGTCGGGGTCTGCGCGATTGGTGAGCATAAGTGGTAGATGATACGCTGAAATCGAACAAACGAACTAAGATAATGTGAAATTATAGACACATCCGCATACTACGGCCCTTCAGAGATCCTGCTTGGCAAGGCTCTCTCTGATCCCGAGATTTTTGAGCTATATCCGCGCGACACCTATTTTTTAATAACAAAGGCTGGACGTTTGGCCGAATCAGATTTTAATTACAGTCCAGAATGGATGCGACAGTCTGTACAGCGAAGCTTGAAGCGATTACACACAGATTATCTCGATATCGTGTACGCTCATGACATCGAGTTCGTGCCATTGGCGCAAACTTTAGATGGAATTGGCGAGTTGTTCAAATTGAAAGTAGGTTTGCAGCTATGCGTTACTGGACGAAGAGGACAAGAGATGATTTCTAACTCGCGTCGCAGGATGAAGGAATTGTCAGGAATGTCGGCATCTCTGGATACCCGCTGACAGTGCTGCTGAAGTTGGTCAAACTTGTTAAATTACGACTCGACAGACAGATCGACGTGGTGCTGTCATACTGTAACTTCACTCTGCAGAATCGCCTACTAAAGTCAGCAGTCCCAGAGTTCTACGCTGCTGGAGTAAAGCATGTACTTAACGGCAGCCCACTCAGCATGGGCTTGCTACGTAGCCAGCCACCGCCCGCTTTCCATCCCGCGCGCGCGGAGATCAAGCGCCGTGTTGCCGACGCTGCTAAATTCACCGCTTCAAGGAATGTCGAACTAGCTGACTTATCGATGAGATACGCTTTGGCTAACTGGAGCAATCCTACCGTCGTTGGATGGAGTAATCTGTTGGAAGTTGATCGGGGTGTTCAAGCGTACTGGGATAGTCAAAACTCCAAAATAATTGAACGAGACACCTCGCTCGTTGACCAAGTGTTGTCAATTTTTGGAAATTGTCTCGATGAGACGTGGTCTTCTGGGCTTGAAGAGAACTTTGCTTTTGAAATGGATATATAAATAGTCTGTGATGGTTCTAGCTTACATTTGTGTTTTTTCTTTTTCTGATCTATATCACCTGAAGATAATAAATGTTTTTTGCTGCATAATGAGTATGTTCTATTATCTACAAATATGTCCATTTTATCTTTATATCTGATATCTGAAGATTAAAAAGGAATCTCTTTTCTTGTTAGTTTTGCAGAAAGCAGCATTATATTTCTACATTTGCATTTGAATCCCACCTGCCGGTCCCTTTGTTTAAAGACTAATTCAACAGATTGCAAAGTCATCAGACTTAATCATTTTCCGCAAGTTCTCAATTTCTCTCTCCTTCTCCATCAAAGTCTTTGATAAATCAACCACTCTCTTCTTCAGTGTGTCGTTCTCCTTCCTCAGTGTTGCTGCAACAGGGTTGTCCTTGCCTGCACTTGCCGAGCCGAAGCCGCGTCGGCCGTCTCGTGATCTGTGTTTTCCTGAGACATTTGCTTGTCCATCTTCTGCTGAAAACGAGTTTCCCGAAAGCGATCTCGAAATCGATGAATTTGAGTTGGTAGACGAATTCGAGTTCGCCCTTCTGTGTTCTGACGGAAAATAGAGTCCAACATTTCCTGACCCTCCACTCCCACTGACTCCAGAGACGCTGCTGCAGTTTCCACTGCCACAAATCGTACCATTAGCCGAACAGATCGAGGCGTTGCTGGGTGACCGGGAGCGGGATCGCTCCTCTTTCAACTGCGACAACTCTCTCTGCAGCTTGTTGACCATTGCCTCTTGCTCACGTTCCAAAGCATCGTATACCTGGATACATGATTGCGGGGTAGGCAATCTTAAAGGTATATTCGCAATCGTGGGATCTTGAAAGGACTGTCGTCTGGAAGAGAATGTAGAGGACGGAGATGACGCGGTAGGCGTTGTTACGGAAATGTCTGAAGAATGAGACGATCTGGGAACAGCTGATGTCTTACTAGTAGCCATTGTAGCTGGTTTCTCCCAAATCATTTATTCTCAAATTTAAGTTGTGAAGAGATAATAATGAGGAGGGATGAAATATTAGTGCGCTTAAGTTAGCGAATTGTGAAGTGGCAGAAACCGTCTGTCACATTCACGGTCAGAGAAGAGTTTTGAATTTGCAAGACACCGGCCGTGTTCCTTGGGAGTTTTGCACTTCGGGACTAGATCACTTTTCCTAACCTCCCAGCCTGCTTGGATAGAGTATGTCCCTCATTTCGTCAAGAATAAGTTGAAGCAGACGAGAACAGATGAGGCCTTTTGGGAACTATGTTCGTAAACATGATTTAAGATCGGCATTTCGAGTAGATTTTGGAACTTATGTGACTCTATCAGCAGGAATTAGTCAGTTTGGGATATGCTACTGAACCCCCGGCGAAGTGCCTGTTTATACCGCAGACCATCAGTCTTTAATCAGATCCTTGCTATCCTAGTATCCAGCTGATAACCTAAGCTTTGAAAGGCGCGTACATATCTACTGCCCAGCTACCAGAGGGACCATGTTAGTCGTCTTTTCTCTTGCTTACGTGATAAGCCTTCCAGAAGATTCAGGTTGGTGCGCCACCGGTAGTGCTCTCCGCCACATTTCTACGCCGCACTCATTGTAATATGAATAAATAAGCAAAGCTTCAGGCATATGGGCCAGTTTCTACTTATATCTTCTATATATTTTTTCTTCACATTGTTGCATCCACAATTTGCTACCTAGCAGAGAGTAAATACTAGGTTGATAGATTTTACCATGAGCATCTTGCTCCAGCCAAATGTGCTGGAATCACTCTCAGATTCAGACCGAATCATTCTTCCGCAGTCTGTCCTCGAACAGCTGGTATCCTCGAACTCATCCGGCTTGCCATCACCTTTGACTTTCAAATTATACAATCCTGCCAACGATGCATATACATTTTGCGGTGTGCTCGAGTTCTCAGCGCCGGACAATATTGCTCTGCTGCCAAATAATGTGCTTTGCCTGCTCGGTATTTCTTCCAAGAACATAGATGACTCGCAGAAAGTGAGCATAGAGTTGCAAGAGCTACCGAAGGGAACCGCAGTTTCATTGCGACCTTTAGGCACCGAATATCTTGGAATAGATGACTGGAAGTCGCTTCTGGAATCCTCATTACATGCATCTTACACTACGCTGACGGAAGGGCAGGTATTTAGCATCTATCATCCGGCCACTCGAAAGTCATTGTCGTTTTTGACAGATAAATTGGAACCAAAGACAGGACTGGGTGCAGTATGCATTATTGATACCGACCTGGACGTTGAGATCGAAGCTATGTCCGAGGATCAAGCTCGGAAATCTGTTGCCAACCGAGACGCTCTCAACAAAAAGAGTGGCGCCACAGCCGAAGACTTCGTGATTGAGCAGACTATTACCGGTATCGTATTAGCGAATGAAGATAACTCTCTATGGTATCGACTCAATACATGGGATAGAAATAGTGGTCTTTGTTTTACTCTTGAACCAGATATACCAGATGAGCCCGAATTTGATGGCGACTCGCGTTCTTTAGATTTATTTATATCGATGGATGGGCATCCTTCGCCATCCTACTTTTTATGGTCAACGCTTTCGAGCGAGTCCAATGGTGTGTTAATAGATGCTTCAAATCAAATTTTAGAAACAGCTAAGCAGATATATGTTACATTGGGTAATTCATCAAATCAGGCTATTCCTTACTCTCTTACAATTACACAGCAGCTTGCATCGGTTGAAAAGGCATCAGACTCTTCATCGAATATACTTACATCACAATCCGACTTGACACAATGCTCTAATTGTAAGCAGTTCTTTCCTAGACGAACGTTTCAATTACATTCTGCATTCTGCGAACGTAATAACCTACTGTGCCCTCGAGGCTGCGGTAAGATCTTTCGACGGCAAGATGGAATTTCACCCTTACATTGGCATTGCGGCATCTGTGATTTTACTTGCGATTCCGAAAGTTCTAAAGCAAAGCATATTATTGCTATTCATACGTCAGCAATTTGTCACGAATGCTCTCAAGAGCAGCCCAATAGATTGGTATTGGCACAACATCGAGCGACAGTTTGTTCTCAAAAGCATCATATCTGCAGGTTCTGTCATCTACTGCTTCCACAGGAGGACGCGCCAACTTCCCAAATTGATATTTTAGAGGGATATACTGGACATGAAGCACATTGCGGAACACGCACTACAGAGTGTGAACGATGCGGGCGGATAACTAGGCTCAGGGACTTGAAGCGACACATGGAATATCATGACTTCGAGAGACTTTCGAAGCCACTTCCCCGTATCTGTGGTAACCTTAATTGTATTAAGGTTCTAACGACGGAAACGAATCATTTGAATTTGTGTATGGCCTGTTTTGGACCGCTCTATTCTCCAATTCTTGATCAGACAGGCGCAAAGCTTTTAGCAAGAATAGAGAGACGTTATTTCATTCAGCTTGCCTCTGGTTGCGGAAAAAGTCATTGCCGGAACAAAAGCTGTGCCACTGGAAAAAGGAACATGGAATTACCCAAAGTTGAATCTAGAGATATCGGGGTGGAAGTAGAAAATCTTAAGGGCAAGTCATTTTACGAGTTTTGTGTAGATGAATCGACGGCGAAGCGTAAGACGATGGTAAACTGGATTATGGATGATGGTGAGTATCCATACGAATGGATATGCTATGCTGTCGTATCCGTCGGTGGAAATCTAACAGATGAACGAGAAAGCGAGTCAATGGTTAGAAAATGGTTAACCGAGCACGGCGTTAAGATAAGCGAAAGGTGAATGGCGAAGTTCTTTGGGAGATTTTAGTTTGTGTATATATGCCTAAATACATTTTTAATAGGCCTTCATGCCTTAAAAAATCTGCCGATGCTCGAATGCCATCCTTTGGAACGGCCGATTGGCATATGGGTATCAATTGTAGGTTCGGATAGTTCGGTCGAAATAAAGCTGGAAAAATCAGGTATATTAAACTTTTCTGTCGGGTCGTTCCCATTAGGTTTGATCATTTCAAATGATAATTCCACAAATTCCTTGAGCTCAATTATGACTTCGTCCTCCTCGCTGTTAATTGTGATTGTGTGTCCAACACAGTAATCTTCTAGCTTTGAGACTTCCTTTTCAAAATTGTCGTCGTCTTCAGATTCTTCTACTTGCTCCTGCTCATCCATTAGTTCCTTACGATCTGGTTCATCCAGGTCTTTACCAATTAAAGTTTCCGTTTCCTCCCATAGCACCTCATCGGGATTAAAAATATGCTCCGCTCTTCTCTGCCATATATAATTTCTGTCGTACGTGTAAGATGTTCCAAGTGATCTTCTATGCTCACTTCTTCTCGAAGTACACCCGCCATATCTATTGTAGACGTTAAACGATGCATTACGCCTTCTATCGGTATAATAAGGTATCTCCAAACACCGCAAAGATATTCTCCCTGAAAAACAATTCACAGCTGCTTGCAGCTCATCTTCAGATATTCCATTACTTGCAAGATATTCACCAAATGTTCGACAACCATTCACAAATCGCAGGACCGGAGGTGGACTGAATTCTATTGCTCTATATGTAGAGTAATCGGTTGGAAATGCGTAATTAGAAGGTCCTGTGAGATCATCAAGTATAGATATGTATTGTCGTATATACTCTTTCCCAGAGAGCGACGAGCTAAGTAGTGCCGTAAAATCTGACGCCGAAAGGCGTCGTTGGTCTAGATTAGAAATTGGAATCATTGAGGTTGGAGGCAAGTCGTTCACATCGATCGTATCTGAAGAAGATGATGTGGTGGTGCTGGAGGAACTTGATCCGCTCATTGACTTGAAGAGAGAAACCAAAAATTGTCGCTTTCTGCTTTTCCTTTTAAAACGTCTTCTAGTCGAATCGGTGTTGTTATCACGTATATCAGTATGGCTTGTTATGTCCGATTTAATGAGTGATCGTAGAATTATTGGCTGCTCTGTGGATGACGCACTATACTGCAGAGGTGGTATCCTCTCAAACGAACTTTCTTCATCTTCAGCTGACATAGGCAGCAACGCTCGCTTTCGTAGCCGAAGAGAATCTTGCAATTTTTGTGAGAACATTTTCGATATCATATATAATACATTCAGGATATTTGCAGAAAATCAGTCAAGCAAACGGATAATACCATTTAACAGTTGAATGCATTATGTATAGTCGGGTTGAAAATTGACTGCTCTCATGATCCATTCGATATGGTTCAAATTATTAGTCCAAATGTATATCATGAAGACGCAGCTGATGCTTAGGATATATTTTGTCATTATAATATGGACTGATTACTATTATAGCGTATTTTAACTAAACTCGTAGAGTGCAGAGAATGGATTGCGGTATGATGTGCCAGACTTCCTTTGGCGTGTCGCAATCAACGACATTTGACCCGCATTCTGTTGCCATTTAACATGAGCCGAACACAAATTGATAAGTTCACTTTTTCTTATATCAACAACATTGACAATTATCCTAAGAACGATCTCAGCAGACAATGGCATTTGTGCAATCTTCTTCAAGTAGCATTTCATTATTTTCACTAATATGCTATATTTTCATGAATGCCCAGCATGCTGTTGCGCTGACATCTTACTGCCGTTGTACATGCTTCTCGAACTCCACTAGCTCCACTATTATTGCTTTGGAAGACGAGTCTGGTTCCTCATGTCTAGACTGCACACGCAAATTTTGCTTGGACTATAATCTTCAAGATTGCAAGGATGCAACAGAAGATGATGTGCAAACTTTGTGTTTTGGTAAGTCACTGGCCTTTTTGATACTCACAGCAGATATAGAAATATGAACTAATGAGCTAACAATGTTATAAATTTAAGAGCGCGATTCTCTCAAGGATGAGGTCGTTGTGATATTCTTTATATTGTTAGCAGGATCATTTCTCCTGGTGGGCATATTTAAGTACGCTTATGCTCTATGGCAGAAGGTATAGTCTCATTTTATATCAATGGAACCATACTAATCTTGATATTAGAAGCGGCAATCACAAAATGTTTATACGGCATTATGATCGTCTATCCATGTTTTTTGCTCGCCTTTATAGGCTTTTTGGAGTTATTTAGTTTGAATATTTTTTGGTACAATTTTGAATACTATATAGAAAAATGTCGGTGTTGGATAAGACATTAAAACTGCTGACCATTATATTCACAAATAAGCTTTTAACCAAGGTAAGATGGAAATGCGTTCTTTAGTTTGGCTTTTCAGAAGCCTCCTTTCCCGAGAAGATAGCTATGAAGCGTTAGCTCTTTACAGCTCAATTTTAATCGTTTCATACCTAGCGAGCCACAGCTTCTTTTTGCTTCTTAGCCTCTACTCAGTATTTTGAGGTGAATAGTCGCTACTGCACCTTGTATACTATCGTAACGAATTGGAGAGCCAATAGGAGGCAGCTACTGACGGCAACTTGCGCAGTTCCGCCAGCAAATCTCTATCAAATTGATTATTCAGGGATGACTGTGATGACTCTATATGCGAGAATACAGGCCTGCGAATTCACAAAAGTCGATAAACTTGACTAGCCTGCGTATTATGAGAGGATCCACATTGATTGTTGAAATGGACTGTTTGAGTTGTTCGTTTAATCAATGAACTACGGTTCGCGGTTCGCTGGTGAACGGTTGCGTATAATGACTGAATACTGGGATGCCAACGTAATCAGCCTGAAAAGGCGTGCAAAAATAAATACTACAACCCCCGCCTGATCGGTTATGTTATTTTCACGTACCACTAGATAAGCTATGCACAATATTTCCGATAAAATTACAATATATTTATAGTGGATTTACAACGAATTCTAATGCATAGCCTTCAACAAGTATTGAGAAGCTTCCATTGCAGCTTCTCTTATTTCCATCATCTTTGAATTCTCGATACAGGTCTTAATTGCATCTACGCCTCCTAGCGCTATTATGCGTTGTAGGATACTATCTTCAGATATACCACAAATAATATTTTTCAGACACACAATCCCTCGCAGCAAGATCTCATCTTTTTCTTCTTCTAATAAAATCCTGAAAATGCTTTTTAGATAGTGCTCATTGTTGCCAATTAAATTGGCAGCTGTATTCCACTCAGTGAGCATAGCTAATGCTCCTGCAGCTGCACTTCTAGTGGCGTCGTCGTCTGCATCGCACAAAGCTACTAGAATCTTTAGTCTAGTATTGTAAGCCTTATCACTTGTATCCAAATATTTTGCCGCAGCATGTGAAGAAATCATCAAGTTGCAAATAAGCTCAGTGGCTCCTCTTTGAACCAATTTATTGTCCGATAACAATGTATCCTCGATCTTCTTCCATCCTTGGGAGACAATGAGGTCGCATATACCGGTCTCCATTGACGCTAGATTTGTGAGCGCTAGCAGAGCCTCGAAATCATCCAAAAGAGTAGAGATCTCGATTGTAGATAGAAGCTGATCGAGTAAAGGCTTTACTGCTGTGTTCGGTGAGAGTTTAGCTGAAAAGGCAAGTGAAGGATTTGTGGAAACCAGAATTTTTGACAAAGCAGAAGTAGCTTCAAATATCCCTTGAGGAGATACCAAGGAGCCTGAATCTTTCGATCCATTTTGTGAGGAAGCATTATTTACTAGTATCTGCATCAGTATCAATATGCCACCATCCTGAACTATCTTTCCCCTATTATTTTTGTCTGTTGCCAAAGCTCTAATGATTGCAGCTGTTGTTTGCTTAGAGTTAGGCGAAGAGCTACTGATACAACTCTTCAGATCGGATATAATGCCCATAAGAAGCAGTTTATGTCCTCGATCACAAATTGATTTACTATCCTCCGATTCCTCTTTCGTGCTGTGGTTTTCGGCCTTCGAGTACTCCTGTAAATTTTTGATCTGCTGACTTTCTTTTGATAATAATGGAGGGTATCGGCATAAGTTCAGAAGAATAGCTAATGTACCATAGATGACAGAGCTTGGAAGCTGGTGCTCGTTGATAATTGACAACAGAACTTTCAAGAGTTCTTCATTTCCTATGATCGATCTTTTTACTGAGACGTTCATGCTGGAATATGCAAGCCCTTCAATTGCAAAAGACAAGACATGCTTATCTTGGTCTTTCGTGATTGTGATATTTTGTAACATATCCGCCAAATCATTCATACCAATGGATGGATCAAATGAAGGCTTACCCTTCTCAGTCGTTGTACTATGCGTGTAATATAGCTTTATAAGAAGGGAAGCAGCTAGTGCCTTAGCAGCATCAGATCGACTCCCTAGTACTTCCTCGATTATCTTTAAAAAGTTCTTGTCTATGATATCTCTGCATGTCCTGTCAGCACACGCCGCCGACAACATTTCTAAAGCTGCCTCGACAACACGCCTCGAACTTCGCAGGTTACTCGGTATTGCAGTATGCAATAACGTAGATTCTAGGAACATATTACTAGCAATTGATATATCAATCTGAAACAAAGATGTGAGAATGGAAAAGCCTAGCACAAATGTGTCAATCTGTTCTAGCAGAAATAAATCTTCAAGGTACGAGAAGATCTCCGTTTTGTAAGCATCCTGCATTTTAGTATCTTTAAGACAAGCTGCAATTGTCAAGACCGATTTTCCTCGGAATGCAGCATCGCCTTCTCTGTTCAGACCATCGAGAATAGACTTCAGTTTCTCCATTTGCTATGCTCCCGAGCAGAAGATCAACCTAGACGTTCCTATATTAATTTCTAACGTGCGGAATTGGGAGAGAAATATGCCTTGGGATTGTAAACCCTAAACCTATGTATTTGAGCATTCACTTCAAAAGTCGAAATCTACAACGTTTGCAGAACCTTCGCATACTCAATTGATGAGACTGCATGCTCCAATTTTATTTCTTGGGAGATGCACTATTCATCCTAAGTCATGGGCTAATATATGCTATGCCACAAATTCACGTTTCAGCACTTATTCCTCATCTACAAGCGATACTCCAGCAGTCTCTGCCAACCGCACGTATAAGTCGGAGAGTACCGATCTGCCTCGAGGACCTCCTTTAATATCTTTGTTGAAGATTCTCAGTAAAAATAGACGAGAATATGCAAGTACAGAGTCAAAATGCTCAACATTCACAGAAGAGAGCCTTTACGAAATGATGAAAATTTCCCGATTCTCTAGGGTAGATAACTGTACACAGATTATAGAAAAGCAAGCTGAAGATCTCGAAGTTTCACATTTTGAAGCAAACTTAATATCAACTTTGAACGCGATCAAAAATAAGGAAATATCGGATGATGGATTATGGCGATCTTTGAGATCTCTAAGAGATGGCGGGATAGTAAACCAACGAGATGAGAAGTTAAGAATACTTCGAAGTAGTGAATCATTATATCATGAGCTATTCTTACTGGCACAGAGTAGTGTGAGGTATAGACCTTTTGCAACGAAACTATTGGGGGAGCTATATTATTTTTTTGATGATGGGTCACTTGCTTTCGTTGAGATCTCCGGAAACGACACCAACCCAGCTAGCTTTGCACTTAGGTGCTGTAATAAGAACGAATCGCAATACATTAAAGTGGCACTCAACATTGACCCATCCATGTCGAAGGCGTTTTCGCTTTGGAATTATCGACGAAATAATGCATGGAAAGGCATTCGATGGTGGTGGGAGCTAGGTATTGGTCTGTTACTGAGAACTCACCAGCTAAAATTAGCAGTTGAACTGTCGCGAGAAATAGAGGAAAAGTTTGGAAATATTGGAGATCAAACTCAAACAAATTTTATATCTCATCTCTTTCGTATGGGAAAGACATCGCAAGCAGTTGAAATGTATGATCGCATGTATGCGAAGTTTGGAACTCAACTTCAGGCCATTACGCAAAGAGAAGCAAATTCGGATGTTGTTCTCAATAAGAAGATCAAATTTGTCGCAAATTTGAAAACTTGTTTACGATCTGCTCTTACGGTTAATAATCTGAGTATTTGCAAAAAGATAGTATCGGATATACAGTCTATGAACGTCCCTTCCAATGTTGACGAAGCTGTGATGCTCTTGGAACTTCTCACCGGCTTACAGCTCAAGTCTGTTTTTGAAGAAAGACTGAAAGTTCGTCCTACTAAGAGCCAATTACACAAAGAATCTAAAGAAAACGTCATTCAGAAATTGAATGGATATGTGAGCACATGTATCAATGATTTTCCAGAAGCTGCTGAGTCACCAGAGCTATATCGGATCTGGATGGATCGGCTTACCAGGATTGGTGCTTTAGATGATTTGTTGGCAATATTTCAAACTCTTTTATCAAAGCAAATATCTCTTAATGATTCTCATATGCATTCGATTTTAAAGGCGCTACTATCTTCAAAGACCGTCGCTTGTTATGCGGCAGCAGAGGAGATTCTTCAAATTATGGAACATATCAGGGCTCGAGAGATGGCAGGGGAACGTCTTTACGACTCGCTTGTCGGTCCACCTGTGGCTGCGCACTATGGGCTATTCATAAAGCATTTCTCACGTCGTGGTCAAAAAGACATGGTCTATGGATTCTTGCAGCGTATGCGGGACTTCGATATCACTCCAGATAGCACGATCTTCAATGCATTAATTGATAATGCTAAGCATGAGCAAGATTTTGAATTGATCTGGGATATTTATATTTCAATGAAAAAGCTACATGTCAGACTGGATGCGTACAGCTTTATAAGGCTTTGGAAATATTTGAGTGCATATTATAAAAGTTTTCTTCTTTACGGATCTGGTAAGCATGATAATAGCAGTAATGATTACTGCTTTAACAGATTGTCTCTTATAGATGATAATATGGAAAATATGGCATATCGTCAAAACGGAAAAAGTATCACGTCGCCTCCTGATTGTCGGATGCTTCTCACAGAACTAGCTTCAGCTGGCGTAACATTCCCTATCAGCAGCATTATCTTTCTTCACGTCTTTGAGGTTTTTATCATGAGAAAGGATTTTGCAGGATGCATTTGTGCAATCGAGATCTGCGACAGGATACACCAGCAGCAGCTCAATAAGCAAATTCTTGATGGATTTTTGAAGATTTTTTCTCATATAGTTGCTCAAAAAAAAGCGGCTGCAAAACTGGACATCTATGACAATTCGGATGGTTGCACAGACAAACAACTCACGAAAATGCGCATGATTCAAGAACTTCTTTGTGAAACAGGAATGCGAGAAGAAGCTGATCAAGAAATTCAATACCATGATTTGGCAAAATTAATCATATCTTGGGCCGGAGTGCCATCTAAACAGCTGCTGTCTGAGCTAGAGAATCTCCGGACCATCCTAGGATTGGATGATGGAGCATCGCAATACCACTTTCGTATCTGCAAATAATAAGCTATTTGGTTATTCCATTTTCAACTATATAAATATATTGGGCCAAATTTTGTAAATGAGAACATCAGCCGCCGGACTGTATACCGGAAATGTGATATATGACGTTCATCGTTTGTAAATTGATAAGATGATTATATGTATAGTAAAGAGGTCAAAAGCAAGCAATTACTCATTTGTTATACAGATTACAATTTTTTACTTTGTTTCAGTCGTGATCATCTTCCTCAAGTCCAGGGCAATTCGATTCTAAGTCAATCTTGTTGGCATACCCACACCCACACCAAAAGCAATAGAAGTAAGAGACCCGCAAATATTCCAAAACCTGAATCAACCTTTCTGCAATACTAAGAACAAATTCGAAGTTGTACAGTTCTTGATCTAGTTGGATGTATTCCATCATATCGAATTTGTCCTCAACGATAGATTCGAACACAGTCTCCTCGTCCCTATCGTCCTCCTTTGTAGATCGACTAAATAGTTCTTTGCGTGACAATTCAGCATCCTGCTTTTCTAATTCCTCGACAATCAAATAGCGCCAGTGTACGTTTAGTTTTTGTAATGAAGATATGATAAAGGATCTCGTCTCCGAAGAATTGGCATCTTCTTCGGAATTACCAGAAAGATACACTCTACCACCTGATCGCTTGATAGGACTTGATAAGTGAAATAACAGCTGTTCCAAAGATTCATCGTCACGCGTGTCTAGCGATTGACATACTTTCTGAGCGGCTCTTAATTTTAAAAAGGTCTTCCTGTGAGAGCTGTCTTGCATCATACGAGATATATAATCAGCTCTAAGTGTATTTTCCTGCTCTCTTTGCAACAACGCGGCCTCATAGACTTGTCGTTCTTCATAAGTCTCCTTTCCTATACCTCCTCTACCTATAGAAAAATTATGTTAGCAAGCAACCATATTTGTAACAAATGTAAATGAAGGAGCAACCTTCTTTAATGACTGGTCTTAAAGGCTCAAGCAGTCTTGAATCTTCCGCCTTATTTAAAGAAGAGTGATTGGGAGACATCTCAAGCTTTTTGGTGTGTTCACTTCTACCGAGCGCCTCGCCCGCTACATATCCCATGTTTTTCATCATTCTGAGTGCAACGGAATCAAAGGAGGCAATCGATTCTTCTGCCTTTTCTTCCATACTAGTTCCATTTTCCTCCAACAGTGAACGAGTCAATCCTTGTTCTCTCTTTTCTCGCTGGATCATATCTGCAGATCGAGCACTTCGTGACTTGATCTCTTGCAATCGCATATTCCGGCTTCTTCTTTGACTATAAGTCTCCTCTGTAGGATGTAGTTTTCGAGATGTAGTGGAGTCACTGAGTGTCTCTTCGACATTATCTGTGAATGTCATTGTCATGTAATCGTCATCTTCCGATACAGTTCCAAGCCCACTACCTATTTCGTTCTCTTCTTGTACATTCACAACGCTCTGTTCTCGTGAGGACAGATAGTCAACACTATATGGTTCTGCATCTTTCGAATCAGGTTCTAACGAAGTTGGAACGTACAATATTTTATGAGGTCCCGTTGTAATTCGTGAAATCAGGCTCCCTGCGTGCAAACTGACTTCATTAGGGCTGTTGTCATCGCTATCATCTGCAAACATAGACAATTTGGGTTTTGATAATTGCTGAGATGACGCTTTACGGTGCTCGGCGTTGGCCTCGAATAACCGCTTTCTCGGAATCATGACATCGATGTAAAAGTGCAACCTTTGCGATAAATTGCAGCTTAAATTGAGCTTCAGGAAGTATGTTTGTAGTTGGGAGATTAATGAGTCTCTTATGTCGAGAACATGAAAATTCCAATATGTACGTACCAACGCGCGTTCAAAAATTCAATTTTTTTGATCTATATGCTAATGACCATGGGATGAGATTTCATATATTATACAATCTTCGAGCATTTTCCGTAGTTACACGTAAAACATCTTCAACCGTTACTGACGAATCACCAATTAACTGGCAAACTTTCAGTGCTGTGTACGGTATCATGCCGCTATGAGATACTACAAATTTCTTCCTCCGGTGCTCTCGTGCTTGGTAGACAGTGGTGGGAACCATGAATGGACTATCAGTCTCTAAAACAATCCTATCTAATATAGACTTACCTTCCTCTTGCAAGAGCGAAGTAGTGGTTTTCAATGATGAGAAAGTAACGACACCAGTGATCCCAATATAGGCATTTGGCCAGTACGCCAAAATATTTCGTGCCAATTCAGCAGAATCGGTAAAGCAATGAACATGAAATTTATAATCCTTAGGTACTTCTTCGGATAGTATTCTATATGTGTCCTCCTCCGCTTCACGTGTATGTATCACAATTGGCTTGCCGTAGTTGATGCCCATCCTGATTTGCCTTCGGAAGACATTTTGCTGCTGTTTCTTGTCGGTTCCTTTTTTATAATCCTGTAAATTTAGTCAGCAATTCTTCTATCATGTACTATAAAAATACAGCATACTAGCCCACATTCGCCAACTGCAACGCATAGTGGATGAGCGATAGCCTCGATAATCTGATGCTCGACTTCATCAGAATAATGAGACGAAGAAAGTGGATGACATCCAATTGCAAATCGATATTTTCCTTTCCATCGCCGTTTTGCATTTGTAGAGTCCATCGCAAGCTGCTTCCATCGATCACTGACAGGAATGTCGCAGTAAATATCGACTACAGCATCTAATTGATCGGGAAAGAGTCTATCTGCAAGCTGAAATTCAGTTTCTATATCCACGAGCTCTTTATCTTGTTCCTCGCATGATTTTCCTCTCTTTAACAGTCTTTGTTTTGCCATCTGCAAAGTCGTCATTATGTGACAATGGGTATCGATATATTTAATCCCAGAAACGTCACAAGCGGTTGTCGGAAAGGAGACATAGTGGTCTTTGAACCCTGTTTCACGAGATGCACGAAGCATTACATTGTTGCCTAGATTTTTGGTCTTCTCCTTTTGTGTAGATTTTGGATTTACACTCTCCATATTTCTATTTTGTGCGTATGCGAACAATGAGGAAAAGGAACTGTTTGTCGAGTAAGATATCCTTGGAGGAGCTAGAAAGACCCTTCGATACCAATGCATTGGCAGATAAGTTGTTCTAATGCCAGCGTGCAGTGCCATACCAGTTTCGACATTCAAATCTGGACTATCTAAATGGTGCCAGGACAGTACATCATTATCGAATTACCAAATCTTATCTAAGTTAGTGTTTGGATCATATCTTTGAAAAGACGTCACTGAGCGTAGTTATACGTGAATCGGCAATAGAAAATTAGAATTGCTTTCGTATGGCTCAGCTACGACAACTCCGTACTTTACGAATATTTCTACCACATAGACCGAGTTTACCAGTTTCTAAGAAGTTTCAATTTGTTTAACTGCAATTTCACGTAGTCCATTCGGAATAAAATACTTGTAAATTCTGTCTTACAAATTTATATGCGAATGCCCGCCCGCCAGAGGATTCTCTATTATGTTCGTTCCTATGTACGCTTTATCGCCCATGCGATATCAGTAATCGACACTTCCTCGGAGACTTTCTCATCGTAATCATACCAATCACCTTCTGATAAGTCTAAATCACTAAAATTTGTGCCCGACTCAGTTCCTCTGCAGAACCATTCTCCGCTAACCAAAAACTCCACAAACTCGCATCCTCGCGTCTCAAATTCTATAATCGGCATTGGCTTGCCTGAATCTTCCAACGTATACGGTCTTATCGGCCCTTTGTATTTGCTTTGCTGAGCTAATATTGATGCAGAGCTTTCTCGTCGGCATGCTTTGCACCGCCAAACGAAGTTTGCGGCTCCTCGACTACCAGAGAGTTCATGGGTGTCGAATCGATTCATGAAGACTTCCTTCGCGTGCACTTCACGACAAGATGTGCACTGTACCTTAAAGGTATAAGAGTACGGTTGCTCAGCATCATCTATAGGTTGGAGATCGCTGACTCCAGTCATTTGAGCTGAAAGTGTTAGAGAATAAGGCATGTTTTTGTTAACTATATAGTTACAAAATTATAACACTGACCAATTTTGAACCCTTACGCATTGCTACAATTTGCTTCCAACTATGCATAAAAACTTTCCGCATATAAGAGCAATGTCATTTCTCAGTTCCTTATAAAAGCCAACAATTGGTTCCAAAGTTTAGTCTCTTTATCTATCATGTGTCTTTAATCTTGTAAATATTGAGGGAGTTTTTCATCCTCAAAACACTAGGTTGATTTGAGGTTGCACAGATTATATATTATGGTATGGCATTTTTGTAAATGTCAAATGCTTTTGCGTAGAATTACCCCTGCCACGTGAGCGTAATAGTAACTACTATCCTTTTCTGTGAAGTTAAGCCATTGAATATGTCAGTAGCTAAAGTTATGATCCATATAGGCTTGAGAGATAGGTTTTAATTGATGTTCAGCTTGAAGATATTGGGTGCAAATTTCGAAGCAGCATAAATTTTAGTGATCGTTGTGTTTGCACAGAAAATATTATAACTACATCTGAAAGTATCGTCAAAAAAATATCTAAACAAAATTGAAAAAGTACCACACAACAGCAAATGCTAAACGATACTTGCAAAGAAAAAAAAATTGGTCTATAGAAATATACTAACTCGTTTTTCAGTTTACAGCTAATGCTATTGCATATTTCTCGAACTCGGAAAATCGATCTATTCGAGGAAATGCGAACTGATGTTGCGACAGTCGCTTCCCTCGTCTCATATTCCCCGGTCTTTTACATCAGCTCGGATTGATAACTTTTACTCTCGCTTCTTTTTGTTCTTCAGAGACCGTATCAATCATAAGCGGCAGACTAGTAGTCATTTAAAAAGCGCTAATAACAGAACTTTATTGGGAGCTCGGAAGAAGCCCGAGGCCTTAGCGGACAAACTTGAAACCCGAGAACTACCTTCATCTGAGCAAGACATGCTTAGTTGTCTTCTCAAGTCTACTCAAACCTCAAAGATTCAACTAAGCGGCTTTCCATTTGAACTAACAACGTCGACAGAGGCGATATATTTTGGCACGATGTCAGATGAAAACGAGCAAGATTTGTACTTTCAATACCGAAATGAAGATTCTAACGACACACCCTCAAAAATCGCATTTCCAACTATTGAACCATCTATACGCAATCTGGTTTTGCAGCTTTTAGCACTTCACGATTTAGATTCATTACTGCAATCTCTTTATAAGTCCAGACATCGGATTCAAAAAGTGCCAGCGGAAGGGATCAAACTGACCGATTCCCAGCAAGAATTATATCTAAGGTTGGTCAAAACATGGAAGATTCAGCTAGATAAGCAATACTTGGAAAATCTGACAGGTCCAAGTGCGCTGGCACTCCTAAAATCAATTAGCGCCGGCGATTCAAAAAAGATAGTTCCTTCCTATTTGGAAGACAAAAGCCATTTAGAATTCCCAATAATTGTTCGAAAGGCCCCAGTATATCGATTTCGAGAATCAGGTCCTTTAAATTTCAAATTGAAAGATATTTTTCAAAAGAAAGATACGAAAGATTCTGTTTTGCTCAGAATTTCGAAGATGTTATGGACATCGCCGTATCCCCCTAATATCGAAACCTTTAACATTATGATACGCCAATTAACACTTCTGCGACAAAATTCTGCTGCCAAGATAGTATATGACGCCATGGTAAATTCGAAAATTGAGATTGATTTGAATACAATTGTGTCCTTAGTCTCCTTCTCTGTTGTATTGAACGACAAATTTTTCTTTGCCAGGCTGTTCAAGATGCTATTCCCGTTTGGACTGCGACTGGAAGGCTACAAAAGTCGGATATCTCGAAATCCTACCTACGATATATATGTCTATGGCTCTTTGCTTAACGCGGCGGTAAAATGGAATATTCCGCATTTATTTCAAGCTTTAAGAGCTGAGTATATCCACAAAGGCATACGACCGTCTCTAGAAATATTAACAATGGAGATTCAATTTGGTGCTATTACAAAGAACTTCCATATCGCTGAGCAAGCTTGGAAGCAAATTGTACATTTGGAAGAAGCTGGAGCATTAGCCAACGATAAAGGTGAAGTCGTGCATCTAGATTATTTCGCTTGTTTTTGGATGAGGAAAGCCTGTCGAAGATGTAAGAAGACATCTTACCTTGATAATGTCTTGACTCTTGCACAATCTCGAAAGATTGATTTAACCAAAACATTCGCTCAATCAAAATACAGAGGAACTACCGAAGGAAAGAATTTGCGAGAGGTTGGATTGAGTGATACTATGTAAACATGCTGTAAATTAATTGGATTGTACATTTTTGATTTCGTATCCACATTCTTGCATTACTCGGAAAGTTAACTGTCCTTTATATTGACTGTTTTTTGTATGGTAATGACCTCTTTAACCTGATAAATCTCGTACTGTCTGATGGCCACGCATGGAAAGGCTTTGCTATTTGACGTATTTTTGTTGGAACTTGGTGATACAC
The DNA here is from genome assembly GCA_030580435.1 of Babjevia anomala. NCBI lineage: Eukaryota > Fungi > Ascomycota > Lipomycetes > Lipomycetales > Lipomycetaceae > Babjevia > Babjevia anomala. Next base: position 193,718 of record JAKTSW010000006.1, on the reverse strand, counting down.
TCCAGTTGCTTGTTGGCCAAGATACATTTATCAGCTGTATATATAGATATATCTAACTAATCCTAGAACGAAGAATTGAAGTCGTTATTAGACTATCAATTACGTTCACTTTCTAGTACAGTGTAGATATTTTCAAATTTTAGTCATATCATATCTCTTCCTCATAATTACTAACAAGTAAGCAAAATGGAAAGTTAGATACGTAAAGCTTTGAACTATAACAAATCTGACCTTCAATGCAGTCTTATTTTGCAATGCATTCTTATTTTGCATGTTAGATTATGGATGGAAAGAGCCAAAACTCGCGACTAGCGCATAAACGTTCAAATTACGGAATTTCGACACCCAAACCGATATTTTCAAACAACATTCCGCAACCAGCGGTAGCAATCCAGCCGATACCTACGTAAAAATAGGTAAGCAAAGACAAATTTTCAAAAAAATCACAGAAAAATCCAAGCATTCCTCAAAAGCTAAACTTACCAGCGTAGACGATTAACTTAGTCACTACTTCCACATCATATTGTACTCTAGGTGGTTGTATGTGTGCGAATATTTGCTCTTCTTCCTCATCGAATCCAGATAGCTCTTCTTGTTTGGAATCTGCTAGTCAAACATCTATTAGTCCAATTCATTTACTTTCAAATTGGGTTCTAAATGAAAGCTGCTTGTCACCTGTTGTTTTATCGGTATTTCTGGAACTAGTTCCATTCTCCAAAGATTTTCTTCTTTGGCGTTCTTCTCGATATGCTAAAGTCTCGTACATATCAGCTGTACTTTGAGGACCCACAGAGTCTGATCGGCCTCGAGTCCTCACGTTCTTAATAATTGATGGAATCTGGTGAACTTCTACCAGCGTGTTATCCGGTATTGATCTTGGAACGTTCTTGTATTCGCTGGCTTTCATGAAAGAGTCTCTTGGCATTGACAAACCCAATTGTTCGATAATGCGGTAGAGCGGAGGAAGGTATTTATGAAGAGTCTTTTTTGTTATTGCACGCCAAACAAAGATCCAAAGAATACCCAGAACTATTCTCAAAATGGTTTTAAAAAAACCGATTTGCGAGAAGTCGTACGGTATGGTTCCCTTACAAGGAACACTGCTGCTATAGGGGCTATTTGAGTACTGCCATATTCCTACATCCACTCCAAGGACTACTCCTGCAAATGCAACACTATCCTCAAAACAGGGACACGGATCAACTGGCTCCGGATGCATTCGGACGAGAGTTAGAATTAAGGGTACAATAATAAGTAAAGCGGATAGTTTTCCGGCAGAGATGAAATCATCTGTCGTCTCTCCGAATTGCCATCTAAGAAACCAAAGGAACCATCCCAAGGCGCACCCGCAAACAACGTCCAGAAATCCATGCATACCACAATACAATCGACCCAATACAATACTTACCGCATATAGGCCACAGAGACATCTTACCATGAATAGATGCAAGTGGGACCATTGATCGGATTGCTGTGTGATCGAATAATAGAGAACCAATGCAGCTGAAACAGCATTTGTCGAATGTGTACTAGGAAAGCCATATTCTAATGCAGCTGATCCAGACATTGTTATGCGATGCAATGGCGGTGATAATGGTCGAGGAAGACTATACTCTCATTAATAATCCGGAGATATCGTCAAACTTATATCGTAAAAACCCACCATAACAAGTCCTTTAGTACTCCTGTGATATATACACCGTATCCAAGTGTATATACAAGGCTAAATTCATTAGTTTCATCAGATTACTCGGTTAGAATCAATGCACACCTTCTGCCCATCTGAGCATAGCCAAACCAAAACGGAACTGGGAGCATGATCACAAAAAAGGTGTGCGTTCCAAGGTTTGCTGTAAATGCAAAATACTCGTCAAGAAACCGGGAACGGGCATGTAGCTTTATTACATACATTAAAAAACCATCATTGAGATTAAAGTAAGGATTTCAAAATATCTCACCTGAATCCAAGCCAACAGTGGAGTTTCTAGTCTGACCAGAGGTAAGAAGTATTGTCTCAATTTGAATCTCCAGGTCACCATGCTCGACTTGTAGTGATTTAAACTTCTGTTGCCGGCATCTCTGATATTTATTTTACGGTTTCCGAGACCGTCTTTCTGGTCAAGATTCTGATGAGCCTCAGACGTCGGACTCGTGGAATCACTCTGTGCCATCGAATTTCTGCAATCTGCGTAAAATTCCAACGCGGACGTCTGTGATTAATATCAATACCTTTGAACGCTTAGATCATTTAAAGGAATTGAGAGAATAGAATATACCGCAGACTCGACCCAGTTCCAATTCTAAGTTTACGAGAAATTGCTTAGGACGACGGACAGCTTACAAAAGTAGAAGTAGAAAGAGCGAAAGCTTATATAACCTAAAATAGGCGTAAGCAGAGTGATAGCAATCGATAACAGTAGTCTGAACAATTCTGAGCTGATTGTAGATCTAAGAGGTATGACTGCGTGATCATCGGCAAAAAGTTACGACTATTTATGAATTGTGAAGTTCCGCCGACGTGTAGTTAGAAATATGACGCTTTCCGATTGCATTGATAACTAAAATGGCCTTGACGATACGAGTTGGCAGCGAAAAAAAAACAACGCTACTGAATCTATCTAGCTACGAGGCAGCGGCTGAAAATTCTCTGCATAGTCTATTCAGCACTAATATCATTATGACAGTCCTAGTCCTAGCAGAAACATACGGTGAAAGCAAGCTCTATTGGGAGTTGATTTCGTTATATAATATATTACCCTCCTTACTCTATATGTAATCATAAACACCGATTTATCTAAGCTTCGCTATCGTGTTTCTACAAACCGTTGTCAACAATACAGAGCCCGACACAAAAGTTCAGCCCAAACATGTCAGTGGACCATACGATTTGATGAGTAAAGCGAATGTAGATTATCGTTTAGGCAATGCAACACAACAGCCCTTACCCCGCTTCATGAAGGCATACGCTCAAGTTACGCCTCGAATCCACGTGTATGACAGATCAAACCTTCAATATTGCCAGCTGGATGAAGATTTTTACACCAGCAACCCCAAAATCAAACTAAACGCGTACCGCGAGAATGATGAGCGTCCTGCTCGGTTTTGTCGTGAGTCAAGCACAGATGTATTTAAATCAGTGGAGTGATTCAATTGTGAATCGCTCCATCCGGTCGAGTTATCGCTCGTCCATTTTTACAGATGTTTTTTTGTTATATCGAATATCGTTATATCGAGAGTTGATCGTATAAGTCAACGTCTGAGTCGCTATTGCTTTTAAAGTGGGAAACTGCCCGTTCCTGGGATTTCCATCCAAAAGTAGCAATCAATCTACCACATTCGCACTAGACCGTGAGGTCTGCTTATATCAAGTAACTGGGCATTCGATGTTCTCCGTGCTCATCAATTGTTAACTAAAATTGCTCTGGCAACATATTGTATTTTTAAAAGTTCTTTCTTTGACAAGGCGTCGTATGAAGCGGTTTTCCTTGAATTGGATCTAAAATATAACCATAGGCCTTCATCCTTTTTCTTGGTTAAGGTGGTAAGTCTAAAGTGGATATCATACAGGCATGGCATGTGAAATCAAGATTAACATACGTGTGCAGCCATTGACAGACATTATTTAGAAATGGCAAGTGCCAACCAAGGCCCTGCTGATGAAATAAAAGTTGTCGCCGTAGGAGATGGAGCATGTGGTAAAACCTCACTGCTACTCTCTTTCGCTTACGGAGTTTTCCCTGAGGTAATATTTAAGTGTTGTATTGTGCTTCGGCATGATATTTGGTTGGCTAATCGTGCTTTTTTCAGCAATATATTCCCACCGTTTTCGAAAATTACACTACGCAAATAGTATATAATGGAAAACAAGTCAGATTGTCACTGTGGGATACAGCTGGACAAGAAGACTATGATAGGTTGCGGCCTCTGTCATACCACGACGCTCGCGCGATCCTTATTTGTTTCTCGGTTGACAATCCAGTCAGTCTGGAGAACGTCTTAGATAAAGTAAATATTTGTATGTGGTTCGGATAGAGTTTCTTACTGAACGCTCTTATTTAGTGGTGGCCTGAAGTAGCTCACTTTTGCCCTGGCATCCCTTCCATTCTCGTTGCCCTCAAAACTGATTTGCGGACAGACGAAGGCTGCATCGAAGCTCTTAGGGCGCAAGGCCGTACACCTGTAGCAACAGATAAGGTAAGCATTAATTTTCTTGGAACTTTTGAAGGGTTGGTCCTAAAATAGCCTAATATAGGGGCGTTCCGTTGCGCTAGATCTGGGCATAGGATATACGGAATGCTCTGCAAGACTTATGATTGGTGTACACAATGTCTTTGATCTCGTGGCCAAAAACGTTCTAGGTGACCGAAAACGGAGACGAAAGAAAAACTGTACGATTCTTTGATGATATAGAAGGTTACTTCTGCATTTGCGCCGATTTATCATTTACACGAACTTCGCTTGATTCTTGTCAGGCTTCATGAATTGACATTGAAGGTCAATTTTGGTCACGCATTTGGTTTGGTAATGTCATTTAAGTAGTCATGCTTTGGTTTTGAAGATGTTCCATCGGTACTATAGTAGGCTATGCTTGTTTCTTATTCTCTCTCGATCTCTTAATATTCATGTCTTCAACATGCTCCAATAGACAATATAACTTTGCGGTTCATATATTGCAGGCCGTAACATATGGCGGTTTGTGGTTTGCCTCTTTTATTTTCATATACTAATACACAAACTATATTTTGAGTTTTTGGACACAAATCCCCGATCTTCCAACGTAACTAATTATTTAGCAACAGCAAATGGTTTACTGCTATCAAGCGCATCAATATAAGTACAGCTCTTATCTGGTTTTGATGATGCTTATGTTTCGAATATATCTACAAAGTGCTTTTCGTCTAATCAATTTACTCCCACATTTGGGTCCTCCATGTCGCCGTTCTCGGTCTCTGAGTCCTCATCCCGCTGCTTATGAGACAGCGTATCGTAAAAACTACTCCATAATGTGGATACACTATCGAATTCTTTTCCAACCTGTTTCCCTGTTAGACTCTATCAAGAAAAGATGGCGTTTAATTCCATTGCTTACTGTGATGATGCCTTCCAAGGATCTGTTTAGAGTATTTATGTTTGAGAGAACATGTTCTAAACCCTGAAATGATGTTAATTCAAATTCAATATATAAAACTAGGTACGGCTCAGACGCACCAGCGCAATTTCTGATACTAAGGCTTCACGTCGCTTAACAAAGTATGTCCTCTCTGCCGACTGTGGTATTTGTGAAGACGAATCCGAAGATTTATTGCCCGGAATATTACTCGATCTTTCCATTGTGTGACTTAATACTATACAGATAAATAAACCACAGAAGAGTCTGCTAAAACTAGTTTTAAAAAAAGAATTGATGACGATAGAAGAGACCGTGGAAGGAGGTCCGTAATCTCGTAAAACAAATAAATTTACGCGCTCAATTAGAGTTTAGTCCTTCCAATAACCGACAACAATTTAGGTAGCGACATCGACATCTTTTGAGCATTGCTTCATTCTCCTCAGCGCGTAAACTCAGACTCGATTTTCTCATATTGAACAGCACTGGTAATTTGCGAATATCATGGATCAGAAAGAAATCAGAAGTCTTCAATATAGTAGCGTAAGTTCTCAGCTAGAACTGCCTAGTTCTGAACTTTTGAAACGATTGCTTGCTCCTGTTGAGCTGCAGCTACTTCAAGAATATACACTATTAGCGAAGAACCTAAACTTGGTAGGTTATTATTTGATATTTGATATATCGCTTAGATTCAGAAACGCTAACAGCACGTACTTGAAACCAGTTATCCGAAGAGATAGCAAAGCTGGCGACAGTCCCTACTACTCAAATCCTTGATAACTTTAGAACATTGGAACGAAAGACAGCACTTGTGTCTACGCTCCTGAAAGCATCGGTTTACAGCATATTCCTACAACAGCAAGCACACGAAGAGGACAAATTTGTTTCGACGGAATATCAAGAAGATCCAACACCAATACAAGAAAATATGAGCTATGCTGATTAAAAAGACGAAGGCAGTTGTTATGAGTCCAGGCGCAAAATTGGGATGTTGACAGTTAGACGATGATTTATTTACACTATATAAGTCATTTTTAGAACCAGATCAGGATCTTTGCAGAGTAAGACTTAGTTGCAAAATGATTAGTACTAATTACAAAAATTGTACATATATATACTCTGAGCTACAACTCAAACTCGTGCGCGATCAACCGAAATGGAGTATCTAACCGAAATTGAGTATCTACCGTTGAAAATAAGTTTCTCGAACATCAATCAACTTTTTCCCTCGGGCAGCAGCAATTTCTTCCGGTAAATTTTGTGATTTCAGTGCTTCAAATGCACCTTTAGCCACGTTCATTGGATTCCGTGAGCTGTAGATCTTAACCGACAAGTCTTTGATACCTGCGCAATTGCAGATTTCATAGATAATAGGGCTTACTCTAAGACCAAATCCTGTTGATATTTTGACATTAGCATATCAACAGTATTATTATCGAGTCTCCAATTATTTCTAGTAACTTACCAGCAGGTCGTGAACGAAACTCCATCTCGATTGCCTTGAACTTAAATTTAAAGTCGCCAAAGACAGTTCTGTTTTCGAGTCGAGGAATCCACTTTAAGTTCTTTATTGCCTTCATCCTAGCTTTTCTTATAGCGACATCGGCATTTTCTCTATCTTTACCTTCTCCAATGCCGACCATGCCATTTCTGTCTCCCACAACTATGAGACAGTATTGACTAGGAATTTTGCCCAGTTTAGTCATATTTACGACTCGTTTCAATACCAGCACCTTCTCATTTAAATTTGAAATATAGTTGGAGTTAAGTCCCGTGATTTCAGCCAATTCATTATCCAAATTATTGCTACCTGCATCTTCTATTGTAATACCAGGTGGCACATGGCGACTAACAGGTTGCAGAGGCTCTTCGAGACTGTCCCAATTGTGTTGCGCATGATCAAAGAATGGATCATAGACTGATAGATCGTCAGGATATGATAGACCGAACTTGCCTAACGCGGGCTTCCGTTGAGCCCACTGATCAGGAGTAACAGCATCTTCAGCTGCAAGAATAGACGCTATGAGATTGGGCGAATAGTACTTTTTCAGTCTTTCAATATGTTGCTCTCTTGATAAATGCATATGATCACCGATCTTCAGTGTGTCTTTGAAAATTGATGAGGCCTTGCCTTTTATGTCGTCGTCACTCAATTGCGATAGAAAGGTTGAAAAGCACTGCGCGCGCCGCAAAAACGAAGCGGGTCGCGAGCAAACGAGCAATTGTGTAGCTATAAATGAAGGTATCCGGCATACATTTTTCTTCGGAATAGAAAACATATTGACTCCAGACAATATGTGTTTCTCCGTGATATTAGAGAACCTAGAGATGGCAGAGGGAGCAAAATTTATCAAAATTGTTGCGATATTTGCAATTTTATTACCCTACAACCGACATAGGTTCACTTTTTGACGGGAAATTTTTTATTGGGAAGTTCGAATATCTTGCAAGCATTTACTATGCATGAATAAGAACAGTTTCATGATAAAGTCGCTCTTTCGACTACCAATTCAATCTTTCGGGCAATATTTATATAGACGACAAGCTTTTCCATTTATTCTGCTAGGTCGAATTAGCCAAGGTCCTACAAAGATACTCGAAGTAAGATCATATTGCTCTTATAAGACGACTTCGCGCAGTTCACATATGGGCCCTTCGGACGATGTTCAGAAGGATTTGCCTCCACAGACTGGTGACGGAAAAGTTGGGTTCTCAGATATCCAAGGCGAAAAGCGGGCAAGGGAAAGCTCACCAATCCATGGATCTGAGCTGTCCAGTAATTCTCTGGGCGTTGGTACCAACACAGTTGTAAACAAAATCCATAAGCAATCTAAGAAAACTAAGAGATATAAGCGAAAGATTACCTTGGTAGAATGTTCTTCCCCCGAGGGTGTCTTACTGCATGACATTGTTGACCTTCTAGAATCTCTTCGATGTCCGATAGATATTCCGGTAACTTCAGATTCTCCGATCTCGTATATAATACAACCAACTAGTCGACCGGAAGAGCACTCAGCTTTTAGAGAAGTTGAAGTGGAAATAGTGAGGCTAGGATCAAATGGAGATGGTATTGGAGTGATCAAGAAAGATGAAGACGACAAATCAGAAGTTGTGGTGGTGCCGTTTACACTACCTGGGGACAAAGTGAAGGCAAAGATATATAGAACATCGTCATACTACTCTAACGCTGATTTCTTATCTGTAATATCACCTTCAGATAAGCGAGATGACTCACTGGTCAATTGCCGATATTTTGGAAAATGTTCAGGCTGTCAATTGCAGATGTACGCTTATGAAGATCAACTTCGACATAAGCGAGAAGTCATAGTCAGAGCCTATAAGCATTTTTGCAACGTCCCCTCTGATTTGATACCTCCAATAGGTGATACGATTGGATCTCCTGCGAAATATGGGTATCGAACAAAACTTACTCCTCATTTCGATTTACCTAGGAACAAGTCAACCATCATGGAAAAGGTTAACATTGGGTTTATTGAACGTGGTCGAAGTAGAGTTCTGGATATTGAAGAATGTCCCATTGGAACGCCTGTGTTGAACGATTCCTTAACAGAAAGAAGGGCTTATGTGAATTCACATATTCAAACGTACAAGCGTGGCGCTACAATTTTGCTTCGCGAGAGTGTTGACCTTGAGAGTTCTACGGACAATGAATTAGTTAAGGTGGCAGTAACAGACTCGAAGCAAATAGTCAGCGAGATGGTTGGTGCATACAAACTGCAATATCCAGCTGGTAGGATCATCAATTTTTTTTTAATACTAATTATGCAATATTAATATTAATCAAGGGACATTTTTTCAATGCAACAACTCAATATTATCGCTAGTCACAGACTATGTGCGTTCTAGTTTGCAGCTACCTATTGAAAAAGTAGCGAAAGATACAAATCCAAAGCCACCTAAATACTTAGTAGATGCTTACTGTGGCTCTGGCTTATTCAGCATAACGTGTAGCGCTGGGATCGATAAAGTAGTCGGTGTAGAGATTGCTGCTGACAGCGTAAAGCATGCTATTGCAAATGCAAAGGCAAATAACATACAGAACGCTGAATTCATCGTCGGCGATGCCAACACTATTTTTAAGGTATGCTTTCTAATTGTCAAAGGTATATTCAAAATTTGACATTTTATCTTTTAACTTTCTTTTCTAGCAAGTTGTATTCCCAAGTTCGGAAACCTCTGTAATCGTAGATCCTCCAAGGAAAGGCTGCGATGAAAAATTCCTCAATCAGCTGCTTAATTTCCTACCTAGACGAATAGTATATATCTCGTGTAATGTGCATACGCAGGCTAGAGATATTGGTTATATTCTTAGAGACAAGCGAGGATCTCGATATTTGATCGACAGTATATGCGGCTTCGATTTTTTTCCGCAGGTATGAGAAATAATAATAAGCAGAAGATCCTCTCGTTTCATGACTTACTAACTTCGTCCTAGACACATCATGTGGAGAGTATAGCAGTGTTGAGCCTCAAAGATGCATAACACTTTTTGTAAATAGTTAAAATAATTCATCTAAAATTTCAGTCTGTCTCGTTTGCGAATCGTAAACGATGCTAAAATGGTCGTTGTTGATTAGCACATATTCATTTGCTTTTTGTATGCTTGTAGGAAGACCTCCGGACCATTATCGGAATTATGCTTCTGTAGAGTCGCTGTCTCCTAAAAATGGTGTATTAGTGGAAAGAACAGTTGCCTGTTCGGGATGCAGCGGCACAAAACTAAAAAGGACGTGACGTCCACTTCGCCGGCGACCAAACTACATATACCCATCTCAAAATAATTCCCAATACTACTGGTCCATGACCAGAATTCGATTAGGTTAAGGACTATTTGCATGGTACTGGTCGGTCACTGTCTCTTGAGTGGATCATTTATTTGCGGTGGTCTAATTATGCTAACAGTAATACTGGCTGATGTCCTCACGAGATCGACAATATGATCGAGACAAAAGATCCAGAGGATGCAATTTTCCCCCGCAGTTCGAGTCGCGAGGATCATGCCTCATTGCCAAATGAGCACGCAAATATCTTGCAAGCTCGTGCAGTTCCTGGCACTTCAGAAGTGTCGCTCGGGAATGATCAGAAAGACAGCTCTGGCAGTATAGATGGTGATGACTGGCAGGATATGCCAGTATTTGCAAGCCATGACATTTATGACGACGATGGCAGAATAATAGCATTAGAGGAAGCAGTATCTACCGATGACGAGGAGGAAAATCAGAGACGAGGAGGTGCAGGGAAGGGATACACCAGAGTGACTGTTGATGAGAATGACGCTGAAAATGCGATGACAATGGACGATGAGACTAAATTTTTGTTCAACGATGATGATCCCACAGATTTGGATGCACGAAATCCTTTGTTTCAAATGCAGTCTACAAAAGATATGCTTACGGAAACGCAACGCATTGCTTATGTGGGATTATGTAAGCTTTGCATTGTAGATATGGCAACCGAATTGGCCATGAAGAGAGGGTCAATAAAATCTGCCAAAAATTTGAGTATAGCACACGCATCTATGGCAATATGGAATCAGAAAATGATGATTCGACTTTATTCACATATGGATATCTCTCTGGAAGGTATTGTCTTAAACTAGCGTTTGCACCTACATTTTGTTTATGCTAACCACGAATGATTAGAACAATCTATGATCGAACATCTATCTACTCATGGAGTAGAGGCTATGGACCTCACCCCAACTTTAATGCAAAACGCAAGAGTCGCTAATCCCATGGCTAGTGAAGACAATGGTGATCTTAATAGAAACAGTAGCACGGCAGACGGCAGATCTATTTCCTTGGTTTCTGAGCCTTTACCGGAGTATTCGTTAGAAAGTAATCCGTTTCAAGACGTCAAGGCGCCCTCAGAATTGCAAAATGCGAGAACGCTTGATATCGATGTGCGATGGACTGTGCTATGTGATTTATTTTTGGTCTTAGTGGCAGACTCAGTGTATGATGCCCGATCTCGCACTCTTTTGGAAAGAGTCGGAAAAGCGCTACAAATTGGCGCGATTGACATATGTAGGTTTGAGAAGAGAGTGACGGATGCTTTAGATGTTGAAGACGGAACAGATCAAACATGGAATGAGAAGGAGATAGTCGAGTCTAGGCGGAAGCTCTCATTGAAAAAGAAATATATGTATATGGGTTTGGCCACCCTTGGTGGTGGCCTTGTAATTGGTCTTTCTGCAGGTCTTATGGCACCTGTCATTGGCGCCGGATTGGCTGCTGGGTTCACTACAATCGGAATTGCAGGTACTTCAGGGTTTCTGGCGGGTGCAGGTGGCGCAGCAATTGTAACAACCACGGGAGTTGCTGTCGGAGCTCACATTGGAGGGAAGGGCATGTCACGAAGAATGGGCCATGTCAAGACCTTCGAATTTAGACCTCTGCATAATAACAACAGAGTGAATTTGATCATCACGGTATCTGGATGGCTGTCCGGAAAGGAGGATGATGTCCGACTACCTTTTTCAACGGTCGATCCGGTGATGGGAGATATTTTTTCTCTGTTTTGGGAACCAAAAATGTTGTCATCCATGGGCCAAACTATCAATTTGTTGGCAACTGAGGTATGTCTTATTTAAATTGATCAATGGACAGATGACACTAATTGTACGAAGGTTTTAACTCAGTCGATTCAGCAAGTGCTTGGTAGTACTGTTCTTGTTGCACTTATGGCGTCTCTCCAGCTGCCGGTAGTTTTGACAAAATTGTCCTATTTGTTGGATAACCCCTGGAGTGTCTCACTAGATAGAGCTTGGGCTTCTGGATTGGTAAACTGCTTTGCTTTTGAAGCATCCAAGGGAAAGATTCTGATCACCTTTTTGATATAGATATTGGCAGACACTTTAATAAACCGAAACCTTGGAGTTCGGCCAGTGACTTTGGTCGGCTTCTCTTTGGGCGCACGGGTTATATATTCTTGTTTAGTGGAACTTGCCCGTGTCAAGGCTTATGGCCTTGTCCAAAACGTTTACATTTTTGGGTCTCCAGTTGTCGTTAAGCATAGTCAAATGCTTCTAAGTTCTACTATTGTAAGCGGCAGATTTGTTAATGGGTTCTCGAGGAAAGATTGGATCCTTGGTGAGTTTCTGGCTTAAATTGTCAATAGAAATTTTCTTTGATTACTTGCTAATGTAGGTCAAGGATATCTATTTCGTGCTACGAGTGGAGGACTTGGAAGTATTGCTGGATTAGCGCCAATAGAAGGAATTGAAGGTGTTGAAAATTTTGACAATACCGGTCAAGTCGATGGACATATGGCATATCGTCAAGCTATGCCCCGTCTTCTAAAGGCTGTTGGCTGGGAAGTTTTAAGTGAAGAGTTCTCTGAAATCGAAGATCCTGATCCCGATCAGCAGAGAGAACGGCAAAGAGAACTGATTGAAGAATTTGAGCAGGCGAAGAAGAAAATGGCCAAAGGCGGTCGAAAAAAGGGAATGTTTTCTTGGATGAAGCCCAAACCCAAGAAGAAAGATTGGTGGGAAATGTACGAAGATGACGGTCCAACGGGAGAACCTCAAAATTACTCGAATGATGATCCATCTTCATCGAGCTCTCGAGCAGGCAATGATAATGTGAAGCGAAGCACAGATACTACTACGAAAAGCATAGATGAGTCAATCGATTCAACATTGGTGGACGAGAAATCTCGGGATGATCTTCTCTTTGATGTAGATGCAATTCGAAATGAAATCTCAAAGGCAATACCATCAGCCGTGCTTCCAGTAGCAACTACACAGTTTCCCTCACAATCACAATCACCGGTTCATTCTCCGCCATCTCCATCGTCCTCACAATCATCGCAATCACTGTCCATATCTGGATCGTCAGAGTCATTTCCGGTTTCTGAGTCGATTCGCTCAGAGTTGGAAGTACACCGAGTATCAGCCGCAGAGATCGCTAATCATACCTATTCAGATTTTGAGGAAGAAAACGTTTGGGAAGATAGTGGACCTGTACGAATGGAATTTGAGTAACTTATATACTCGAATCCATTAGGTCTGATTTATTTGCCGATTTGCAAAGTTAGTTGTAAATATTTGTTTTCTGGCAGAAATTTCAGGCAGCAATTAATTGTTTATTCAGACTTAACATATCGAGCTTACATCTCCATGAGAACTCCACCAATATAGCTCGGTTGCTTGCTCTTAACCTATGTCTTATTCTACCCCAAAATGGACCATCCGATTTCCACAACTTGACTTAGTGTACAAATAATTTGACGCAGTCCATCGAGGCCTGATTAAGTATCTAAATATTACAAAGCAATTACTAAGTAAGCAGACCATGAATACTTGCTTCTCCTACGTCAACTCTCAATCGATAAACTCATTGACCTGCAAACAATGTTAGCCACGTACTTTTACTAGCAGCCCAGCTTGGAGCATATGCCAATCTTAAGCAAAAGTTTCTTTGCTTCTTCTCAGAGACCCGTATTGTGATCAAGTTCCTTAGTTAAACTGATGTCAATCTAAAAAAATCACCCGGCACTTCCTATATATTTGTATAATGGGTATCGTTCATCATGAAAGAATTGGCATAGCTGTTTGTATTAGAGACTTACTCAAGAGGGTTTGCTGCAAATTATTGATCGATCCAGAGTTTAAATATGCTAAAAAAAAAAGCGATTATAATGTTTGCTGGTATAAAATGTGAGGATTTACTAGGCGATAAAATTTTTTGTTAGTTAAATAGGCGTGTGCAAACTAGAAGATGGTTATCCGGGTAAGTTGGGAATTGCAGTTGATTAAAAAATATTCAAAATATTTTTCTTGAATATGACAGAAAGCTTCTAGATCTATAGGTCATTTAGTCCAATTTCTTTACAGTTTTATAACCTAGGGACGTAGGGGCTTATTAAAATTGTTTAATTCGAAGGGAGACTAAAAGATGATTTCTGGAACTGCATGGGTTCCTCATGGTTTCTCCGCGGAGTTTCCTACTCGCTATGAACTTGATGATGAAGAGATAGAACGTATTGCTAGCGTCTCGAAGCTGAATTTGGACGATGCAAAGCAAGACCTTTTAGATGCTATGAATGAGGAAAATGATAATGGAGAGTCCGATCTAGGAGGAGAGAATGAGGATCAAAATAATTCGAGACAAGGCTTGCATGTCACCACAAAATTAGATGTGTATGTCCTTTTCCGAAGTCTTAAAGTTATCTATTCAGACTAGCTAATGCACATCCTAGAGATGCCGTAAAAGATACAGAAGATATGGATGACGACCTGAAAGAGTACGATTTGGAAAACTATGATGCTTCGACTGAAGGTGCTGAGGAAGGTGAGTTGGTTGGGAAAGGCCTCAATCGAATATGCCGTTTATACAATACTGATCTCGCCTATAGGCGCTTCTATGTTCTCGAATATAAAATCGCTGGCATACTATCAATCAAATAATGAAGATCCTTACATTGTCCTTCCTAATGAGCCAGAAAATGACGAACTGGAAATGGAAGAGCGCGAAGAATTACAGATTTTGAATACGGATAATATTTTACTGGCAACCAAAACTGAAGACAATGTCTCCCATATGGAAGTTTATGTCTACGAAGAGTCTGAAGCAAATTTATACGTTCATCACGATATCATGCTTCCGTCGTTTCCATTATGTGTAGAATGGATAACTACTAGAGTGGGTCCAACTAGGAAGACCATGGACGATGCAGGAAGTTTTGCAGCTATTGGAACATTTGATCCGGAGATTGAAATTTGGAATTTGGACGTTGTAGACGGACTCTATCCAGATGCCATTTTAGGTAGTGTTAACGATGGACAGGCATCATTGGAAGCGGGAGGGGTATCTTCTTTCAAAAAGTCGAACAAAAAGAAGAACAAAAAGAAATCAAAGACTTTGAAAGTCAATGACAATTACCATATCGACTCTGTCCTAACATTAGCTAATAATAGACTTCATAAGAATTTACTTGCATCAGGATCTGCGGATAAGACCATCAAGTTATGGGACCTCAATACACTGACATGTGCGAAAAGCTATGGCTTTCATACTGACAAGGTTTGTTCTGTGAATTGGCATCCTATAGAGGGACCGATTCTTCTCAGTGGTTCGTATGATCGAACTATTGTTGCGAGTGACATGCGGGCTGCTGACTCCCTGATTCGACGGTGGGGTGTGGAATCCGATATTGAGACTGTTAAATGGGATAAGCACAATCCCAACTTCTTCTTCGCATCTACCGAAAGCGGTAAAATACACTATTTCGATGCCAGACAAGCACCCGCCAATCTTTCCGAGAGCAAACCAGTTTGGACTTTGCAAGCACATGACTCCGAAGTCTCTACCTTCGATGTCAACCCTTGCATTCCAGGATTATTGGTTACCGGATCGATAGACCGGCAAGTCAAACTATGGAAAGTGGAACAGAATAGACCATCATTGATCGTGACGCGAGACTTGGATGTCGGGAGAGTTTTCTCTACTACTTGGGCTCCTGATCAAGATACAGCTTTTACACTCGCAGTCGGTGGTAGCAAGAGCGTAGTTCAAATATGGGATACTAAGACAAACGGTGCTGTGCGACAAGCTTTCGAGAAAGAGTTGCGAGGATTGAAAGGCATAATCAGCACAAATATGAAAGAAAAAATCATTGGAGTAACAGAAGATGACGAAGACGATGAAGACGAGGAGCAGGACACCATCGGCGAATCTGAGGATGAAATCTAGGAAATTGAGTAAGAAGCTGCAAGGATTCTACTAGCTTTTGATTCGCCTTTTGAAAGGTCTTCAGTATTGCCATTCATCTTGTCTTTAAATATGTGCTGAAGCTACTCGATAACAATTGCATATCAAAGTTATCTATTATCATGTATATACAAACTAGATTAATCTAGTTATAGATTTTCCATCGAACATACGAATGTGCCGAAAGTTTGTGATTGAATTCTGACTTTAGTGGAGTTCAAATCATGTTCTGTCGAAGTATTCCCAGACGGTCTCAGGAGGCTGCTCTTCTAAAGGTTCCCATCTTCGTTGAATTAGAATCACTCATACAAAAATAAAACAATATTGTGATCTCGGAAATTATAAGAAATTTGACATACGGTTTCCACTCGAGCATCTTTTTGGTCAGTGCAAGCTCCTCTCCAGCTTGAATCAACACCTCTTCTATAAGACCAGCCCCGATTTTATTCTCCATGACTTCATTGACACCACCCTCTTCAACGATTTGTTTTCGTTGCTTGGTGACGTTCTCCACTGACTGTCTGTACACGCTTGATTCAGGAAATTTGGCAAGTTCTGCCAGAGTCTGATTGTATACACTTAACAGGGCAGTACCCGGATTGGGATGCGTATAAATACCAGTCAATCCGGTAGGAGCTATAGCTTCCATCAGCACCTAAATTAATTCATACAACGAGGAATTTTGCAAACACCCCACAAAAGATAATTTAGTCCGTAAATAAACCGGCGACAATAAATGAAATCACAAACCTCCAGTAGATACTCGATAAGCTTTTGTTAAAAGAGATAATGTTGACCTCATTCTAAATATGTAGTAAAATGCCAAGTTTACGTATTGTTGGGTGAATACGTGCAATGGTATCTTAAAGGGGTTCAAGATGCTTGCTTGCGAGAGGGAAGTTAGAACGTCGAGACGAGTGGTGGTTGGTCAAATTTTTATGTAGAATGAATTGACGAGATGCCAGTCGTAAACAACCGCGCGGATGTTAATATATGCCATAACCGTGATTGCTTTGGAAATCAAAATTAGTAAAGTGTACTCAACAAACCCGATAATTATCCAGGTTCTACATTAAATCTAATCGATTTGTCCTTAACAGCTTTCACCAGTAATTTCTTAACTGTTTATATTGAAATATGTATGTCTAGTTCTTAACTACTGGAAATGAGTGTTCTATTTTGCTTTACAGAAGGTGATCAATACTAACAGCGATTCGAATCTCAATAGCATGCCTTCTGAAGCGTTCTCCAAAGCTGTATGATCTATATGATTAAATATTACATGATGCATGAAACTTATTAATATTCTATAGGCTGATTCAGTTCAAGATCTGACAGTTAAGCCAAGCGATGATGAGCTTTTAAACGTGCGTATTGAATTTCTTGAGCCTACGCTTATCCGCTAGAGTACCTTCATCATTTTGCGATTGTAGCAATTGAGCTTATAGAAGACAAATTGGAAAAAGTGCAAGGTTATATACTTGATACGTTGAATAGATCTGATGTCGAATAGCTCTACGGTCTTTATAAGCAGGCTACTGTAGGAGATAACGCGACACCCAAACCCTCTGTGTTTGATCTAAAGGTTTGTACAGACAGTGATGTCCTTATGCTTTGCAACATTCATCATGGATGATGTTGGCTAATGTTGACTAATGGTTCTGTAGGGAAAATATAAGTGGAACGCGTGGGACAAGCTGAAGGGAATGTCGACTGAGGATGCAGAGGCAGAGTATGTATTGGATGCTTTGCATATTTGCGTGGGTAATATCTATTCTTCTACTGACCTCAATACAGATACATCAAATTGGCTGAGAGCTTGATCGCAAAATACAGCAAATAGAACTGAAGGAAAAAAAAAACCTCCTATTTAATGTCTCGTGCGGGTATTAAAAGTATCTAGACATATGGCATTAATAGTATCTTATAGTATTCGCTTGAGTAATAAATGCAAGTTCGGCCGGCTGCGCCGTCAAGATTGATCTTTGTATTTCGAGAGATGCTCGCAAATTCCAACACACCAAACACGTCGTAGAGGTTTCGATCTTTGAACATCAGTCAAATTGAAATTTCTTGTCTCTGATAGATCATACAAGAGCATCGGCACGCTTGCACATCATCCTGAACTGCTATCCTGAACTGCAAATTTGCAAAATTTGTCGAAACCATGGAGTCGGCCAACAGAGACAATATCAAGCAGATATCTAAAGCAGTTGGATGATAAGATCAGTTGTACCTAATGATTTTTATGTGTCACGCCAAATTTGTGTCCTTAAAGATGGTGAGAAAGCAATTCAATAGGATCAAATGAGTAGTAAAAATTCAAATTACGCGGCCACGCGGTCCGTAAAATATCATTTGTAGTCACTGTGTCAACGACGATTTCCGACGTTCTGGCCTAGAGATCGAAGATGATAACATGAGCATCTTTGCTCAAATCTTCTGATATTTTCTTCATCTGTCGGTTTAAACGCTGCCATACGTCTAAACAGAAAGACCGAGGTTGTGTCTAACTCTATTAAATGCCGGAACATTGTGAATTGAGCAGCGAGCAGCAAACAGAGTGGGCATGAAAAGTTTCAGTTCAATTGCCATGACATATTCTATGCTACATTGTTTAATCTGCAGGTCATGGCTCACTAAATTTTCTATCTCGGTGAAAGGGTGAAAGCTCATTGACATGTCAATGTTGTTACAGTTACTGCAGCGTAAATGCTCTGTGCAAGAATGCACTAAATCTGATTTACATGGATGGAATCTAGAAAAGCAAGGTTCAAAATCAATCTCCAGTAGTCCCTAGTCGACCTAGTTGGAGACTTCTTGACGAATTGGAGACTTTTGTAGCAGCAAGAGAAAATGTGTTGGCACCGATCATAAATGTACAGCATCGCCAGCACACTGCCAAATCGTGGGCTACTTTTCAAAAATAAAGAAGTAATGAGGGGGTGGACACGATGACCCAAGCACTGCAAACAATTGTCTAAGTTGATGGCGTCATTTATGCAAGTGCGCATCTAATAATTTATGCTGTCCTTGTCGGAAATTCCACGGCCATATTTGGCAAAACTGACTCGAGAGTCTGGTGTTTTAGACACCAAAACTCTAAATTAAAAATAACATTAAATGATAAGTGAATAAACCTTCTTCTATCAGACAGGGTAACAACAACTTACCTCCGCTACACTAGTCCGGATATAGTGATGTTGCCTTCTAAGTGCCACGGTAATTTGAAACTGAATTGGAGCGACATTAAGGTTTTTCTGACTGAGTTATATGTGTAATCGGCGACACGCAGATAGCGCTGTACGATAAGGCATTTTAGAAGGATATTCCGCTCGGCTAACCATTCAACACTCGAATCGCAGAGCTCACAGTTTTGTCATTAATAAGCAATCCAGTCACAATATTCCTGCACGCGTGCTTCATGCTTATAGTGGCAATTGTAGCCAATATTTTTGATCAAATTTTCAGTTTAACACAGCTGCTGTGCCACTCGATGATCTGTTATAGCTTACCAACTAAAATATTCGCTGAGTTAGATACTATGCGATCTACTAATAGTTCTCAGCAACAAGATAAATGAAAGTAACAAATTAATATATTATGTATTGTTGATTCTACGAAACAAAATCTGATATTGTATCTCAAACATTAAAAAGCTATGTGAGGAGTTCATAGTAACATTAGGCAGACATCTAGTCGATCCAACAATACTTCTTCCCAAAATTCAAGAATAACTTCGAGAAATAGGTCTTTAGTATACCTATCTTTCCGAAAGATTTATTTATCAACAGATTTTGGAGATTCTGACAGAAATATGACATTTTATACATTAAAACAGTTCAAACGTACAAAAATTAGTATTAAGGCGTCCCAATTAAGCCGACCGAAGCATTAGAAGAAAAACTTGCATAAAAAAATCAGTAAAAAAGTTCAGAAAACATTAGGCCCGTGTAGATTAAACCAGAGTAAAAGCAAAATTTCTAAGTGTAGTTTTTAGATTAGAGTACCAGCCCAGAAAATTAGAAAAATGTTAACAGACGACCAAGCCAAAGCTAGGTCTGTTTTATGCAATATGACTACCAAAATAGTTACAACTTTACAGCATCATATCAAATCCCAACGCATACGGATAGAGATAAGCTGCATCGAGTGATGAAGTTGTGGAATTCTCGTCTCCTCTGATCGTAACTCTCGAAACACTGTTACCACTGTTCGTACCCTCGATATTACGACTTAAACCACTCGCCATATCAGATAAAGGAGCTGAGCCATATGGTTCAAATAGCTGCCCTTGCTCTTCAATGGACTGCATTTGTTGAGGCTGAAGACGAGAAGACATATCGGAAGGCGCAATGTAAGAATGATAACCTGGAAATTGAAATTCTAAAGCGCAAGATGCATTGACCATGTCCATAGGCGAGTACACCGACAGACTATCGAAGAAAGACGATGGAGCCTCCTCTGGGTTTATTGGCGAAAAGTATTGTTCACTCATATAACTACCTTGCAAAAACGAGTCGGCAATCGTCGTAGATGTGGGAGAAAGAAACTCTGGCGAGTTTAAACCTCCATAAACAAATGAATGCGGTGAAGTGGTATCTAAATCGCGCTCTTCGTTAAAGAAATGCGGGTCTTGCTGTTGTAATGATAAACCTACACCTTGTGGATTAGGCACTGACAAGTGATCTAATAACTGAAGATCAACAGAAACAGGCGTAGGATAGTTGTCGAAATCAAAATCGCTCGCGACTCTATTAAGTTCAATACTGCTGCTATCTCCATTGCCCTTGCCATTGATTGAGGTGAGTCTTACTAAACCAACACTGCTATTACTTGAATGGTCGCCAGTATTATCATCGCTGTTGCTAAAAACTTTGCTGGAGATTGTCGCACCTTGTGCAATTTTTTTATTCGACTTAGCAACCATTACTTGCAAAGAAGAGTTAGCATTGCTTCTCGCTGTATTTGCTTGCCGTGAATACGTGCACGGAATGTCTCTCTGTTCGCACTTATTGCAAGGATTGCCCAAGTTGCATTTGACCTTAAAACGGACACATTGATCACAAGTCTTTCCCTGAGTTCGCTTCTGTGTTAGTAGAGACGCATCAACCTGACCTCGACGGATCTGACATTTTTCAAAATGTCGTTTGAGAATATCACTGCGAATATATTAGTTTGTGATTGTCGACGGTACATAGAACAAAATCTCACCTCCGACAGAAAGAATCACCACAAAGTATACATTTATATGGTCGGTCCCCAGTATCTAAAAGAGTCAGTATAAAATGAATCGCCATATCGGGTCCGAATATTCACGTGTCTTAAGTCTTCAAAGAAAGAAACTTACGCCTTAACATATGTCTTTTTAGATGCTTTGCATGCAGATATGATCGTGAACACTCTTTGCAAGGGTACTTTCCAGCGGCGTTCTTTCCGCTGACTTGTAGCACTGCAGGAGATGATTGGGTCGATATCAGTGCCGACCTGGCCGCCTTATTGGGTCCAGCAAAGGAAGTACTTCCGACGGAAGATGCAGAAGAAGCTGACGCAAACGAAGATAATGATGCAGAGGAGGAAACGGAGCGGATAGATGGAGGAATGGAAGAGGAAATCGAGGTAGAATTATGATTAAGTAGCGAATCTCCCGGAGAATCTGGCGACATTGCTGAATCTATATTCTTGAGTGCGACAGAATAGGCAGCGGCAGGCGATTTTTGTGATATGGACCCTGTAAAGGTTTCTATTAGGGGGCTTACAGCAAGCGCGTCGACCGACAGGGACATGTCTGGTGATAGAAACATATCTGTGCCTGAAGCAGAACGAATCTGCATTTTTGTGTCGTCTTCCCGTTCCGACTTCAGCCTGTGAGGAGAATCAATTTTATATTGTAAACGACGATCAATGGCTGAATTCGTATAGTACACTGGCTGGTCAGCTCGTCTCGACATTAGAGTATGAGTGTTTGTATAAGAATGACTGAATGGAGTCCATATAAAGCTGTGAGACTCCATGAAATAAAGCGGTGGAGAATTAATTAAAGCGACCACCGATCCAAGAGACTTACAAGGAGTTTAAAGGATTGCGAGAGCCGAACAAACAAGAACACCAGTAGATCTGCTGCCAATAGTTTCTCTTAATGCTAGTCTTCAAAAAACTGGTTCGTTTGCACATAAATATTAGAACTGTCGTTTTCTGCGTGCGATGACGGATCCTCCGATTAAATTAACAAGTCAATATTCACAAAAACGTGTGTCAAAAAGCGAGCAAAGCAGACATCAACAAAATGTGTCTTTGAACGAGCGATAACGAATGCGTTCGATTAGCACATCAAAAGCGCAACAAAGACAAGGGAGGCAACGACTGCGGCGATATCGAGTTTTTGGAGTTATGGGAAAAAAGGAAAATAAGAAATAAGGTATTAGATATAAATTATGTGAAGGAAGACGAATTTCCAGCCCAAGTAAGATCTGAATAGTACGTGGTACTGAATATATGCAGAGGGAATATTTAATATTATCAGACGTGACTTCTCAATAGATCAAGATATAATATTACTGCTACTACGGTTCCATATTATTATCTCTCTCACCAGTGATGATGTTGAGAATAGGTACCAGGTCTAACGTATTTAGGGCAGGCAGGTAAGTTCTGTATGCGAAGGCTCAGTGAAAAATTGTAGCAAGAAGATATAGATTGACAAGAGATAGAATGGACTAGTCAATAGGCGGGCGAGGATAGAAAATTTACCAGATATACTTTCTTGGTTTCGCCCGCACTTTCGACAATCAATCAAGGCATACCCGAGATAAACTGCTCCGAAGACAATAAAAAGACCAAAGTATAAAAATTTGCCTAACCTAGAATGTATCTCAGATAGCTTTTTGATGCAGAACGCCACGTGTTCCAAGGTTAAGAAAATAAGTTAAACGTAACAGGTTACACGAAAACAGGAACTTCCGGCACGGGTAACCTAGCCTAAAGCTTATTGTTACTTTTGTTTCGAGTTAGGCTTTGTGGCTTAGATCTTTTCTGTTTTGATGGATAACGAACGAAAACGAAAGCTCTCTTCGGTCTCATGCATTCTGTCATCCATTGCGACATCTGCTCTGGCTAGCTCTATCTGTGCCTAATCCCCGTACCCCGAGGCATATTGCCTGTTGGGCTGCCTCACTTGCTCTGCGGATTTTGCGGAATGAGACGTTTTAATCGTATTAACCTATTCGGGCTCGCCTTAGGTCATCAATGTCTGCAACCGAATGGTGGGCTTTACCCTTACGCTGGCAGCGATCGTTTTGGACTTTATAATGGCAATGACTAATACCTACTAGGTGCATTGCAGCGCAGCTCTGGAGGCATAGCATATTTTGGCACCGAAATGCCAAAATGGTTGAAATATGTTTTGTCAAATGTTTTGCTTTAATTCACGGCCTATACTCGACCGACATATTACAATTAACTATTTTGCTTAGCTCATTATATTCCGTGAGATGTCACAATAACGTCCCTACTGTTAGCAACTTTGAGCTCGGCGCTGAAGTACGGCATTCTCAGCTGCTTGTACTCTCATGAACACCCTGGTTGAGGATCGCAATGTTTATCACTCGTCGAATATGCTAGGGTTTAGAACACAACCAAATAGAAAATCTGCAATCGACGGAATTGCTGTTTTGCAAACCTTGAAGGGTCCTACAGACCTCTTTTGATATTAGAA
This sequence comes from Babjevia anomala, assembly GCA_030580435.1. Taxonomy (NCBI): domain Eukaryota; kingdom Fungi; phylum Ascomycota; class Lipomycetes; order Lipomycetales; family Lipomycetaceae; genus Babjevia; species Babjevia anomala. The sequence continues at coordinate 170,161 of JAKTSW010000006.1, read as the reverse complement.
ACCGACAACGCGATTTTGACCATAAGGTGCCAAATCTTAGAGCGGATAAAGATCTTCAATACAGCAGACCCTGCCAGCTAATACTTTTTAGTCAGGTTCTATTTCCTAACCAGAAAATGAAGAAAATCGGCATCTATCAATTGACGAACTACAAGCTTTCCTGTGATAATCTTTGAATTATCCTCTTCTTCAGCGATTAGAAGCGAGTTACTTCCTGTAATGCCAACGATCTCAATACTTTTTCGTAGACGGTTAGATGTAAATTATCATTGATAGGAGTTCATGCATTAGTGATATACACGATTGCAGCGGCGCGCTATCTCTGATATAGTTGGTTAGGATCACAATTGCAACCTAGCTCGGCTTCTGTATGAGCTTCTAGTTGCTGTATCAGTTAACAGGAGTGCATTCAAGGGATCACGCATCATAGCGTATATGCAAATTAAAGAATAATTTACTTTTTGGTGAAACTGCATATCCTAAATACGAGACTAGACAGCAGAAGCAGAAGCCCTTGCAAGGAGCACGTCGCAATTTATGATCTCGCAGCTTAGATTTTCTCTTGTAAAGATGAGAAGGCTGTCAGCAGAATATGTTTGTTTGGGCCCTGGAACTCGATTTGACCAGGGTCTTAATCTCCGAGATACTTCCGTAAAACAATATATGAAGCTATTGAAATTGATAGAGTCAAGACATTCAAGTCGTCGCGCTTTGTTGCTCATTTTGCATTATCAATAGAATACCTTGGTTCTCCGATATTCGCTTTCCCGGTTTGTCGCTTTGCCTCTATAGCTTCTTGATGTTCAAGAAAATGCCACATTCTTCAATCGAACAAGCAACAAGCATCTGCCAATTGTCTCTAATCTGTTCCTAACCGCATAACAGATCAACGGTGATATAGGACCATAATTAAACTACAAAAGCTACTTTCAAAACGTGTCTTAATTGCACTAGCACAATCCAGGTGTCTACATATACCTGGCGTCTATTATTTAATTAGTTGGTGATCGCCAGCTCTATTTCTGTACTGTAGTCTCGATATCTGCATTCAATTGTAGAATTTGATTAGTGCTCAGTTGCCAGAAACGAGTCGTGCGGACGATATCAAAAGTTCTGAACACATCTATTCACATCTTGCAAGCTGAAGTCACAGTGTTTCATTCTGACTAGTTGTTTAGAGATAAAAGATGCGTTGGGTGACAAAATCTATTTGTATTCGCATCTAACTTTATTTGCTCTACTGTCATTTCGGAAGGTATCCCGTTTAATTAAATCAACACGGCGACGGAAGTTCCGAGTCCTAAATGATATCTCGGTATGTGCTTCACGTGCCTTCCTACCGGGCTTTAATTTTCTTTCCTAATTCGAATTAATTTCCAGGTCCAACATTTGCAATTAACAGTGTTCAAAAACTTTTGAATTATCACATCAGAAGCACGCAAAGATGCGCCATTGTTCGCATAGATTCTTCATCATCTTGTTACAAATTGGCTGGTCATTTGATGTGGTGTTGTTAAAATCGGCTTAGCTGCACTACAGGAAAGGCTTGCTCCGGAAGACACCGAATATGCAAGATTAGTCTAACTACGATCAACGTTAAAAAGCGCAGGAATATGACTACCAAACGACGCTCTATATGTATTCGAAGCTATAGTAATCTCATGAAAACAACGGAATCGGAACAGTGAATAGAGCAGCATCATCTTCGTCAGAAGCAACATTCACAAAATCCGCCTTAGATATCAGATCGTTGACATGCTTATCGTCAGTCAACGTTTTTGCCATCGCAAAGTCATCTCCCGTCATATTTCGACGACGATTGAACATTTCTTCTTCAATTGTTCCTTGCAGAACCAACGTCTCGACATGTACCTATCATGAAGCAAAAGCTGATTAGAATGAAATACTCCGTTGAATAGCGAATTATACCTACCGTGCGTGTCTGTCCAATTCGGTGAGCTCTTCGCATGGCTTGTGCTTCAATATTTGGCTGCCAGACTGGATTCACGAAAAACACGCGTGATGCTACAGAGACGTTCAGACCATGTGCAGCCAGTCGCAGGTCCATGAGCATGACTGAAAATTTGCTTGTGTTAGTGAAAAGTAGTAAGCTTTCAGCTCGTGAAGCTGGTTCCAAAGAGGTCGTATAAAAGCAATGGCTGACGCGTGCAATTTCTAAGCCTTCTGCTATGTAATACGCTATATCGTCAAACTCATAGAATATGATGATTTTCTCAGTTCTGTGTAATTCGAGTACTCTAGAAATTAAATATGACAGCTTGGATGAGCAAGTACCTGCCGCTGCTGCTTTCTTGAACAAGGAATTATCAGGCAAGCGGACTTGTCTCACTTTTGACTCATCGTTATCATCTTCCTTCGTCTCTGATCCACCGCTCAATTCTTCTTCAGAAGCAAAATGCGGCTTCTCTGAAATTCTGAAGCCATTTCTCTTCGATAAGCCATGCTTTGTATCCTTTATTTTAGATTTCTTCGTTGGAATCGGCAAAAGCACCGACTCCTTCGAAGCTACGTGATTGTGTAAAGACTGACCATTTGTCTCGTCACCTTCGACTGCGAAGGAAACTGCTTTCTTTGGATGAAAGGCGCGATTAAATGAACGTCCATCCCTTGTCATGTAGTTGGAAATTTCTTCATCAGTCACTCCTTTGCATGCCATCAGTGCTTTTTGTACATGTACGAGCTGGGATCCAGCGTGAACAGTCTTATCTTGCGACATTCCTAGCTGGTACTCTTTCCGAACTTCGTCTTCCAAGTCTTTGACATAATAGACTATAATTATTAGTACTTGGATAGTTCACAGAAACATGCTACAGCTTGATGTCTTACCCATTTCGTGCAATGACGACATTGATTTCCAATATTTGTGCTCCATCGCATGCCGTCCCGCGGTTAGTGAACTCAGAAGGAGACTTTGATCTAGCTCACTATACATTTTCTCGTTTGCAAGACATTCTTCGGCGACTTTAACTAGGTGCAAAACATCTTCTTCTGAGAAGCCCGTCCAATAGAATGTGCTGACTTGGAGATTGTTTACCAGACGTCGTAAGGAAAGCTTATTACTTTTATGGAACTATTCAAAAGACTTAATTAGCTTGTCCATCTGAGATTTCAAAAACTTACTATGAAATCCTGATCTATCCGTTCGGACGACACTGCGTTCACGGCTACTACTGCATGAAAGAGATTGATTGCAATCTTGTTCAGAACTGAAGGCTTTAATAGAACTACTTTGTGATGCAAAGGTGGCATCTCAACATCTCTTTTTAAATCAATAGATCTATGCCGCACCATGATCTGCTGCAAAATTCTTTCAATAATATCATGCCGTTTACCGTCAAGAAACGGCCCGGCACAATATCTCTGCCACCAGCTTGGATTACTATGCCAGGGCTCAAGACGGAAGAAATCGTTAACAATACGCCCTAATCTCGAAAGATCACCAGCAAGTGATGTCCTATTGCGGCTATTATTATCAGACATCGCACTTAACTCTTCAGTCGAAGATAGACTAGTGGTAGCACTATCCATCCCTACGTTCGTTCCAACCAATCCCGGGACTGGCGTACCGGTCACAGCCCATCTTTGGTCAACACGCAATAGACTTGCCATCACAACCAAATATGACCACGATGATGCCATTGAGTGACCCTCATCGATTATAATTCGTTTCCAATGTATATTAAATAATCCAGAGGACTCAGCTATACAAAATCATCAATACTGCTAATAAAATTTTCTATGAAGCAAACTCACCCCGTCTTTTTTCTTGTACGAACTTTCCTTGTGGTATAAGAACAATGTCATAATTTGCAATATCTTTCCAAGAAGAGGAATTTTCCTTGTTCGTCAGAAAAGAGTATACGGTGAGATATCCGTGCTCTACATGCTTTTCAATTTCATTAGTCCATTGCGAGAGCAGAGCATCTGGACAGAAAACGAGTGTTGCTGCAGAAAGCTCTATGCGCTGCTTTGAAATCTTTTCAGAAATTCTTCGGGTCGCAGCGCCTGTATGTCTATTCACATTCATAATATCCAGTTCATAGAATGCGTTAGTGGATAAAAGCGTCCGTGTGCATCTCTCAGGAAGTTGCTCTTTGTACTTCTTCCAAGGCAAACCATAACGTATAATGATTGCGGCGCATGCATCAGACAATGACGGAATCTTCTTGCGGTTTGTAATATTAACTAGACACTCTTCAGGTATACGACTTGATTGATACTTTGTCGCACAGACAAGAGCCAGGCAAATACATGTTTTTCTATATTTATTAATAATGAACGTTTGCTGATATTAGACATTTGATGTTCACATACCCAAATCCCATCTCTTCAGAAAGAATCCCACCTCTTACACCATCAAAATAGCTCGGCTGAAGATGTATATCACAAGTTTCAAAATCCATGTAGATCCGCGTTCCATTTGTAGACGTAATCGAGACCAGCCGAGGGTCTATTGAGCGGCGTGGATTTAATTCCTTTGTTAACATTGCAGCCACTGATTCTCGCTGATATGGATATAGATCTGACTTCATTCCTTCAATATCGCCCTCCAATATTCTGCTAACTAATTCTTCGTCGTCACATTGATCAAACCATTTTGTATCATCTGGAGTGGCCGACACTGAATTAAACATTTCGCTTAATGACGGTGCTGCTTTTGGTGGATGTCGCAACAACGGCTTGAAATCTGTGTTCAAATGACCGTTCCATGCTGCTGGTGAATTGTTGATAAGCTCAAAAATGTATCGTATCTTCTTTACAGAGACCTTCGGAATTGGTAGCAAAAATCTCCGTCCATCGACGTCAACAGGAACAGCATAAATTCGAAGTCTAGCAACGTCTTCAGTTATATTTCTGTACGTCACTCTAAGATATCTGGATTTGCACAAGCAGGCGATTGTCGATAAAGGTTCATGAGAGGTTATATATTTGTCGAAATTCTCCAACCAGTACCACCCATCTGGTGCTGTCACTTCTAAAGTTGTTAAAAGATCGACTCGGCGAACATCGATTACGCCGATTGGTGCAAGTCGATCAACATCGTTCAACACTAATCCTCTCTCTTGTTCTCTGATTAAATGCTCACTGCTGGTTGTCTAAAATACAAAGGCAATACGTAAATTTTCGTTACGAACTTTACTAGACATAGGTTAAGAACAACCAAGAATGCTCACCCTCTGCCTAGACCTCTTGGATGAGGTCTCTCCGAATCCATTTGCATCTACTCTGATGTCAACGTTGCTTCCTTCAATGCATGCATTCTGAAGAGCTTGATCTATTAAAGGATGTGATCTGCTTTGTACAGCATCCAAAGTTGTTGATAACGAGCGTTTGTGTCTTATCAATTGAGGAGAGCAAGTTGAGACTGCGTGTATTGTACTATGATCGTTCTCTGAATTACCACAAAAGATCGTCATAGAGCTCGATTATTTGGTTGTTACAGTGCAAAGTCAGTCCACTGCGTGCGATTACAATAGAGAAACCAGTCTAGTGTAAACTACATCAATTGAAGCCGTGTTAGCGTTGGGAGTTGAAAAAACCCGGTACGTCTCAATTCACTCTTTTATATCTTTGGACTTCCTTCGTTCGACGTTCCATCTACTGAATTTCATTGATATTCCATTTCTTAATTGTGATTGTATATATATATATTTGTGAAATAATGTCGAGGGACCCAAAGTCGAAGTCAACTATACATATAAGTAAGCGGGTTTCCTAGACTATTTTTGATCTTCCCAATATACTGATACTAACATTTTGAGCAAGGTGGTCTGGATCGAGCCGTGACAGCACAAGTAGTGCAAGATGCTTTTATACCATTCGGAGATATAATAGATATACAAGTTCCACGAGATGAAAAATCAAGTAAGTTTAGTCGGTGAAAGTGTGGATGCGCGACGCTGTTGAGATGAGGCCTAGGGACTTCAAAAATATGCGAGACTATGATACTGTATAATAATACTAACTTTTATTTGCTATAGATGAACCTCATAAAGGATTTGCATTTGTACAGTATGAGTCACCACTTGATGCAGAAGCCGCCATAGACAATATGGATCAATCGCAGCTTTACGGAAGAACATTAAAAGTTTCCACATCTAGAGTTCAAACTGAAGGCTTCAGTGTACATAATTCGAAATTGGCAGGTGTGTACTTTTATTATTTCTACAAATGGACAAGATCTTTGATTCAAGCTAATGCAAATTCAGTATGGGAGCAGGAGGGCTGGTTACAGAAACATGAGGTCGACGAGAAAGATAGAATCGCCGTTGAATCCAAAACAGAAAGCTCTTTAGCCGACCCAATGGCAAGTTTAGATAGTAGTATGGCAGGACCACGACCGGAGTAAAATAAAAGAATGACGGAAAAATGTATTATATGATATCAAGAATCAGATTCTTAAAAAATGCAGGACAAGTATGCCATCTGTAAACTAAGTCCAACGCAAATTCATTCAAGAATCTTAAACATTGAATTTGACTTTTTTACAATAATCCAACGCCACTAAAACTGAGTTCGAAAGTCCCTAATTTTTGGAGTCGAACTTAAACAGACGAAGCTAGAGAAAGAAATCAGCGAATTTTTCAGACAAGAATTGCAGAGTCCAACTAAGAAAGTTTACTCACAGTCTGATCGTAGTAAGCTTTGTAACCCATCGCACCGATTCCACCTGCAATTAAAAATGAGCTTCCTGTTCTAAAGCTCAATTGGCAAAAATGCGATCAAAATTAATTATTTACCTCCGATGGCGATGACAAGGAAAACGCCTGTCCAAGACAATTAACCAGCTCGTTCTTCAGCAATTCGCTCTGAAATAGTAAAACTCACCCAAGGGCCAAGCCTCAACTGGAAAGTTCTTCTTCAAATTGTCCATTTTGCTGGGCTTGTTCGCACTCTGCTAATCAAACAAGGCAGCCATTAGTATATAGAAATTAGCCCAATCGATCAGCACAATTTGTATTTACCTCCATCATTCTGAGAGAGGGCCGCATAACAACACGTGAAGTTGATCTGATGCTCGGAATGAGCGAGGGTCGCATAGCACGCAAAACTGAAGGCTGCATTGTTTTTGATTATCCTATAAAGTAATAATTTAGTATACTGACCAGATTCCAATTGATATGATTGAAACAGCTTATATTTAATTTTTTTCACAGAGCCAAATACTAAATTTCATTAAATAAAAAATTAAAAGTTCTTACCCTTAAAAGGTATATTCCAGAATTGGCTGTGAGGCGATTGGCAAAAAAATACCGAGAACTGAAGATATATGATATTCAAGCTCGACGTTATGCCGAAGCAGTCATGAAAATGTAGCTTCGACGGTAGCCTAGACGGAGTCGCAAGATTTGCCATTGGCTGTCCTTATGGTCTGAGATGTACTATGGCAGTCGTCTGAGATGTACTTATACACAGTATAATTTGGTACGGCCTGAACTTACGAAGTCAAAATGAAATATTGACATAAGTCGCATTGCATCATCATTTTGCAGCTGCCATTTGTGTCAGTGTTCCACTGTTAATGTTGATAAATTTTATGTTATGAGAGAAATTCCGTTTAATTCTATTTGGCTTGTTTTCTATTGACTAAGTATTATGCTATTGTAAATTGATAATGACTGTTATATCTTTCTTTGCTAGACACTCGTTGCTTTCTATGTCTACCTCGCAAGAATGGACCCCCCCCGGCGATCCGGATTAGTATTCAATTCAGTAGGTCAATAGAAAACCAATTTTTATTTTTAAGAACTCCATACCTGGCCTAAAGCTCAGATATTCTATAATACATATAAGAATAAATGCGTTTGCTCAATTCGTTAATTTTTATATATTATATCTTCTTTAAATGCTTTATGCCATGACGGGGGCATATGTCATTTCTCGGTTCGAGAATCCTCGGAGTACCCTTGCACGGCGTGCCACAACGTTTGTTCATGCATTTATGGACTCTGTTCCTATTAGAAAGGTCAGTACATCCTAATTCTAATAAACATAGCAAGCAAAGCTAGTTGGGTCTGATAATATAAAGGCTCAAATTTATCCCTACAATGATAGAAACCCGCAGGGCCATTCGTGCCAGATCTGAGCGCACATGTAATAGCTCACTATTACTGGACTCTCCGGAAAATCAAAATTTTGCTGTGATGAAGTATGTTTGAACATAAGTTATATTGATAAAGTGATTGAAGATGTGAACCTAAACTGCGATATGAAGATGATGGCACAAGACAATTGCTGCTGCAGATTGTATTGATTTATGAAGTAAATGATCAAAGAGGCATTCGGCTGTAGTTTTGGAGATTGCTGTAGAGTGATAGCAAAAACCAAATGTCGAAAAGACCGAACTACTGATTTATTTGATTCATTTAGCTTGGTTGATGTTCTGCACGTAAGTAGATCCTTAGTTCTACTGATCTGCTGGCTGGATAGGAGATCGTGTTTTCTTTTGTTCGCCTGGCTGTAGAGGTGCTTATATCATTTGTTATTTACCGCATTTCTGTGTCTGGAAGTAGGTTTTGTCCTTTTTCAATCTGCTTGATAATTCATGGCTGCAAATGCTCCGCAAAATATTCAGCTTGCATCATTATCTACGTAGGTTCATAAAACTGTAAATATTAAACTAGTAGGGAGTACGGTCTTTAAGAGAAACGCATGCGAGCATGCATAAATGCATATATAAACGGCAACTGCATGTAATAAATTCTTGGACTTCGTTATTTTGAAGTCATTCGTGACTTTCAATAAGTCCACCTGGGCAAAGTGGCTGTACATTCCTCTCTCTACTGGACGGTCTGGCAGAACTACTTCTTTATAAAACATGCATAAGTCCATATGCGGTTCTGCAGTCTGAGTATCGATTTTCTAATACTTAAAACAGATGATTGGAGAAATGAGAAGAGCTCTGGAAGACTATAACTTAGTAGGATTGTACGATATGTGATGTAAATATAATCGAAGACATGTCATATGTTTTATTGTTTCATTTAACGGAGCCCTACATGGTGTTCTTATACATTATGCAGTTGATCGTAGCTAATCGCGAAAGTTTGCTATAACAGAAGCCGAGAAAAAAGAATAATATGCTTGACTTGAACCAGGTTAAGAAGACCGATAGAGGGTTATTATTACCTGGCATATGCTAATACTTGCGATCACAATCTTGACAATACGTTCCAAGAGGATCAACGACATTTGTAAGTGCATGACAACTTCAAATGTCGGCTGGGAGTATAACCAGTGGAGAAACCCAGTTTTATATCTGAAAAGGGGAAGGGCATGTTTCATTCAAAGGTCTGGCTTGATCCAAAGATTCGGCATACCCGTTCAGATGTATAGCTTAACAACGCAACAGCTGCGGAACCGCATGAACGACACCGTAAAATAGGGAAGAGCCAAAGAGAATGGAACACGGTGGCAAGAGGAGTGGCAATAGCAGCAATCTGTCAGTCTGCAGATGAAGTTAGTGCGAAGAGGTTATCATAATACGCGACCTGCATTTGAAAAATATATGTAGTTTGAAAGCTAAAAGGCGGACTGACACGACGATTTAACGCTACCATGTCGGCATCATTACGTAAACGCATTTTTATTTGTTGCAACCTTTAGTATCGTATGTGCGAACGCATCAATGAATCCAGTTAAATCAGTAGGTAAAGGCAGCTCCAACAATAGAAGAACCGGTTGCTCACCGCGCTTTGGGTCCGTCTCTTGAAAATAAGTCTCTTTATTTCACTTGCTCTGCAGTCAGTAATCAGCAGAAGACAATGTACAGTGCGCGCAAAATATATTCATCCAGCAACTTGTCAGATGTTAATCCGTAAAGTTTCAAATACCGCGGTCACACTTTCTGTAAGCGAAAATTAGTGCTGTCGCTAAATGTGTCAAAGTAGCATTAAGATTTAATATGACAGCATCAAGCTGCTTCGTCGAAACATGAAATCTAATACTGTACAACTAAAACATGATTATGTAAATTAGTGAGTCTAACTACGTCTAATGCTCCTGAGTATTTTCTTTTGCCTATTCACCGACTTTAATGAATACTCTATTGTGCCTTAGTCTTCGCTGTCTTTGAAGGCTTGCTTTGAACGCGCTAACGCGCAAAGATTGACCGTAATTGTATTGAATTTTGTTTTGTCATGACTGTGGAGTGATTTTTTTTAAAAAAGGAGGTGCATTCTATCGTAAACTTAGATCCTATGATCTCCGTCTTCTATCCATCATCTATCGGTTGTTCGACCTTTGTTATCCTCAAGATAATGAAGGGCGGGCTCAACGTCTCATACTTCAAGATCGCTGTTGTTGGCATGGTAGTTTCAAGCGTTATTTTGTGTAATAGTTGAAGCTCAATCAGACTATTTGCGGTTAACCACAAAAATATTTTACCAAACTTCATCATCGAAACATCATCGAAAATCAAGTTCTGCTATCGTCTACATAATATTGGGTTTTGCATGATAGGTTTCTCTCGCGTATTGCTCTCAGCGAGAAGCTCTCGCTTTCGACTCTCGGTAGCTTCGAATCATGTATATTTACCATATTTACAGCAATACGAGCTAAAGATGTGTTGAAATGACACCACGATGACCCGCCTTTAGTGTTTATCAGAAATTTCGATTTCCGAGATGCTCAATTCATATATAATCGAAACCAATTTTGGAGCTGCCGCTGTTTTCATTAACAAAATTTGATAATATTATGATTGGACTTGCAAATAGCTTCTTTTCTCGTCTTGACTGACTTCGTAGCCAATATGAATTCTCACTTTGGAATTCGCGTCTGGCTCTATCTGATATAGGTGTTGCAAGTTATTTGAAGTTGAAGTTAAGCTGAAGCGTAGTTCGCATGTTTCCGTAATGTAGTACGAATCTTGGTTGTCTCTTGGCAGTGTTTCCGAGGACATCTTAAAAATAATTATGATGTAAATAAATTTTCGAAAGATCATCTTGAATATCCCAGCTCAACCCTCTTCACAAACGAAGATACAACAAATTCTCCATAGATTGTAACGTCGAGTAGGTTTTTTCTTTGACTAGGCAATCAAGAGTGATAGCTGGTGGTTCGACATGCCTCTTGCGATATTCAGATCTTCAGCTTACGCGGGAAGCAAAGAACTTTGCCATCGATCACTACAAAATGGCAATTTCAACCCTTTCGGTGGACTAGCACGGCGTTCGATTCTTGTGAAAATTTCCAAGAGAAGTGTAAATATTGCAGCTCAGAATACTTATAGTCCAAAAGTTGGTGGGCTATTCGGAGATCGGGGCTTCACACAATGTCGCTTTTTCAGCTCTTCCCCGATCAGCTATGACAAAGTCAAACAGAGAGAGCTCTCAGGTTCATTCACAGGCGAGAAACAGACGAATCCCATGAAAATGCCGAAAAATGATCTGAGTCAGACTGATAAACCAAATATAGAAGAATTTGGAAAGTCGGAGAAAGGCAGACAATCATCTGAGATCAACTTGAGCGCCCGGATAGTCAGACCAAGAGGCTTGACAATTCCTGTCAAAGTGAAAGAAGTAACTAGGTTATTTTCTCTGATCAAACAGGAGACCTGGCCACTTTCAGGTATTCCAATTCAATTACTTTGAAGTTCCAATGCAATAAGTACTGACTGACTGATCTCACATAGGAGCATTCCTGTTATTATGTATATCGTCCGGCGTCACTCTTTGTATACCTTATGCAATCGGCAAAATATTAGATATCGCTACCAAGCATGAGAGTGGGCAAAACCTCCTATTTGGCTTATCGCTACAGCAGTTTTATATCGGTCTAGGTATGTGTTCTGAATTCAGCGGATTTGTTCATAAATAGTGCTGACTAGTGTTCGACTTCAGGATCAATATTTGTAGCTGGAGCTGCTGCAAATTTCGGCCGCGTCTACATCCTACGTATGATTGGTGAAAGAGTTGTCGCTAGAATACGCTCGCGACTATTTAGAAATACAGTGGCTCAAGGTAGACATATTGTTGAATTGCTATGACTCAATAGCCCTGTCCTTTTTATGCTATAATAGAAAATTAACAGTCCGTTTGTCGACAAATAGATGCTGAATTCTTTGATGCAAACAGAGTGGGAGATCTATTATCTAGATTTTCCAGTGATGCGAACATAGTTGCCAAATCCATGACTCAAAATATTTCAGATGGTCTGCGAGCTCTGATTTCAGGAATTGTGGGCCTCGCGATGATGGGTCATGTGAGCATGTATCTAACGGTATGTCCTTTTATTTTATTTTTATCCTTACAAAAGCTTAAAATTCGATATAGGGAACGGTTCTCTTAGTCTGTCCGCCGGTTGCTATCGGTGCATACTTGTACGGACGTAAACTTAAGAACATCACGACTTTGACGCAGCAAGCGTTGGGTTCATCTAACAAGGTTGCGGAAGAAAGTCTTAGTACTATCCGCACTGTTCAATCATGCTCTGGTGATTTGTTCGAAGTTCATCGCTATAATGCGCGTATCAGAGAGATTTTCAATATTGGACGAAAAGAAGCCTTGCTTAGTGCATCTTTTTTTAGCTCTGTATGTTGTACTTCACTTATATTCAAGTTCTTGCTCTTCGAATTGTTCCATTTCTATAGTTATTATTAACATTCTTCAAATCTGTTACAGATAAATTTAGCTGGCAATGTAACAGTATTGTCGATCTTAGGCATTGGCTCACAACTGGTTTTATCGGAAGCGATATCTCTAGGAGACCTTTCATCTTTTCTCATGTACACTGCTTACACTGGAGGTTCGATGTATGGCCTGACGAACTTTTTCAGCAGGATTATGAAGGGAGTTGGCGCGGCTAGTCGAGTCTTTGAGTTGGAAGACCGACAGCCTAGTATCAAAACGACTGCTGGGTTAGTTCCAACCTACGATGCCAAAGGTGTTATCGAGTTCAAGAACGTAAAATTTGCTTATCCAACTCGTCCGGGTGCGATAGTTTTTCGCAATCTTAATTTGAAGATACAACCTGGCCAGAATGTTTGCATAGTTGGGTCATCCGGAGTTGGAAAAAGCACGTTAGGTATGTGATGTTTTTCTCAAAATCTATGAGCCTTGCAATTGCTTTGCTTCTAAAGATGCTGATTTTATTTCGAAACAGGACAACTTCTTCTCCGATTTTATGATCCTGTGGAGGGAAGCATCTGTTTGAATGGCAAAGATATTCGCACTTTTAACTTAAAAGCGCTCCGTCGATCAATTGTAAGTAACGCTGTCTGTTCGATGCTACCATTCATAGGACCTGAAAAGCAGATTCTAATTAACTAGGGGGTGGTGTCACAAGAACCAGTTTTGTTTTCCGGTTCAATAGCAGAAAATATTGCGTATGGAAACTTTTCAGCCACCATAGAGCAAATACATTCGGCAGCTGAAAAAGCAAATTGTGCCTTTGTTTTTGGTAATTTTAAATCTTCGTTGTCCAATTTTTTTTAATTCCGACCAACTGACGATTTAAGACTTTCCAGATGGTCTAGATACCCAAGTAGGACCACGGGGTGCTCAACTTAGTGGCGGTCAGAAGCAGCGAATCGCAATTGCTCGAGCGTTGATCCGTGATCCTTCGATTCTTCTCTTGGACGAGGCTACATCTTCTCTCGATAGCGAGTCTGAGTCAACTGTAAATACTGCATTAAGAGCTTTTCGGGATAGTAAATGCACAACAATTGCAATTGCGCATAGATTGTCTACGATCAGACGCAGTGATCATATTGTTGTGTTGTCTAGTGATGGCAATGTCGCCGAACAGGGAACGTATGAAGAGCTATCAAGCAATTCTGATAGCCATTTCTGTAGGCTTTTGACCTGAGAGATGCCCGAAAAAATCGGTTATGAAGGCGTTTTATAAAATGTACCATATTCTGTGTTCGAATGATTCGATTATCATTTTCAAATTTTGCATTTTACAATTCCTCAAATTTTTGGTTTAAAAATTTTTGGATTCTAATTTCATAGGAGATAGACATTTTGGATGTACATAGCGCATGTCATATCGCGATATATTAAATACATTTGTGAAAATAGAAAAAGAATTCAGAGTAATTAGTCAATATGCTGGAAGAAAATTGCTATTGAGCTGATAGGTGCATAAGGACCACTTCATATGATATCTACTCTACTTATAGTTGTCTTAAATATTGGAAGCAAAGTTTAATGATGTATTTACCCGATCTCCAAATAACGCATCTCAGCGAGCTGTTTAGGGTGCTGCTGACATTATTTTTATATTTTGTGGTTCTAAGAAGTCACATCTTTAGATCGGAGAGGAGGAATTCAAAAGACTACAGCGATCGCTTAAAGTTCATGTAAATATCGACTGCTGTTCACGCAATATAAAACACGAGATACAGCTAATGTAAGAAAGGTTTCTTACAAGACCCTCAGACTTTCTAGCTAAAGAAAATATTTGCAAAGCCTTGTCTTTAACATTCTCATAACTTCGAAGGAATAGGTAGCATACCTAATTCTCATCTCAGTTTTACTAATCTTCCGAGCGCTCCGTTAGGGTGAAACTTTATTAAAAGTACTCCCTGCAATCCAAAGACTGCATCGCCGGTTAATATTTATTTTGTTTGTAGCAACCGATAACAAAACTATTACGAATATCTGGAACTCTCATCTTGCAATCGGGAAAATTAGTCTTTAATATATATCCTTATTCAATGAAAAAAATAAAGACTATGTATAAATAATTAGATGTTAAAATATGCTAAAAATATGAACTGCGAACTGCCATTGCCGATTTCCTGTAATTTTGATAAACCCTACCAAAGATAATTCCTTATATGGTCATTAAATGATCGAAGAGGCTTGATATACTCTCGCCTATATCAAATATCAGTATTATCAATAAGCTAAGAAAAGCATAAACTCACCATAGTGGTTGCGTCGAATGCATTCGGCCAAAATGGGAGAAACGTCAATTACTGTGAGCTTGTCTGAGGCACTTCGATGCTCCGGAGATATCGCAAAAGTGTTTGTCACAACAATCTAGCAAATTTGAATCATTAGCTGCAGAAGTATAAGTATGAATTTATATAAAAGACTCACATGATCGATATACCACGATTTCTCCATTTCTTCGAGGCAATCATCTCCAAAGACACCATGAGTGGCTATAACATAAACCTTTTTAGCACCACAATTTTTCCTACAGTGCTCAGCAGCGGCTATAAAAGATCCAGGCCGATCAATCATATCATCAACAATGATAACAGTCCTATCCCGAACGTCACCAACGAGCGTGATCATTTTCTCGCTGTCTACTTGTTCGTCTTCATCGTCAGAGGCTGTGGCATCTATGGTTCCGCCTAACGCGTGATCATGATTCGAGCTTAATGAAAAAATGGAAGATCGCATGATGTCGTTTTCTGGGGTACCATCTATAGAAACGTCGTCTTGTGGCACCTCGTAATCATCATCCACCACATGACCTTGAACTATTCTTGCAATTCGAATGGCTGACATACTCATAGGATCTACGGATGGAGATTGCTCATCCTCAGAGTCTGCTGCAGTAACTACCGCAGTGGATGCTCGCGAGACAGGCCAGTCGTTTTTACGTCGTCTATCTGTATTGATCATGGCAAAGTTTATCTTAAGCGCATCTGCTAATGATGTTACGCTTCAAAAAAATCAGCATAAGCAAATCTTGAAAATTGCTATCAAGATTTGTGATTGTGCACTTACCGCTTAGTGCCGCCGGGATTTTTAGAAACCACGACAGCATCCCTCCAGTCAGGAATGTTATGTCTTATCCATCGAGCTAAAGTTGGAGCTGCATGAAGATTGTCGACTGGCTTGGTGAAAAAACCTTGCATCTGTGTGGCCTGTAGTTTCATGTGAGCATCTGCTACGATGATATAATCAAAGAACATACATGTAAATCCATGGTAATTATATGATCTGCTCCAGCCATAGTCAATAGATTTGCTAGCACTATAGTTGGGATTAGAAGCAGCTCTGACAAATATTTATCTTCAGCCGAGTGATCATACTTCGAGCGGTGATTGCTCCCCTGTGCCTTTTCATTTTACTTTGCTTGGAATAAGGGAAATAGGGAATGACAGCTTTTAATGAGTTAGTTATCCAGAAATTTTCGCTCCAAAATTGGCAAGCTATTACCAGTGATTTTATTAGCCGATCCTCCTCGGCACGCAGATATCATAATCAACAGTTCCATAATGTGATCATTGACACTGCACTGTTAGTACAGAATCTTACAATTACGGTTGAGAAAGATCAATACCGTCCACTTCCGCTCTGTACAATATAGCAGTCCTCATCTCGAATTGATTCACCTTTAAGATCATTATTAGATGATAATTCATTTAGAATAATTGAGACTAGATAGAGACCACAAACCAATAGACACGGATGTTTCACCATTAGCAAATTTCTTTAAAGTACAATCGCCTTTTTGGATTCCAAGCCTGTCACAGACCAATTGACCTAGCTCCGGGTGTGATGTTCCAATAAAAATCTTTGATTTTCTCATCTATTCGGTGATATCAGTTTGAGAAGTTCAGACGATGACGATTTGGAGACAGAAAGTAAGGCTTTCACGTAGCACGCTCAACTTAAAAGATTTTGCGAATGACTCTGAAGTGTTAGCGGCTGTGCATAACAATGATACGATTACAACCTTAAAAGATCTGATGTGGACAGCATGAAATCATTTAATAATTTTAACCCTTCCAATTCATAGGAACAATAGTTTACGAAACTTTTGTACGCGAAAATCAAATTAGCAGCAGCCCGTCGAGCATCTCCAAGTCAACAATTTTGTCAAAAATAATAAGATATCTAATCAACGCTTTGCGGATCATTTGACAAACTGATATGTATGTTCTTTTAATAATATTCTGTTGATTCGAACATTTGTATTTAAGCTTATTGGTCGATTCTAACATCAAGAAGGGTCCGACCTCGTAGTAAAGATTCCGTGAGTCCACGATCCCCAGTTTCACGCTCTCCGTCAAGAGGACGCACTTTGCAACGCTCGCGGTCATTACGTTCACACAGTGGGAGTCCTCGACGCTCACCAAAAGATTCAGTGTCTGTGGATTCTCGGTCGTTATCAAGAAGTAGATCACGGTCGCGTTCGCTCTCTAGTCGCTCGATCTCCAGAAGCTATTCGAGCTCATCTCGCTCAAGGTCTTATGATTCTAGAAGCCGGAGCCGGAGTTACAGTAGTGAGGGAAGTAGAAGCTATGATTCGCGTTCTAGGAGTCGTAGCCCTGGTCGAGGTCGCGTCAGAAGCCCAGATACTGTTGACCGAGCCGTGAAGGTAGTGTGATTGATCCGAATGAGCCTACAGTTTTGCTGACCTTTACTATGCAGATCATGATTGAAAAGTTGACTAAAAATGTTCTGGAAGATCATATACGAGAAATTTTTTCCGTGTATGGTACTATATCATCGGTCGATTTCCCGATGAATTGGCGGAGTATGCATTGATATTAATACCTACTGTCATTTTTATGTATTTAACACTGGCTAATTATCAATGACAATATAGCACAAACGAACCGTGGGATCTGCTATGTTATATACACAGACTATTCGTCAGCAAAGACCGCGGTTGCACATATGAACGATGGCTATATCGATGGAGCACAGATAAAAGTAGCACTTTCGGTGCAGAGAAAGCGATTTTCTCCGCGTGGTCGTAGAGACCCTCCGTATAGAAAGCCGATTGAGAGAAGCGGAGGTCGATTTAATGGACAACGGCGTGGAAACGGAGGTGTTGGCCGGTTCGGAAGACAAAGAGACGTCTACCGACCTTCTTCGAGATCGCGCAGTCCGTATTACCGCGGAGGAGGTCCCGACCGAAGAAGAGACTCGTTTGCCAGCCGCGACAGAAGCCGCAGCAGAAGTGTCGAAGGCCGGAGAGGTGAAAACACTGCTCGCTCACCTGTCCGCAGAAGTAGGTTTTGAGAGCTTGTGCCGGTCCGCTGGAATTTCGTACAAGGCACATGGGATATATTTTGTATTCTACATTTTTTAAGGGAGTCTGATAATACGAATATCTTTTCTATGAATTCTGTTGAGTTCTTTCTGTAGCTTTAATCTCATGCGACAGGCCTTACGGCCGCTGTCAAGAAATTGTTTATGTTCAATGCTCCAAATAACTGCGGAACCTCTAGTTTTTCATTGACTGGCCAGCATGGATCGGGAAAATGCCTAGAGATGATCGGCCAAGCCTCTAAACCTGCTTTTAACGTAATGCTAAGGTTACAATTCAGTAACTGATTAATGCGCAACATACACAACATCGATTTCTTTGGTTTTGCGGTCTTTTATTATCTTCCTTCCCACTATTTGCAGATTAGCTCTGCTGAGAGCCGAAACACTGTTTCTGATAGCGACATTCGCAGCGAGCGATGAGGCGTGCGCTTGAGGCAGTTTGACGCAAAAGTTTAAACATAAATCAGGGAAGACCTTAAAGGTTCGCATGTAAGTCCAAAGCAAGTCCACAAGCAAGTCCGCTGCCTGTCAACGCGGGTCGCAAAGCCACACCGGAACCGCAGATATGACTGCGCCTAAGATGATGTATTCCTGAAATTCCGATCCCATTCATTTGCTACAAGGCAATTACAGGTTTAGCGACTACTTAGCCAATCCAAGAAGCCATTTGGAAAGAGAAGACCGCAAGTAATTGCAACGTGTAAAGCTTCTGATCTGCCACGCAGGCACAAGTCATTCTAATATTTACAAGCAAGATTACGTGTGTGGTGGCTCAACTCCCCAACACAACAGAAGCACGAGGAGTGGCTGTCCGCATCGGTCCATATTATCTTCCGGGTCACAAAATGTGGCTTTACCCAACCTCCACAACTAAGGCCCCGGGGATCTTTAGACTGGTTAATGTCGAGAGGCCTGGAGGCCTGATACTGCCAAACAATGGCATATGCCATCCGTGAGATTGCATGAGCTCTAGCCAGAGTCAGAGTAGCAAGCAATTGAGCGATTTGCAATTAGTAATCAAATAATGATAGTGACGGGCTTCGCTCTTCAGACATCCAAAAAGTTGAGCGCGAATTCAATCTTGCAAATATTGCGCTGTGGCAAGTTGCCAGGTTGCAGCATTGCTAAGCAGCTAGCCCGAGCAATAATTATTGCGGCTCGGCCAACAATTGCAAATGGAGTCCGCCACTGTGGGAAGTAGATTAAATGATTGAAATTGTTGTTGGTCCTTGGGTCACAGTGCTTACTCGGACCGACCCCAACTGAATTTTCTGCATGAGCCTGGTCGGTGCATCGGCTTGGGTCCAGATCACGGACTGATATTCTCCCCCAAGAAATACCGGTCAGCCGGATGCTTGCCGGACTGCGACCGGTCCGCACCGCCACGTAAGGTCCCATCAGGAACTCACGTGAGCTCTTGAGGACCAAGTCACAAGTCGAAACTTTGAATGACACCAAAAAAATAATCAACGATTTTCGCGGCTTCGACTTAGCTTTTTCCAGATAATAATATATCTCTAGTTCCTCATTCCTCTCTTCCTAATATCTTTTCTCTTCTCATCTCCGTTTTGCCCTCCCCCCCTTTCCCTTCTCTCTATCTCTTGTCATGCGTCCCGAAACAGAGCAGGAACTAGCACATGTTCTTCTCATCGAACTTTTGGCGTATCAATTCGCTTCTCCGGTTCGTTGGATTGAGACTCAAGATGTAATTCTACAGCAATTCAAGTCCGAGCGACTTGTCGAGATTGGACCTTCTCCCACTTTGGCCGGCATGGCACAGCGAACATTGAAGGCGAAGTACGAGGCATATGATGCCGCTCTCAGTTTACAGCGTCAAGTGCTCTGCTACTCGAAAGATTCAAAGGAAATATACTACACAGCTGAGCCGGCCGCTGATGCGACGGTTGAGGGTGCTGCAGGCTCAGATATTGCGGCATCCGCTACTCCCGCTGCGGCTGCAGCTTCTGCTGCTGTTGCCGCTCCGGTAGCAGCTGCAGCACCAGCTGGTCCCGTTGAACAGATGGCCGATGAGCCGGTCAAAGCAATTACTGTCTTGCAAAGTATTGTCGCTCAAAAATTGAAGAAAACATTGGATCAAATTCCTCTGTCAAAGACAATCAAAGATCTGGTTGGTGGAAAATCGACTTTGCAGAATGAAATTCTTGGAGATCTGGGCAAGGAATTCGGTTCTACTCCAGAAAAGCCAGAAGAGATCCCGCTTGAGGAGCTCGGAGCTGCAATCCAAGCGAACTACAATGGGCAACTCGGTAAACACTCTTCCTCTCTCATTGGTCGTCTTGTCTCCTCAAAGATGCCTGGTGGTTTCAATATGACTTTAGTTCGAAAGTACCTCCAGGATCGTTACGGTCTGCCAGCTGGACGTCAAGACGCTACACTGTTACTGGCAATGACTATGGAACCTGCAGTTCGTCTTGGTAGTGAGGCCGATGCCAAAGTGTTCTTTGACGCTGTTGCCGTGAAATATGCTGCCACCGCTGGAATCACGCTTTCTTCAGGAGCTGCTGCGACTTCTGGTGGTGGATCCGCTGGCGTGCAAATCGATTCTGCTGCGTTTGAAGAGCTCACAAAGGGCCAGACTGATCTCGTGAAGCAACAGATGGAGCTGTTTGCACGTTATCTTAAGGTCGATCTCAGATCAGGCGATAAGTCTTTCGTGAAAGAACAGGATGTCTCTAATGCTCTTCGTGAACAATTGGATCTGTGGAATGCTGAGCATGGGGACTTCTATGCATCTGGCATCGCACCTTCCTTTTCTCCTCTGAAAGTTCGTGTTTATGATTCTTCCTGGAATTGGGCGAGACAAGATGCGCTTTCTATGTACTACGACATTATTTTCGGCAGACTCTCGGTTATTGATCGTGAGATTGTCTCGCAGTGCATATTACTCATGAACCGATCTAACCCGACTCTACTGGAGTTTATGCAATATCATATTGATCATTGTCCGGATGCCAGAGGAGGCACGTATGCTTTGGCTAAGCAGCTCGGAAAGCAGCTTATCGACAACTGCAAGGATGCTTTAGGTGTTGAGCCCGTCTATAAAGATGTCATGTATCCTACCGCTCCCCAGACGAAGATTGATCCCAAAGGAGTTATGAAGTACGATGAAGTCACAAGGCCTTCTGTTCGAAAGCTCGAGCAATACGTGAAACAGATGGCAAGTGGAGGTAAAATCACAGAAAACAGAAACCGGACCAAACTCCACTCTGACCTCAGCCGGATTTACAAGATTATCAGACAACAACAGAAACTTAGCAAAACGTCTAAGCTGCAGATCAAGAATCTATATGAGGATGTGATCAATTCTTTGAGTTTTGGACCCCATGTCTCCCCCGATGGAAGTATCTCTCCCAGGAGGACTAAGAAGAATGGTAAAGTGTCAAAGAAATATACGGAGACGATCCCCTTCTTGCATTTGAAGAAAAAGGATCTTCATGGATGGGAATACAGCCATGCTCTTACAGGGATTTACCTTGAATGTTTAGAACAGGCCGCCAAAGTAAGTGATATTTTTTACTATCTTCGCAGTATTCGGTAAGAGGGCTGTGCTGATTTCTTTTAGTCTGGGATTACTTTCAAAGACAAATGTGCTCTCATGACTGGTGCTGGTGCTGGTTCGATTGGTGCCGCCGTTTTGCAAGGACTGCTTTCCGGTGGAGCCAAGGTCGTAGTTACTACATCAAGATATTCCAAGGAGGTTACCGAATACTACCAGGCTATGTACGCCAAGTATGGTGCCAGTGGAAGCACCTTAATTGTTGTTCCATTCAACCAGGGTATTGATTTTCACAAAATTTATATCTCACATAGATAAGAATAACTTTACTCACAATAGTATAGGTTCTAAGCAAGATATTGATGCTCTAGTCGAATATATTTTTAACACTGGAAAGCAAGGTCTAGGCTGGGATCTGGATTACATCATTCCTTTCGCCGCCATTCCTGAAAATGGACGTGAACTTGACAGCCTTGATTCTAAATCTGAGCTTGCTCACCGAATTATGCTGACAAATCTGATGAGATTGCTTGGTGCTGTCAAGACTCAGAAGGCTTCGCGGGGGTATGAAACTCGACCGGCGCAGGTTATTCTTCCTCTTTCTCCGAATCACGGTCTCTTTGGTTCTGATGGTTTCTATTCCGAATCTAAGCTTGGTCTTGAGACTCTTTTCAACAGATGGTTTGCGGAATCATGGGGTTCATTCTTGACGATCTGCGGAGCTGTTATTGGATGGACCAGAGGAACAGGTTTAATGAACCAAAACAATCAGATTGCCGAAGGGATTGAAAAACTTGGCGTTCGAACTTTTTCGCAGCAAGAGATGGCTTTCAACATTCTGGGACTAATGTCTCCTGCCATTGTTAACCTCTGTCAGATTGAACCCGTCTGGGCTGACTTGAATGGAGGAATGCAGAATATCCCTAACCTCAAGGATATATCTAGCAGTATTAGATCAGAGCTTACCGAGACATCTGAGATACGCCGCGCCGTGTCGATTGAAAATTCGATTGAGCATAAGATCGTCAACGGTGCCGAATCTGAGAGGTTCTATCAGAAGGTTACGGTCAAGCCCCGTGCTAACCTCAAGTTTGAATTCCCTACTCTGAAAGATTACAGCGAATTTGAGCAGCTATCTGATCTTCGAGGTATGGTTGATTTGGAGAAGATCATTGTTGTTACAGGTTTCGCTGAGGTCGGTCCATGGGGTAACTCGCGAACTAGATGGGAGATGGAAGCTCACGGTAATTTCTCTCTCGAGGGATGTATCGAGATGGCATGGATTATGGGCTTAATTAAACATCATAATGGCCAGCTCAAGGGCAAGATGTATTCCGGATGGGTCGATACGAAGTCTAACGAGCCTGTCGATGATTTTGAGATCAAAGCAAAATATGAGAAACATATATTGGAGCACTCTGGTATTCGTTTGATTGAGTCAGAACTGTTTAACGGATATGATCCTACAAAGAAGCAGCTTATGCAGGAAATCATTGTGGAACATGATTTGGAACCTTTTGAAGCTAGTAAAGAGACTGCTCTGGAGTTCAGGCGTGAACAGGGAGAAAGGGTCGAGATTTTTGAAATTTCGGAAAGTGGACAATGGACTATCCGTTTGCTAAAGGGTGCTACCCTTTACGTTCCCAAAGCAATGAAGTTTGATAGAATTGTTGCAGGACAGATTCCCACTGGATGGGATGCGAGAAGATATGGAATTCCTGAGGATACTATTAATCAAGTTGATCCGATCACTCTATACGTTCTCGTCAGCACAGTTGAAGCTCTATTGGCTGCTGGTGTTACTGATCCCTATGAATTTTATAAGTACATTCATGTATCTGAGCTTGGCAACTGTACCGGTTCTGGTGTCGGTGGTATGACTGCTCTTCGTGGAATGTATAAAGACCGATTCATGGACAAGCCTGTCCAGAAAGATATTCTCCAGGAGTCTTTCGTAAACACAATGAGTGCCTGGGTTAATATGCTTCTGCTTTCATCGTCTGGTCCAATCAAGACTCCTGTCGGAGCTTGTGCTACTTCTGTTGAGTCTCTTGATATTGGGTGTGAGACTATCTTGCAAGGAAAGGCGAAGGTATGCTTGGTGGGTGGTTACGACGATTTCCAAGAAGAGGGCTCGATCGAGTTTGGTAATATGAAGGCTACCAGTAATTCTGAAGAGGAGTTCGCTCATGGAAGAACTCCTGCGGAGATGTCTCGTCCAACCACTACTACTAGAAGTGGTTTCATGGAGTCTCATGGAGCTGGTATCCAGATTATCATGACGGCAAAACTGGCTCTGGAGATGGGTGTGCCAGTATATGGTATTGTCGGTATGACATCTACGGCTACTGATAAAATTGGTCGGTCTGTACCTGCACCGGGAAAGGGAATTTTGACTACTGCTCGTGAAAATAATCTGAATAAGTTCCCCTCTCCCCTTCTTGACATTAAGTACAGACGTCGTCAATTACAGCAACGCCAGAAACAGATCAGAGAGTGGACTGAATCCGAGGTCATGTATCTTCAGGAAGAGGTTACTGCGATGAAATCGCAATACGCTGAAGGAGATTTCGATGAAAAGGTTTACTTGAAAGAACGCATGAGCCATATTGACGACGAAGCATCTAGGCAGGAGAAGGAAGCTCTGGGATTATGGGGTAATGAATTCTATAAGAAAGATCCTAGAATTTCGCCTATTCGCGGCGCTCTTGCTGTTTGGAACTTGGGTATCGATGATCTCGGTGTTGCTTCGTTTCATGGTACCTCTACGGTAGCAAACGACAAGAACGAGTCCCTAACTATTTCTTCCATGATGGAGCACCTCGGTAGATCGAGGGGAAATGCTTTACTTGGTGTTTTCCAGAAATATCTTACAGGCCATCCTAAAGGTGCTGCTGGTGCCTGGATGATGAATGGTGCTTTGCAGATTTTAAACACCGGTTTGGTGCCTGGTAACAGAAATGCCGACAACGTTGACAAGGAGCTGGAACAGTTTGAATTTATTGTGTATCCTAGTCGAAGCATTCAGACCGATGGAATAAAGGCAGCTTCTATCACTTCATTCGGATTCGGTCAAAAGGGAGCTCAGGCTATTATTATCAACTCAGATTATCTCTTTGCTACTCTCGATCAAAGCACTTACGAGGTTTACAAAGCTAAGGTTGCTGCCAGATACAAGAAGGCATATAGTTATGTGCACAATGCAATGGCTACGAATACAATGTTTGTGGCAAAATCTGATCCACCATACACTAAAGAACAAGAGGCGATAGTATATCTGGATCCATTGATGCGAACTGAAGTTGATAAGAAAACCAATACCTATACCTATACGCCAACGCCTACGACTAAACCTACCGAAGCTACTTTACAGACTGAAGAGGTTCTTAGTAAATTAATGTCAAATGTCTCGTCGACATCGCAGTCTAATGTAGGTGTCGATGTTGAGGCTATTGGGGCTATCAATATACAGAACCTGACATTCATCGAACGAAACTTCACTACCCAGGAGCAAGATTATTGCTTTAAGGCTGCCGACCCTCAGTCTTCGTTCTGCGGAATATGGTCTGCAAAGGAGGCAGTCTTCAAGGCGCTTGGAGTTAAAAGCAAGGGTGCTGGGGCCGAGTTGATTTCTATTGAAATCGTCAGAAATGGACAGACCGGAGCTCCCAAAGTTGTTCTACATGGTGATGCTCAAGCTGCAGCCGATAGCTCAAATATCAAAGACATCAAGGTCAGCATCAGTCACAACGATTTTCAAGCTGTGGCTGTTGCTATAGCCGAAATATAAAATTAGCGGGAGGCGGACAAGATGCTTAGGAGTTTACCATTTTATGAACTTTTCAGCTATTCATTGTTTTCAGCGGTTCCTTAAGTAGAACCAATAAGCATTGTAGAATCTACACTTATATATAATTTTAATCTCTATCTCGCTTTGTTGTAGCTAATTCGACATTGGTTTTACTTTTTTTGTATAAATAAAAATTCATTAAATTTAACTGATGGCCTGAAGAAAAAAAAATTATCATTTTGCCAACACAACTTCAAAATTGGGGCTCACACTCTTAAAATTACTACTTAACATTTTACTCAATTAGGTTGTATGGTATAACAAATGTTGCAATATTGCATAATGATATATGAATGTATTTGCCGATTTAATTTATTTATTTACACATATTTACTCGTATTTAACGTCTAAGAATCGTTCCAAATGTAGTCCCATCTTGTCCAGCATTTCTATGATTACTTGCTTCTGCTCCGGATAAGCATGATCTTCAATCCCTAGAATATAGAGTCTACCTCTTTCATTGACTGGTAACTCGGCATTGTGAGTAACTGAAAGAGAAGACTCATCAGCAGAGTGAGTTAGAGTCGGTTTACATCGCCCAGCCAATGATACGAGCTCTTTAGCCGTATCGAGCATTTCTGGAGCTATGAGGTAAACGCGCTTGAGTCCCGGAAAGTTTAGACCACGGACCTGAAGGGTTGAAGCGACTATAAAATCGGGAGAACTATTTGAGCTGTTTTCGTCAAGGAACAGAGTCCGTGTATCAATACGGCCAAAGCCTTCGACAGTTAAATCGTCAACAATGGTATGAGGTTCTTTCATTTCGAGAGCTGCTGCACTGATGCCATTATATTTCAAAGCTTGAACGACTGATTGACGAGAAGTAGTAGATGGTACAACTATCAACCCCTTTTTGACAAAGTCAAGAGAATATATTCGAGAAACAGCTGCAATGTAGTTAGAATCTATGTGTCCCGGTCCGGCCTGCAATAAGCCCATCTTCGAGAATTCATCAGCGTTTCGATCACTGTATCTCGATCGCTGAGCTTCCTCCACTCTCTCTGCCACAGAGGAGTAGGATCCTCCATTTAGCCAGACGTGGCCAGTTCCACGGTGAGCATACAGGGCCGGTACGTTAATATCTGCTATCTGATCTGACTCCGGTGAGTATATAATACAAAACAATTCTGTATTCCTCAACTTCCACGTTGATGATTCTCTTCCACGGAGGCCATAGACATCTGTAAACTTATCGAAGGTAGTCCATCCTTTCAAATCACAATATTTCCTTACTCGAGAATTAAGTAACGCTGATACCACTATCATCTGTAACGGTATATCAAACCGCTGCTTCGAAAGTGCTGATCTTCGTGCCCGAACGATATGGTCTATGAGCAAGTGTCCCGCGGGGGGATGGCGATTGTACTTTTTCACCTCCTCAGGAGTCGCTTCGGATGACAACGGACGAATCACAGTATCTGCTTCGTCGATCGCTAAGGTACTTATATGATCCAAATTTAGGAGGTCTTTGTAATCTGAAGATAGAATATCTAATAGTCGGGTTGGTGTAGATATTAAAATGTGAGGATAGCAGTATTCTTTCAGGACATTGATTTGCTGCTCTTCGACTTCGGATGGAGCTCTATATAAGACCTGAACTGCATGTGGAACAGGAAACGGTGCATCGCCGGTTTGCAAAAGTGAGCCTATCCAGTCCAGATATTGAAATGCAAGCTCTTTTGTCGGAACTATCAACAAACTAGTAATTCCTTTGAGAGGCCATTTCAAACGCGGCAAACAAAGAAGCCAAAGAGCCAAAGCAAAAGATTTGCCAGATCCGGGCGGTGCCTTGACTACCATCGAATTCTCATGTTGAAAATTGCTGAGCATTCGCGTCTGGACAGGTGTCGTGTACTCTATATCACTAAATCGCTTGGCCATGCTTTCCAAAATAGCAGGACGAATATTGAAATTCTATTTTCAAGATAAATCAGCATGCTTTAGTAACTCCAAAAATCCATTGCACTTATTTATTAAATTCCTTTACATGTAACATACCGAAAATAGCCTTTCAGCTGTACGTTTCTTGCCGGTGTTACAAGTTCTTGCAGGATCAATATCTTCGTGTACCTCTTGTCGGCTGGCCTTCGGAACGTAATCAGAAGGCACGAAAGGTCGTGCAGGAGCCCTGTATAATCTTTTGCTAAGCACGAGATTCCTACCGGCAATCAGTTCCAGACGCCTACATGGCAATGAAGAGACTATCCGAAAACGTAGAGCCCTTGCTAGAGTCATGCGAGTCGACTGTTTTGCATTTCTTCGATGTAAACCATGCTAATTTTTCTAATAGATTTTTTTTGAAATGGGAGTATATCTTGCCGGGTAACCTCCACGGTTCACATGCTGCTAAGTTCTTATTGCTGGGACAGTTGCACTCATCATCGAATGTAGCATTTGAAGCAAGGCCGCATGAATATTCAATTGTTTATTCTATCTCGAGCAGAAAAATGTCAGAGCAAGAATTTACAGTTGCTAGAAGTAAGAAAAATGGAAAGAAGAGAAACAACAAATATGTATACATGGAGAAGACTCTCGGAGACCACCTACACGATATAGAAAAAAAAAAACAGATCATGCTCCGCTCAAATTTTCTTAGAAAATTATTAGGTATATTCATGTTTCTACGTATAAGCAAGCGCGTTCACAAGAAGAAAATATGCCTAATTTTGTGGGCAATACTTTTGGACTAATTGGATTGAAACTTTAGAGACGCTGCATTTGTCGTTGAAGAGTAGCAAAATTACTACGATCCGGTGCCTAGCGCTTGGAAGGCCTTCAGAGTCAGAGATCTCGCGATTTCAACTTGCTATATTGTTCTTGCTTGCCTCCAGTCTCAATGTAGGAATAGCGGCAGTAAGTCTGTGGGACCCTGACTTCATAGAAGCGGATATGGAGATATTTAATGCATTGCAATTAACCATTTTGGTTTGTCTTCAGTAAGCCCGGTCTAAGCTCTATTTACTAATAAGAATTGTAGGAAGATGTAGAACTTTTACCAAAATCAAGCTTGTATTACGTGCCGCATGGACCAATTTTTTTAATGGACTATTTATTTAGCATATCAGCGTATTGGGTGTTGGGAAACGATATACTAGGATACGAAACCCGGTATGTTCGTTCTGTTTAATAATAAATTAGTCATTAATATATCGTGAAACAGTTTAGCGGACGAAGTGAACACGCAATACCCCAATTTAAAAAAAATCATCGAGCTCCACCGGCTCAACGAGGATCGAGACGGTGACAGCAATAGCGACGAAGATTCTCTAAAGTCATTGCCAAAGTCAGCGGCGCAGCAGACCGAATCAAACTGGTACCGAGAGCGATTGGACGAATCGTTATCGTCTGGCAGTTCATGGTGGCTAAGTGTGAATGACTTAGCAATGCATTGGCGAAGGCCATAGCTGGCATATGTATTATAGACAAAATAGTTTTGATTCGCTATATGATATTATAGAAACTTATAGATGCTGGTCGTTTTATTGGTCGTCTCATTATCACCCTACAATTTATGTGGACAATGCGTGAATATCAAATACGCAAAACAATGTATTCTAATCGACTATGTAACATTTATTCACACTAATCCTGTTCTTCGGTTCTTCCTCTTTAAGCCGCCTCGTACTTCTCCCAATTATCCAGAATGCTTCTAATCTTAGAACTGCCTGTCAAATCATAAACTTCCTGGAAATATTCTTTAGATATGCTGAATGGCTTGGCAGTCAAATTAGGAATGTATTTGCCAATCAGATTAGAAGGCTTCAACGCCTGCTGGGGCAGCTTCTTCAACAAAAATCTGTTAAACGGCTTAACGCCACTTCGCAAGTAAGAACTGTGGAACGGCACACTAATACCCTTCAACGGGATTGTAGCAAAACCACGCTCTATATCAATTGGTTGAGGTTTTGCCTCACTCTTCTTGGCAATCTCTTCAACAATCTCAGAAAGTTGCTCTTTAACTTCCTCCATAGACAGTGTCTGTATAAGCTTGTCAAGATCGATCTTCTGGACCTTCATAAAATTCAGAACATTAGTCATGCAGTCCAAAGCTCTCAGATCACCGGCGGTGACATATTGGGTATTCTCAACGTTGTAGTTCACAATCTCAAGTAGCCACTTCGTCTGGGCGGCGATATGGTCGACGACATATCTTAAAGCAGCATCGTTGAAAGCTATCCCAGTTAGTAAACCTATATTGTGATAGAAAATCTGACCAACATACTTTTGGAGATTCTACTTGGGTTGACAGCGCACATCCCATAGTTAGATCTTCCTAGCGCATCTCTTGGAACAGCGACCTGCATGGTCATTCCACGGTAGAAGACAACATCAACCAAACTACTATATTAGTATCCACTCTCATAAGACACATTGATAATCAAAGCCTAAGAAACGTACCTCTCGATGGGCATGACATCACCCAAAGCAGCAAGAGCGGAGTATTCACCCAAGGAATGACCTGCATAAGTACAGTCCGCAGGAACCAGACCTTTAGACTTCATGTCCTCAAAACTGGCTTTCTCCATCAGAGTGAGAGCGGGTTGAGTGAATTGAGTAGCAGAGAGTAAGCCGCCGGGAGATCTGAACGTATATGATGTAGTGCTTTCAGTGATTCCTTTGAAGATCTTCTCAGATTTGAGCTGGCCGTCAGCATCCACAGATTCAAAAATCATAGAAGTATAATTATGTCTGATAGCCTTTCCTCGAGGTCCACCAAAATGAACAGTAAATTCTTTGGGATTGTTTTTGACTATGTTTATAATTGAGAAACCATAGTTACTCATAAAGTGACGATCGGCACGGTCCCAAACTTCACGAGCAACAGGTGAAGACTCGTACAAGTCCATACCCATGCCTTGCTCTTGCGATCCTTGACCAGTGAAGATGTAAGTAGAGACTGGCTGTTCAACTTCCGCCTCACCAATCAATACAGGTTCCTGAGTGTCCACGTTGATGGTTTCGACCTTGATAATCTTTCGTCCAGCAATCATTCCGACATGCTGTAGCTTAGTCTCAATATTATCATTCGGCAATACCATACCAACAAATGAGCAGGTATAAGCGCGAACCCGGGCAACATGGTTCTCAGCGGCCCATGTCTCCACCAGACTTCGCACTGCTGCAGAAGAGTACATTCCGTGCGTAATGTTCCCTTTGAGATTGGCATAGGCAGCAAACACGCGCGAGACATGGATAGGGTTGTAGTCTCCTGAAACACGAGCATACCCCTCATTAGAAGCAGGAGCACGATTTATTAGTTCAGTGCTACCGTTGAGAGGAATGACATTTTCGAACATGATAGGCTGCTCAATTGTACTACCATTTCGCTGCAAATAATCAATGACAGGATTTCCGTGAGCCTCTGCCGACTCATAGGCTACAGTACCAACTTGAATAATCTCATGAGAAGGTAGCTCAAGCAGAATCTGGCCAGTAGTCTTGACAGAATTGAAGACAGACTTGTTCTTATATTTGAGTAATGTCTCAAGACGGAAAGTCAGTGTCTGCCCAAGAAGTTCGATAGTTGGGTCGTCTAGCTCGAACCACTCTTTAGATCTCAGAACAGCCACATCTTTGGACGACTTGAGAGACACTTGCATGGGCAACTCAGCTTTACGCTGGAATGTGTTCTCGTAGTCAGTGTAAGCACCTCTGTACAAAAATTGGCTCACCACCTCCATGACTGGTACGCCCTCTGAAGAAATAACGCCACAAACCTCAACCATCTTTCCAGAATCTTGATTGAGAACAGCGTTGACATGTGCAGTGGTAGAGACAACTGCGTCCTTCATCAAGGGCTCAGCTCCGGGGTACATTTTGAAAGAGTTCGAAAGATGAACCAATCGAAGCAAGTCTCCATCAATAGATTTAGCGAAGAGGGCCTTGGTAATAGCCTTCCAACCAACAACAATTGCAAAGTCCATAGGAGCATATGTGATCTTGCCAGGTCTATCAACAAACGCTTCGCCATTATTGCCCACAGCGTAGACAAAGTCAGCAATTGCTTGGCCGGTAACCGTTGCAGATCCACCTTCAATTGAGTCTGTAATATTCATATCATGTGGACAAGGATCCGAAGAACCAAACCATAACTTCCAGTAGAACTCCTTAATTCTGAGATTTCTACCTTCCATCACTTCACGGATAGGAGCAAATCCAACTACAGGATCATAATTGAAAAGTAATCTCATTCCGACTGGGATGCCCTCTGCAGTTCTATCGTCATATAGAATCATCTCGATCAAGCCTCCTTCAATCAACTTGGTATGAATAGTAACTACATCCTTCGAGTTGATCCTCTCATAAACAATGATCTCAGTCTTTTCAATATTTTCTGGATTCAAAATTTCAATTCTCGCGCCATATGCAGGAGCGAAAACTCGCTTTAGAGGATTGGACTGATACTTTTTGCCTTGAATGAAAATGTCAGAGGTGAAAAAAGCATGACGCCAGCTTAGCGTCTTTCCACCAAGCAGACAAAGCCATTTATCGGTGTCAGGCAGAGGGCCAGAACCAGTCTCAAGCTGATAAACAACCTTATTAGGCTGTTCGACAATGGACACGCAGCTTTCCGCAACAAGAGAGTCTTCAACAACCGTAATTTCTTTTCCACCAAAGTATTCGACAACTGGAATTAAACTCTTATCCCCACCGTAGACATCTTGAGTGAGCGACTCAATGTGAGCATTATGGATGTCGTCTAAGATCACCTTAACAGGCTCGTCAATAGCCTTAATATACTTAACTGCCACCGGACCCTGCAAAATACAAGTACGCTGTACATCCTGATCAACAACAGCGGCAAGATCCTCGGATTGCCAAAGAGAATCCTTCTTGAAATAGAACTCAAAGTTGTCATCAAGTGCAGGGACGAATGGAACAGGCTTTTGGCTAGGTCTCGTAGACAGCATTAAAAAGAACTCCTTGTCCTGTGCATTTATAAGCTGTGTCTTAGCCTCTGGGTATACTTCCAGAACTTGAGATATCACAGCTTGTGGGTCTTCCAATTGAGCATAAGATTGAAGAATCGACGACTTGCCCGTCTCGTGCGTAAATCGCTCCTCAATTCTTCGAATAAAATCGCCACTCATGTCTCTAAGAGACTCGTCGATCCAGCGACTTTCAGATTTCACGTACATGAGCTCAACCAGTCGAGTTATCACTTCCACGTAAGTCATATCATCTAAATCAACAGTTTCGCCGGCAGCATTGCGTCCAAACCATGTTTTCTGGAAATCAGCATTAAGCTTCTTAATAATGTAGTCTTTCTTGGCCAGCAAAGCAGCGACGCGCTTGTTTTTCGGCAAACTGAAAATAGTGTTGTCCATCTCTTTCCAAAATATGACACCACGTGTCGCAATCTTATGAATAGGCTCACCCATCTCAGATAACACAGTAATGATACCTCCAGTAGGCCCATTATAAGTCTTTTCCCAGTCAGTGTCATTCACACCAGGAGCATCAAGAATTGCTTTCTTGGCTCCAGGAGAAGTGTGCGCTTCTTTAGCGGTCATCATTCTGCTACCTAGCATTACACCATCGAATGGCATGGCGGGATGCGCATATTTCACTGCCCATTGTCCCGTAAGATAAGAATAGGTATCCTCTGCCCCGCCAAATCCTGAACCTGCAACCAGAATGATATTTGAACATCTTCGAATTCTGCTATACATCTGCAAAATAGGTGCATGGAAGTCCTCGAAAGAGTGATGACCTCCTCCGCGACCTCCAGTCCATTGACAAATAATTGGAAAAGTAGGGTTAGCCTGTGCAATATTGATCACCGATTGAATTGCATCCATTGATCCAGGCTTCAAGCCAAGATGCTTGATTCCCAACGTCTCGATATACTCGTTTGCCACTTCAATAGAAGGAACCCCGGCACCAATGGTAAGTCCCTCAATAGGAACACCCTCAGCTCTAAGCCTTTGAATAAGAGGGATAGCCCACTGCATAGCACGGGGGTTAACATAGATCAAGTTGATAGTGATACCAGCACCGGGATAGGTAGCTTTCTCGATCTCGTAGAAAGCCTTAGTTAAACCATCTGCTCTGAAATAACCACCACCAGCAAGTTCTATATGGTATCCTGCATTCATAGTAGCAGCTACAAAATCAGCTGGAACGGTAGAAGGAGTCATACCAGCAACCATAATAGGCGGCTGTCCTAACAAACGACTGAATTTAGTATCCACAAACGTTTTGCTGCCGGTTTTAACCAACTTAGGAGCAAATTCTTTAACCCAGTCAACAGCAAACTTGACAGCACCTTCTTCACGATCAAAAAGCTCAGGCTTGTATCCAAGTTCTGGGAGAATACCTTCAAGAGCTCCAGCAAGGATGACTCTAACACCAGTTCCTTCCTTGTTTCGATGAGTCAGAACACCCAACCCGGATACCCCACCAGGACCAAAGTCGAGAATATGTGTGGCAGTAAAGGAAGTGGCGGTCTCCCAATGAACTGGCAGACTGGTGACAAGCTTGACAAGACGAGCAACTACTGATTTTTCTTCACTGCTTTCTGAAGTTTCCCTAAGATCATGTCCATCGAAAGTATCGTATACTGGAATGGCCATTTCTGAGACATCAATGGATATATCTTTAAGGTCGTCAACAATCAGTCCATAGGCGTCTCCCAGATAGGGTGAGTGAAATGGAGCAGTAATAGGCAGGAATCTGTTGGAGAACTTTAATTTGCGCTGAGAGTACGGAACTCTGTTCTGCTCCAGGCCGGTAGGAGCTCTCGACTTCCGCAGAGATAAGTTCAATCCATATAGAGATTGAGATGGTCCAGTAATGACCATATTTCGGGCACCGTTTATGAGGGAAATGAAAACATGCTTCTCCGGAGGTAAATGAATATTTGTTGCGTCAACATGTCTCTGCACTTGAGCTTGAGTCAAATCCCGGACTGACAACATTGGAGTGGGCTTTCCTTCACCCTCGTTTACTGAATCTTGTAGAACCGACGGAGCAAGAGACGTTCTAGGGTATACCTGCTGAGCACGGCAACCAATCCAAAAAAGAATTTGAAGCGCTTTTACCGAGACATCGTAGAAAGACTCCCACGAGGAAGCGACAGAGATGGCAGCAGCAGTGACTACGCCTTGGGAATGACCAGTAGTACCTATAGGATATTAGCATTAACTATTGAACTACTAAATTTAGGTGAAATGGAGATGTATTGACGAATTGTACTGACCTGAAAGACAAGATCTGAATTCGCCAGGGGTTTTTCCTAAAACAGCGCACGTGGCAGCATAGTGCGCAAGTTGGGTGAGACCGATCAGCGGCAAACTCACAGGAGCAGAGACAAGATAATCTAGATCTGGGGTAGACTCTGGCTCCGCAAGCCAGCGCATGACATCAAGGCCGTTGGAATAGACCTTTGCTGTTCTCTCATCTTCCGCAAGAGTCAAGAGTTCAGCTGCGCAATGCTGGACAAACTCAGCGATGAAGCAATTGTAGAGCGAGTAGACCTCACGAAGCTCATCAAAGTACTCTTCAATGTTGCCCTGTCCTCCAAAAATGGCAAAAACGGAAGCCTGGCCATCAGCCACAGTACGGAACAATGCTGATTCGTGTGCCTTGACGGGTCTATCAGAAGCCATGCGAGCCGCATAGTAAGGACGGATCACCGCCCGACGATTCTCTAGTGATCCAGGCAACGAGGCAGCCAATGCGTGCACCTCGTTGCCTCGGAGATATCTGGTTTCGAAATCTTTCAGAACAAGAGTAAGAACGTCGTTATAGTGAGAAGGATGCTCCTCCGCCTTCTCAACAATGAAACTCAAGAATCGAGCGACCAGTTCAGCATTTGAGACAGGTACACTGTCATTCTCTTCAACCGAGTCCTCAGCTGGAACTGGAGGAAGCGAATCTATGAATTCTTCACGGAGTTGTGAAGTCGAGAAGTATAGCGCAGTTGGGACGAAGAACTGGTGTTCGAGTGAGCCGTAAGTCAATGAAAGAGGTCTTAGTGAAGATGCCGAATGAGGCGTGACCACACCAGTTTCAGATCCACCGAACATTGAAACGTCGTAGCAAGATGTTAATGTAAACGTGACAAAGAGACGGTTGAGAGGGAAAAGGGAGATGGAGGAGGAGAATTGAGCAAGAACAGATATTTAAGTGGTATGATATAAGTTCATCGGAAAAAAAGTTAGAAAAGAAAAAGCAGCGTAGTTGCGAATGGCCGAACATATAATCAGGGTAACTTGTCAAAGTGAAATGGACACACCTATGGATCTGAGTCCTTATGAATCACAAATCACAACTGTTGGCGCTGTTAAGGTTGATGAGCCTGGATCCAGACCTGCAGGTCAGAGCACCGTTAGTCCCACGTCAAAGCGCTGCATAACTGGACTCAAGTCCGCTGTGTCAACGACGGAAACGGTGTAACTGGCATAGTGAGAATACGACCGGCTGGACCTAAAGTGTGGCGTCAATTTGTGCTGCCAGTCTGCGTGGACAATCATCCGGAACCACCAACGTTCCTTTACGCGATTTAGCGTGCTTTGTTGTGCGGGCATAAATCCCCAACACAACAAAAACCGAACGGATCTCGTACATCACGTGATGAACCTTCATCCATATCACAGACTCGATCTCAGGCCCCAACGAGCAAAGAGTCAAAATACTCAGGAACTCGGTTTCAATTCCCAATCCTGCAGGTCCAACAATGCTAATTGTGTCACGGAAAGTCCATGACAATCTCCCATTTTGATGTACCTGGAAAAAGTTTAATACGGAACATCTTGGTCGATCCCGCGGTTATCGCGGCATATTGATTGATAACTGAGAGGTCTCAAATGCGTTATCAGCAGGTTATACCAGCTTGCGAAATCAATTGTTGGCTCATGGTGGCCCAACCTGGTGGAAGTCTCAATAGTCGCATTTTCTACTACGTGGATTTGTCGTTGGACCCTTGGTTAGAGCAGAATCCATATTTCACTAAAGATGTCAGCTTCCATGAAAGTGTGATTTCATGTGGTTCCCGATTTTGCCTCCTACTCTTGCACTCTTGCCAGGCACAAAAACCAGGAGCAAAGGCGACCTTAGCGACTTATCTGAGCATGAAAATAGATCATCTCTACCAGGGCCTGCCTGGTGTTAATTAGGAACCTCTTGCGATAATATACAGCTTGACTTTACGTAAGGTACACATTGTTCTTGCTATTTACATTGCGGCGCTCTTACCACGTGTTCGTGCTCAGCATTTCGCCAACTAATCTTCGGTGGCGGCGGTCAATAATATCATTTAGACGAAGAAGTACACTGGCAGCGAGTGATCTGGTGTTTTCATCCTGGATGCCTTCCCATGTCTTTGTCAGAATATCTTTCATCTCGACAATCCTTCGTCCCGAATTCTCAACTATGGCATCCTCTGAGTTGACGTTCAAGATCACAGTCACGCCCAACAAAACAGCCTCCATAACAGTGTTTTGTGGCTCCTTCTCTGTGTTGTCAGCACTGCGAGACATTGAAATAGTGAATGTCGGAGAGTCAGAAGACACAATCGAGGAAAGCACCGAGTAAGACAGGGATGTAAATAATATAGTCCAAAATTCCTCTGTCATGGCTCTAAGCTCTGGCGATAGTGTTCCAGTCGAATAAAGAACCATGGCCAGAGTTCGTATATAATGAGCCTTGAGAATGTCTGCAGCCGACGTTGTTGAAGGCAGTCGTTCGTTGAATGTTTTGAAATAATTCACAAGTGGAAAAAATAGGTAGGGCCCGGCAATTTGCGCAAATTTAACTTTTTCACGAGAAACCTCACTGCCTGGAGCGTATTTAGATAGCAAGGTCGAGCTTTTGGCAGAGGACGTCTGCAGACGTTTAGACATCCAAAGTATCTTTCCTCCACTCGTTTCCAACATCGAATCAGATTCAGAGATGTTGGATATTGCTCGAGTCTTCATTTTGGAGATCTCTCTATCTATCTTTGAACTGTTGCTTCCTTTGACCTGAGTCCACCGAGAGACTACCTTTTGTGGTAGCTTATTGCTTGGGAATTGTTCTTTCAAGTCGACGCTGATGTCCATCTTATCTGCATCAGCTTCAAAAGCCAGCCCCGCGCCAGCAATTGCAGATAAAACTAGAAGCCTTTGCTGGAGAGATAGATCACCAGTTGCTGCAGCTAAAGCCAGCTGTGGTCCAGTAACCTCCGGCGAAGCAATGATTAAAGCCACCAGAGCGTTCGTTCTTAGTAGATCAAAATTCTCGATGTCGTATTTATTGTGAATGCCAGCCAACATACTAGCGAGTTCTGCAGCAATAGAATCAGACAGTTCATTCCCAAAATGCCGCTTGCGAGATATTAATCCTGCAGCATGTTGAAGCGCTAATGACTGCTTCTCGAATGATTCATCGTCCCGCATAAAGCTAACGAGATCGCGGATATATCTATAAAATCTCAATTAAAAAGGGCAACTTTAGAATCAAGTAGTAACTTACACTGGTGGATTTACTTTATCGCGACGAGCAAGAGTCGGATCGTCATCTGAATCTTCCGAGTTATCTTCCATCGTGAATGGTGTAAAGTCAATCTCATCATCACTATCCGCCGGTAATTCTACCGTAGGGCTCACTTCTCGTGTAAGATCATGCTCAGAATTTATCTCGTGTGGCAAACTTTCTGTTGTCTCTCCATTATCCTCCTCTGAAGTGTCCGAGCTGAGAAATGTCCAAATTGAGTTTTCTTTGGCAGGTTTGTCGTTGAACTCTGCCAACTTCTTCCATCTTGAAAATTCTAGTTGCATTTCACCGACCTCAAAATGGAGTTTCTTCTCATCGTCCACACGAGAGCTTATAGTCTCCGCTAGACACATACCCATCGCTCTAATTCGAGGTGACGCAGAATCAAGATGATTCGAAATTGCATTAAGATATGTTGGTGATTGCGCTTGCTGACGTAGAAATGGCTTGTCGAATTGAGGTATGAGCAGCATGAGGATTTCCATAAGAGCTATTTGTTAACACTGATAGCTGCATTGTTGAACTCTAAATTATATCTACCTTCTTGTCGAATGATCGGAAAGTGCTTCACAACTAAACTATCACCCCATTGTTTGAAAATACGATCATATACATCCTGCGCGCTTCCTATTATTCGGTTAGATCAAAGATGAACACTTCGGAGTCAGAATATGAATACCTCTGTTGACAATGAATGCAACTATTGCTCTTCGCATGTAAAAGTTTCCTAATCCCTGTTCAATATATCGTGTCAATGTCTCCATTTCTGAGTTAGGTATATATATATCTAACAGCGTAGCGACGGAGGAGACTTTCAACGTAACTGCCTTTGACTCAGCATCCGACAACGGAAGATACGTGTTCTGCAGATACTGCAATAGGGATTTTGTGAACATAGACATTTCTGACGAAGTGAGATTCCGAGTAATTTGTTTCATATATTGTATACTAGATTCAGATATCAGTGGCTTTAGCAGAGAATCTAAGCTGTCATCAGTATGTGTCTACAAAAGTATAAATAGATAAGGTACCGTCGTAACCAAGCTGCAATGCTTTTCCGAAGAATCTACCAAGGTCACTACTTGGGATTGTATCAGCTGTAGTCGAAATTTCACGTCCAACAAATAATGAATAATGTGAACCGCTAGCAAGCCATGAGTACGGAGAATGCTGCTGAAATCTTCCAAGCAACAGAGATGATTCGGCTGCAGTCGACAGAATTTTGCCTCCGGCAAATAAGGATACTATCTCCCTCCAAAAACCGACCTTCTTTGATCCAGTGTCCTCAATCTGTAGGTACAAGTTACGTAGGATGGACGGCTGCAGAATCACTGACAGCAGTCGTAGCAGCAGCTCTATCTGTTCGTTTCTCGAATATTTATCGTTATCTTCCCTGTTCAACGCTTTTAAACGGTGAATTATTCCATTTATTCCTGACAAAGAAGATATAACAGCTTTTATTCTATGTCTTAAGGTACTATCTTCATGATCGAAGAGAAAGTCTTTGAAGTCTGGAATCGTTGTGGTAGTAAGGCAAGAAATAAGAGAAACAGTTTGCGGATTTGGAGTATTAAGTAATATCTGGTGCTCAAGTAGATCCGATAAAATGGTTTTAAGCTCATCTAGCGTAGGAGAGGCTCTAAGTCTAGGAATGAAATCCGACAGGACAGTAGGAGTAGCCATTTGACGCGATATATTCTATCTACCTTTGGAAAGTCAAGATACCAATTTAATGTTTGCTATATTGTGCGGCTCAGCAATACGTAGTACTATGAGAAGCATTCGTCATCAATCAAGTCGATATAACTATATTCGATATAACGAAAAAACTCAGTAAAAGGTGGCTCCTTAGCAGTATGCAGCAGTGATTACTACTAGTCAACAAATTTCCATATAGCCTTTTCTTCAATCGATCAATTAGTTTGATATTCTTTCATTGGGGTGCCCAGGGTTTGGAATAAATAAGGTCCAAAGAAAATGTCGCTGCCAGTTGTTAAAATTGCCGGTGAATTCGATGTAATTCGCGTCTGGAGTCACGAAGATAGCTAACAGGGGAACCAGCCTGCCATATCGCCCCGGTCATTCTTAACACCGCCGCCACTCTTGTGAAGGCAATCAAATACATTAAGGGGCAGCAGCAAATGGGGCCTGGTTAATTGTGTTTGCTGAGTCGTTTATTCCGGTGTTTCCTGTCTGGTCGGCGGCGAAGGCCCCAATCGACTGTCACGCATTGTTCACGAAAAACTAACATGGGCTCACGGTGACGGTGCAGGTCTCAATGTTGCAGATACACAAATTGGAAAAATTGGTGGACTTATTTGCGGGGAGAACACCAATCCTTTGGCTAGATACATTCTCATAGCTCAGGGTGAGCAGATTCACATTACTATGTGGCCGCCGATTTGGCCAACAAGGCGTCCTGGACAAGGAAAAAACTTTGATAATGTCCTTGCAAACAGAACTCGTACTGGAGCTCACTGCTTCGAGGGCAAATGTTTTGGGATATTGTGTGCAGCATTTTGGGACAAGGATTGTATGGACTTCATGATTGCTGATGACCCTGCCAACAAAGACGTTTATGAAAAGTCATCGCAAGGAGCATCCATGTTTGTAGATCCGACTGGATCGCCGATAGGTGACTTCCTGCAGCACGAAGAAGGCATCGCCTATGCCACGTTTGACTTGAACGAGTGTGTTGAGCCGAAGCAATTCCATGATATTGTAGGAGGCTATCAGCGATTTGACATATTCAATCTCAATGTAAATAAGGATCGAGCAGCTCCTGTAACGTTTGTGAATCAGTTCAACTCGCTAGATGATGACAGCCAGAGACATGTGTAGTGAGTAAGTTTGTGAAGTTAATGGGATTGATATTCGACTGCATCTCATGTGACACGAAATAAACTGAAACTCCCAATGATGAGAAATGCCAGTTTCGCTGCGTCATCTCACGTCCACCATCGCATCTCACTAATTCGTACATTTCTCGAAGCCTTGGTTTCTTATATGTTGTTCTTATGGAATTAGAAGTAACTGGAAGGAGCATACTGCTCTATTTTATCAGTGTCTGTGAACCTGCCTGGGCGCTCGCAATAGATCACAATTCAAGTTTAGAATCAGATGCGCCGAACTCAGCTGATGCAAAAGAAACAGTCCTCCATCACTTAACTTGGCTGATACCAAGACTGATCGGGAAAACAGTCGCTGGTGTCGTCAGATTTGTTGCAACGAGATTATTTTTGCTCCTCGGATTGAACATAAATATCACGCTTTCGTTTTCTACTCTGTGAGTTTCTTCCTTTAGTACATCTGTTGAGTCGCTTGTAGATTTTAACATTTGCAAAGTTTGATCACCGTAGCGACGTTTTCTGGGATCTTATACGCTGTCATAAGGTATAGGTATCTGAATACCTACTCTAGACTTCCAGTGGAACCTCAAAGACAGGAGCCTAAAGTGGATCTTTTCCCTGACCCGCAGGAGACAAGCAAACTTGGATTCTCTAGTTATTTAGATGAGGTAATGTCGAAGATATTATTCTATCATCAAGACTAATTCTTCCATAGTTTTTCAGTGCGATAAAAGTGTTTGGATATTTAGAGAGGCCAGTCTTCCATGAACTGACTCGTCTAATGCAAACTCGTAAATTGATAGCTGGTGAGATTTTAGACTATTAATCTCTCAAAAAGATAATGTTGACCAAAAGTTTAGGTGATACTGTACTTCTCGAGGAAGAAAATGGCTTTTGTATAGTAGTCGATGGGGCGATGCAGATTTACACTCGGTCTAATGCTTCCAAGGCCCCTTTAGATGAGTCCTTTGAGACGGATGGAGAAAACGGATATAGTCTCTTGACAGAGGTTAGGAACGGAGGTCAGTATGATCATACCCTATATTGGTAAAAATTGACCATATGGTTTAACTGTTCAAGCTCCCATGTCTTCACTTTTTACGATCTTGTCACTATTTACCGAGGATATTGATGTGAAATCTTCTCCTGATCGTATGAGTCCAACAGTAAATTTTACTAGCTCTCCTGGCCTTCTACCTGTACCGAATATACCTTTGCTCTCTGAAAATAAATCCGAGAAGACTTCTGCAGAAACGGATGAGCAGTCAGAGCCGAACATTATTGCCCGTGCTAGAGAGGATTCCACCATAGGAATAATTCCCGCAGAAGCCTTCAGGCGTCTTACACGAATGTATCCTAAGGCCACAGCTCATATAGTACAGGTAATCTTGACTAGATTTCAGAGAGTAACGTTTCAGACGGGGCACAATTACCTTGGCTTAACTTCAGAAATTCTTAAAACTGAAGTTGCTTTTAACAAGCTCACAAGATATGAGCTTCCTAATTATCTGAATGCAGCTACAGTCGAGCGTGCCAAGGAAAGGTTCACCCAACAATGTCAGGATCAGCAGAACAATGATGACGAGAGCCAAAGCTATAGGATGCAACTTTCTAATTCAAGCTATACCATCCGGAGTAAGTTGCATGCTGAAAACACAAATAAACCCCTGCCAGGTGACCTCTTCAACACTGGTCCATCTGGAAGAATGAACTCTACTTTTGGAATAAATACTCCGTCTAATTCTTCTTCACCTGAAAACACATTTGGAGAGAAAATATTGGAGACTACGGCCTCTGATGAAGAGGATGATGCACAGCTGAAGAAAGCGGTCATCGACTGTATTTTTAAAGCAGTTGGTGCTTCGTCGTCTGCTTATGATATCCGGTCGCCGACAGGGTCTTCTGTAGATGTCAGTCCTCTATCATCTGAGGAGTTTAGAAAACCCAATATGAACAGTATATTTAATAATATAGCATCTTTAGACCCGCTGCAAGATGACGACTCAGTTGCATCCTCTGGAGTACTTTACAATCCGATTTCTCAGGCAGATCTAGAAAAAGACGTTCGGTTGCTTTGTTTCAAAGCAGGAAGTACACTTATAAAACAGGGTGATCCAAACACAGGGTTGTATTATGTGATCGACGGTTTTTTGGATGTATCTACCATCGAGAAAGATAATTCCGTAAATCATATATACACAATCAAACCAGGTGGTATTGGTGGCTACGTGGGATCGCTCACAGCCTTTCGATCGTTTGTCGAAATTAAGGCGAAGACGGATGTTTATGTGGGATTTCTAGCGAAAGACAACTTAGAGAGATTGACCGACCGCCAGCCTATCATTCTCCTCACAATGGCTAAAAGACTTATCAGCGTTCTATCAAATTTAATTTTACATTTAGATTTTGCACTGGAATGGCTGCAGGTTGATGCAGGGCACATTGTATATCGTCAAGGGGATGAAGCCGATGCCATTTATATTGTTTTAAATGGGCGAATTCGTGAGATTCAAGAAGCACCTGACGGTACAACTACGTTACGTGAATTTGGTCAAGGTGACAGCGTTGGCGAGCTGGAGGTATTGACTGTGGCAAGGCGACAAGCAACAATGCATGCAATTCGTGAAACAGAGTTG
Organism: Babjevia anomala; assembly: GCA_030580435.1. Lineage (NCBI taxonomy): Eukaryota > Fungi > Ascomycota > Lipomycetes > Lipomycetales > Lipomycetaceae > Babjevia > Babjevia anomala. The sequence continues at coordinate 126,842 of JAKTSW010000006.1, read as the reverse complement.
GTAAAGTTTCCGCGAATGTTATTTGAAAGTATCGCAAGACGATATCCTGCTATAACAATACAAATTTCTCGGGTGATTGCTTCAAGAGTAAATCATCTGGTGGATAATCCTAGCACCGTATCAGGCCAAGCTTCCAGTAGATTCAGGACAGTCGCTGTTCTTCCCATTACCGCAGGTTTGCCGGTGAAAGAATTTGGAGCTAGATTGGAACGAGCTTTCGAGTCTATTGATCATAAGGCTGTAGTTCTCAACCAAGCCGCGATGTTAAAGCATCTCGGTCGACATGCGTTCAACAAGCTCGGCAAGCTGAAACTCACAGGATATCTGGCGGATTTGGAAGAGAGGTATCAGATGGTTTTGTACGTTGCTGATACTAGCGTCTCATCCCCCTGGACACAAACATGTATTACGCAAGCGGACTGTATACTTCTGCTTGCTGACGCAAACGCCGATCCAGCAATTGGAGAATACGAGCGCCTCTTGGTGGGCATGAAGATCACTGCTCGCAAAGAGCTTGTGTTACTTCATCACGAGCGGTACGTTAACCCCGGGCAAACCAACAAATGGTTGAAGAATAGAATTTGGATCCACTCTCATCATCATATGCAGATGCGCTTCCGGCCGTCGCTTGCTGTCTCACGAGTTCCAACGAATGTGCTACTAGGGAGCCGTATTCGCAGCTTGAAGGATAAAGTTCAAAACACTTTACAAACTGAGCTCCAAAAGTATGCTACTAGCTACCTACGCTACAGTAGCGGACAGCCGACATACACTACTATTCAGACTCACAAGAATGACTTTGCCAGAATCGCACGTTTACTGAGTGGGAAGGCTGTGGGCCTTGTGCTGGGAGGAGGTGGAGCGAGAGGCATAGCTCATCTAGGTGTTATACGTGCAATTGAGGAAGCAGGAATCCCTATAGACATCGTCGGAGGAACATCTATCGGTTCGTTTGTAGGAGGTTTATACGCAAGACATGCAGAGCTGGTCCCTATGTTTGCCCGGACAAAGCAATTTTGTGGGAGAATGGCAAGTATATGGCGCATGGTCTTTGATCTCACCTATCCTGCAACGTCTTATATGACTGGACATGAATTCAATAGAGGTATCTGGAAGGCCTTTGGAGATAGTCGGATTGAAGATTTTTGGCTTAGATATTACGCAAACACAACCAATATTACCCACTCTAGGATGGAGGTCCATGAGTCAGGATATGCGTGGCGTTATGTTCGGGCATCGATGTCTTTGGCTGGTTTACTTCCTCCTGTGACGGACAACGGGAGCATGCTACTCGATGGAGGATACATGGATAACTTGACAGTTGACTGCATGAAAAGTCATGGAGCGGATGTTATTTTTGCTGTGGACGTCGGGAGTATTGATGACACGACACCGATGACGTATGGTGACTCTTTGTCTGGACTTTGGGTACTGTTCAATCGTTGGAACATCTTTTCAAGACACCCGAATATTCCAAATATGGCCGATATCCAGGCTAGGCTCGCGTACGTATCATCAGTAGGAGCATTAGAGAGAGCCAAAAAGACCAACAAATGCATTTATATTCGTCCGCCAATCGATAGTTTTGGTACGTTAGACTTCGGCAAATTTGAGCAAATTTATAGTGTAAGTATCTCCATATTAATTTTTTTCATAACAGAAATACTAACAAGAAAAGATCGGATATCGTCATGGAAAGGAGATTTTAGCAAAGTTGTACGAGGAGAGAAAGATGCCAACGATCGCGAGAGTAGGATATAACGACCAGCCACAAACCATAACTCGAAGAAATTCAATTTAATACTCTAAGAATTTAACAAACTTACTGCATTTACTTATTAATGAGATCTTCCTTCTGACGAGTGCACTGTATATATACCTTCAAATGGATTTCGATCTCTTTTCTTTCCATTTTGAATTTAGTAGTCAAGCTCTCCAACAATACATTTCCAGAAATCTTTTATGAACTCAGTCTGAGCTTCGTCTCCTCGAACAGCAAGATACATTCTGCCGTCAATAGATGTGTCCCAGACGTCCTTCTGGCCTCCTACCATGCGTCCACCTGCTTCTTCGAGAATCACACACCCAGCGCACACATCCCAAGCATAACATCCACCTTCCCAGTAAGCATCCAACTGTCCAGCAGCCACTGCACAGAGATTCAATGCGGCGCTTCCTAGTGACCTAAAGCCCTGAATCATGCCACCTTGCTCCTTAGCAAGATTCGTAAACGTCTGCACTTTACACTCAAAGTTGACACCCTCTCGCTGTGTGCCCCACTCAATGCCAATTAGCGCATTTCCTAAAGTCAGTTTCGACCCCTTAAGTGGCTTTCGCAGAGGCAGCTGATTTTCATTCAAAAACGATCCAGCTCCTTTGACACCTGTGTACATCAAGTTCAAGAATGGATTGTATACGACACCCACCACTGGCTTGCGGGCAATAGCAAATCCAAGTGAGATACATGAGAATGGAAAAGAGTGCACGAAATTGGTCGTACCATCGATCGGATCAACAATAAAGGTAGGCGCATCTGTTAATATGGTCTCTCCAGGGACATAGCTTTCTTCGCCCATGAATTCGAACACGGGGTATTTGCTGCGAAGTTTTGCAAAGACGAGCGCCTCGACCGCAGCATCAGTTTCAGTCACCAGATCCACCGCTTGTCTAGTTTAGTTTTTGTGAATTTTTCTAATGTGAAGCTGCAAATCATAGACTTACCGTTTGCTTTATCCTCATAAGAGACCTGACCGGTCTTTGACTTAATGAGAACACCGGCCTCTTCAGCCAATTCTACAAGAAACGCCTTGATCTCTTGAAGATCAATTTCTGCCATTGTAAGTTTTAGAATGGTGGACCAATTGAACGATAAAGGAAGCTTCGGGGATTTAGGAGATATTTGAATAAGGGTAGAATAGAATCGGACAAACGAATGAGTGAATAATGATGGTCATTTCTTCGTGTCGAGCCGCACCAAAAATGGTATTACTATGCAGACAGACACAAAGAAATTATCGCATATGGATGACATTATGAGAAAATTTGTAGCACAATATTTTAGTAAGCATAGAAGTACAATAATTTACAGCTACCAAAACCCAAGATTCCAGATCATTTTTGCTCCTCCATCAAGATATTCGTCGCGCGAAATAAAACCATTTTCGACAGCGGCAATTCCGGGCGTGAAAACCTGCTTGGCAACGATCATGCTTCCAAGGAAGCTGGCATCCTCCCATGTTCTGCCTTTCCATGCGGGGAAATAGTCTGGCATTTTTGCAATTTTGATGTTTGTGGGCACTTGGCCATGTGACGCCACTGACTGTCCGTAAAGTCCTCCAGCAGAAATAGGCGGCGTATTATAGGAAGGCGTGTTGAAGCCAGAAGGAATCTCAGAGTATGTGCTAGCGCGAGTGACAAGAAAATGCTCCTGTAGCGCAAGCAGGAAGGCATCAGAAAGTCCTCTTATGGCGGTAGTGCCTCCAACAAAAATAATGCTCTCCCAACAATCTGCTCTCTTTTGTATTTCATCAAGCTTGGAAAGGACCATGCCAACAGCAAGTGAGAGCTCCTCCAACAGACTCTCAGTTCCTTTGAATCGCTCCGTTCCTACTACAAGCTTTTTTCCAGTAGAATCGACGAAAGAGTTCCGCGCAAGCTCGAAATTTTTGAGCTCAACGACCCTTTCGTTCTTGCTTTTCTCTCGTTTCTCGAGAATCTCTCTTGTCTTGCCGCTCGAGACGATTTCTGCAATATCTATGATACCATCATCTTCGTCTCCATTTGTAGCAGGAGCGCTGGGCTCTCCAAAAAAGCTCATCGATTTGTCATGATGAACCTCAAATATATTCGATTTCTTTAACTCTTCGATCTGATAGTCCTCGAAATTTGGAATTAATTTTTTCAGTTCAGCATTGATCATATTTCCTCCGAAAGGAACAACAGTCCTGGCAGACTCTATTGTGCTAAATTCTACAATAGGAGTTATTTCTGTTTTATCAGTGCCAACGTTAACAACCAACGCTGTCGCGCATGCATGCGCAAATGCCGCAGCCAGTGATTCTGGAAGAATACTGAATCCTGGAACTTTCATTTCTCGAAGCATAAACGTGACCACACGCTCAATTTGGGCATCATTCCATCCATAGGCTGTAGTGATAAGAACTGGTGCAAATGCCGTGCCGCCATCCTTCTCGATCTTGGTCGCTTGGAAATAAACACTGCGGAGGAAAAAAAGCAGCGCGTCCATATTTTCAATCAGACCTGCTTTCAAAGGATATATAACATCGTTCTCTTCACCAGTCTCAGAAAATGCCGATTTGTCTGCTGATGTCTCCGTAGCTGTGGAAGAATATACTTTCGTAGGAACTATAACTGAAGGCGGTGGGAGAGACTCGGGAAGTCCAAATTGGACCTTGGTCACTTGTGAGCCGAGATTGATGACCTATTTACACTTATTAGTTTAAAAAGGTCTCAAAAACATTCAAAAAAACAAAATTTAAATGTCAGATCAAAGCATACCAAAACTACTTCATCGCGAAATGGTGGCATTTTTGTGTGCGTGGATGCAGAGATGGCGGAGAGGATAAATCCAAAATAAGTAATTTATTACACCAACTTTCAAATGAAAATAATGAAAATAAAACATTTACATCACCAAAAATGCTATTCTTTTCGACTGCATCAGTCAATTCACGATACATATAACAGATTATAAACAGTTCTTGCAATCCCCAGATATTCAAGATTTGGTTAATAAGAGCGCAGCACATATGAAGACAAAAAACGAATTACTATTACATTATATATTAAATTATAGAAGATAGTAGGTCTTTTAAAAACCCGGAACATCTTACAAGAAGATGAGCAGAAAAGTCCATCGGCTGTCCAAACTCAGAATCTAATAACTCCCAAAATAGCATAAACCATTTAATAACCGGATTTTACACAGTAACACCCTCTCTGGCGGTGAATTTGAGCAAACAGTTGTCCTCTGGAAAAATTGTCGCAAAAACCTTAATCTCCTCACTCTTCTCGGTGACCTCGTGAGTCCAGTCAAGAAGCATTGCCGCCTTTCCAATCATTGCTATGAAATTCATTACAGCATAAACTTGTCCAAGGCAAACATGGGGACCGGTACCAAAAACAAGCCAATTCTTCGGAGAATCATTGGCTGTACCTCCAGGGGCCCAACGCTCAGGAATAAAATTTTCGGGATCAGGATAGGCCTCAGGATCATGCAAAGCAGGGTAGAGAGTGGGGATAACCATCGCACCCTTAGGAACAGTGTAATCCGGAGAGATTTCATAATCTTTCTTGGCAACGTAAGGTACCATAATGACAGGAGGACGATAACGAAGTGCCTCCTTGACAACGTACCCAGTGTATACCATCTTGTCGATGAGATCGACGTCTAATCGTTTGTTGCGATCACCGCTGCGAACGGCAATCTGCTCCTCGCGAACTTTTGCTAAGATCTCTGGCTTGTCCGCCAAAATCTGGAAAAGCCAAGTAGTAGCACTAGAACTGGCATCCTGGGAAGCAAACAAGAATGTGAAAATTGTCTCAGAGATCTCTTTAGGGGTAAAAATGCGTATTTTGGCATTGGAACCTTCAGCAACAGCAGCGTTGCGGGCAGCAAGCATACTCTGAATCCAGGAATCCATGGTGCAAGTTACCTCGCCTCCATTTTCCATGTTTTTTCTTGACTTTACTGCACACTCCTCAAAAATAGCCATGGTCATATCTGCAGCTTTCTTACCATACCAAGTTTTGGTAAACGGCAGAATAATAGGAAAGTTGACAAGTTCTAAAGCAGCAGTAATTTTGTAATAGTTGTCTGCGATTTCCTTGACTTGCTTCTCGGAAATATAATGTCCACAGAACGTTCGGCAGGAAACAGCACAGTTGATTTCACGGAAAACATGCATGAAAGGAACATGGGTCTCCTTAGACATTTCAAGGAAGATTTTGAAGTAGTGATCGTAGATTTCTTCCTGACCTGGAAGGTAAACAGAGAGAGCCTTTCGCGTGAACAACCCATTCAAACCCTTGCGGTAGTCAACATGAGCCTTTCCGTCCAAGAACACCCAGTTAGTAGGACGCAATAATTTGATAGCAATATCAACAACGCAAGGCTTCACAAAATGCGGTGAATTGAGAATCTTCCTAGCGAGGTCGCGCGTTGACGCGATAACAACGAACTTGTGAAAAACGGAAACACAAGAAAGAGGACCGCTAGCCCATTTAGCTTGATATTCATCAAACTTGGGATTCATACTCTCGAGAAAAGGTCCAATGATGGGCAGCATCTTGAACTTGGGTCCTGCAATGGAACCTTTTTTTATCAGATAGCTGACCTGATCATGGCAAAGGGCTACCAATAAAAGAGCAAGAATAACCTTCCATGTCGAAAGCTGAAAACCGGAAAAGAGAGTCTGCGGATTAATCCCGTCCACCGTAATATTTTCGAACGCCATTGCGAATGCTATTGTATCGCTTGCTTAATATCGAAGAGACGGTACGTAAAAATATAAAACAGAAATCGGGGATTTCGTGAGTCGAACATAAGGAAAAAAAAGTTTAGATTTAGGTAGATGGAGTGGGCGATACGACATTGACCTAACCCTGACACCACTTGAAAATACGAGATTAATCTCAATCCGTTTAGTAAAAAAAAATACAACGAATCCGCCACGGTCCGCGGCATTTCAGGGTACCGAAATAATATTTAAATGGTTTAGCGTTGATGAACCATCCAAATAGTTTCTCTCCCGCATAGTTGGGAGGTGAAACAGATCCAGAACACTTCAAATATTTTGTCATGAAAATTGCGATTAGTTTTAACATAAAAGTATTCGGCAATGTAACCAAAACTACATTAGGACAACTAAACAGACCGCCCAACAAAGATATTAGATTTTATACACAATGTCACCTGATACCATTATCATATTTCGCTCCTGCATTTTCTCAAGTGCACTTCTGCCCTCAGAGATGCTGAAGAGATCTTCCTGTGCCATACGCTTATTCACCTCTTCTAGTAGTGTGTCAAAACGTGCAAACTCTTCCGCAAATACCTCGGTCGATAGAAGTTGGCCCATTATTCTAATGAATAATTGTAATCGTGACGGTGAGACGGTTGGCGCTTGATCAGGCTCTGTTGCGGCGCTGTCTCTTACTGTCGGTTTAGTGCTAGCGGTATCAGCACTGGAGGACACTTCCATAGTTGAGATAGCATGCTGTAGCATGCTGAAGTTATTCTGAGTCTCGCTATCCAACTCCCGTGTATTACCTAGACCCCTTGACCGTTGCCGGGCAGTTGAAAGTGTGGTGCTAGCAACTGCGACGTTGTCCTCGTCAACTTCGTCGTCATCGTCTTCGTCTGAGCTCATATCCACTCTTCGCTTTTTCTTGTGACGGTCAGCCTTGACGACCTCCTTGAACAAAGCATACCTTAATATCTCTTCTGCCACTGTAGCGTCTTTGGCTTCGACTTTCTGCGATAGCCGCGCTTTGGCGTGCGCAGTAGCAAGTCGAATCAGGGTCTCTAGAGTACGCGCCGTGATGGGCGAAGTCATACGCTGATTAACTCCCATCTCATCATTTCTGAGTGCCGTATACGCTATAACTATGTGGTCGGTAGCTCCTTTGGTCAATGTAGGCCGAATACGTGATTTGGCATACTGTATATATTTTTTGATGAAAGGCATACTAAGGACTTCGATCCTTTTGGTGCCGTTGACCTTTGTCTTAGTAGTTACTCCGGCATGGAGTAGTTCGTTATACTTCTCGTAAATGGGTGTTTCGTCATTCTCTTCATGGTCAGCAGCCTCTCCGCCCACCTCAAGCATCTGCTCAGCATCCTCTCTCACAGGTATGCCCTCTTCCATTCCAGGACGGATAAATCGGTGCATTCGCAGAACATGCTCCGAAATACTTCTATCCCTGGCATCATTAATGTCATCCGTGACGACAAACAAGAGATCGAAACGAGAAAGTAGGGAATCAGGAAGAGCAATATTTTTATGAGGATCTTTGTGAGTATCATACTGTCCAAAAACAGGGTTTGCAGCTGCAATTACACTGCAACGGGCGTTGAGAGATGTATGTATTCCCGCTTTTGCAATCGTCACGGTTTGCTGCTCCATAACTTCATGAATTGCTACTCGATCGATATCAGACATTTTGTCAAACTCATCAATACACACGACACCTCTGTCTGCCAGAACCATTGCTCCTGCTTCTAGCTTTCGTTCTCCCGTTTCCTTGTCTGTTGTCACAGCTGCTGTCAAACCAACACCGGACGATCCTCGGCCAGTTGTTGCTATCGCCAATGGCGCAGTGTTGAGAACAAATCTAAGCATTTGAGACTTCGCTGTCGAAGGATCACCTACCATAAGAATGTTTATGTCACCTCGGATGTGTGTTCCATTGTCAAGATTTTTTTCCATTCCTCCAAGAAGCATTAGCAGAATAGCCTTCTTGATATAGTCATGGGAGTAGATACTAGGAGCAAGACTTTGAGAAAGCAATTCGAAGACGTTTTTCTTCTTTGAAACTTTGTTGATGTTGCGAATGTCTAGGTCGGTGATACGCGCTTGAGCTATGCCACCGTTTGCTTTTGAAGACAGCAAAACGACATTGTTGGCAATGATGACTGTTTTGAAAGTAGATGAGCTCGAACCAGTACCATTTCTACTACCCATGGATCGATACAATCCAACAAGCTGGATTCTGTCTCCTGGCTTCACTTTGTCCACTAGATCATCATCCATAAGGACGTCAATGCTCCGCGGTAGCTGCCCAGCAGGCGCCCGCTCAGGCATTTCCTGTACAGAAATAGTCTGGTGGTCACGATACGTCGAGTAACCATATTCTGTGACAAGAGGATTTCCTTCGGAATCTTGAGTGGGGTAGACAGATCCCATAGGAACTGGGTTAAATCCCGTAGTTTGATCTCTATATTCTCTTGCGTGAAAAAGTTTGGTCTTATCACAAAAGTGAACACTCCTGACAATTTTTGGTCTCACAAGTGAGCAGCGCGTAACGATTCCTTCTAGAGAGATGAGCTTGCCGATATGAACAGCTGAAATTGTGCGCGGCGTAACAGAATGATTTCCAAAGCTACCACGGAATGACACGTAAAAAGCCGCGTTGTCGTCTAGAAAATGTCGAGTAGGATCGCGTAATGCGAGGACTGTGTCTATCAGAGCCTTATCTATTGCAGACAAGTACTCAACTGGATTTTTGAGAATTCTACCCATTAGTATTCTGTTAACAGCCATCTATTTCGCTCAGATGTTATCTTACCCACTCCAGAAGTCACGGTCATATTCTCGAATTTCGTCAAGACTTACAACGAGACGTCGCTCCTCTTTGTTAAGCATGAGACGGATCTGCTCACGATAATTTGTAGTACCATCGTTGTCAAGGAACTCTTGAAACTGACGGATCCGGTCTGCTTGGACTGCGTCTTGAAGGGACATCCCTGTTATATACCCTTCTTAAATATTTTAAAAACGTTCAAGATAGGAATATGAAGGAGATCAATTAAGATGTTGGTAAATAAATTAAGAAGATAGAGAAAGAATGAGAGAGATTTAAAACAGATAATAATGAAAATGATATAAATTAGAATGAGATTGAAAATGAGTACCAAAATGGAAATATAGTTACTCCGAACTGCTGAACAGGGGCAGTCAACGCGTGGAATTCATAGAACGCGAGTTTGACGCGTAAATTGGTATAGCAGTTACGCAGATACCGGTATGGATCACATCTGAATTCGAGTCACACAGATCACAATATCGACACCTTTTTTTCACCTCGTCGATCGACCAGTGTAACAAAATGTCCTTTGTACTCAATAAACTATCATCTTCAGCATCTTCTATTTTACGTTTTAATTCTACAAGACTGTTTTCATCTTCAGCATTAAGAATGGGTGTCGATATTAAACCAATTTCTCCAGGTGATGGAAAAACCTATCCTCGTGAAGGTGACAACGTCACCATCCACTATGTGGGTACACTCGAGAGCGGAAAAAAGTTTGATTCTTCTCGCGACAGAGGTATTCTTATTCCATCCGTTTTTTCAACTAAAACTTAATCTAATATGTTAGGGCGCGCATTCGAGACGAAGATCGGAGTTGGTCAAGTCATCCGCGGCTGGGACGAAGGTGTTCCTCAGCTTTCACTCGGTGAGAAGGCGCTCCTGACTATTAGTGGTGACTATGCTTACGGTCCCCGTGGATTCCCTGGTTTGATCCCACCTAATGCTACTCTTATTGTATGTGTTTAATTGATATTGAGACATTGAAAATGGGCTAATAATGATAGTTCGAGGTTGAACTTTTGAAGATCAATGGTCAGTCAGCTTAGACATCTTGCTTTCTTTCTTTCTTTCTTTCTTTCTTTCTTTCTTTCTTTTTAGCTAGAATGAGAATTATTTATTGTCTGATGAATAGAATGCTTTTTAAGCTTTAAGATTCAGATAGTTTTTAGCTTAGCATGTAGGATCAAACAGATCTTTCATTTGAAATCTCTCGATTGCAGATATAAGCAAGCAAATCACCTATATTATAAATCCTAACAATTTGATCTGAAGATCTAATAAAATTTGCAGCGTATTAAATATATGTAATTCCGTAGTCAATAAAATTAGAATCCAAACAAAAACAAAACTGAATAAAAGAAATTCTAGCATAACTTACTTTGAATAATCAATCCTACGCGTTTGAATTTGTTAAAGGTAAAGTTGCCTCGACATAGCGTGGAAGGCTATTTGCACATCGTCACTATTCATTTTAATATATTTTCAAGACCAACATGATCACATCTTTCATACGTCGCCATCGGCGCAAGATCTACGCTTTTTCTGGTGCTGTGGCCGCCTCTTATCTGACTTATTCATTTCTTAAGTCGAAGTTGACCGACGTTCAGAGTCAACTACTGTCAACTCGATCAAATAGAGAGAAGTATTACTACGCCGCCTTTCTGCTTGTATGTTTCGGATTCAGGGAACTAATTTTTCAAGCCTTCGAAAAAGATTTCAACAGAATCAGCACGATGCTGAATTCACAGTCATCGCTCTTCTTCCTGCTTTGAGTGACCCCGTAAGTGCTGCTTATCCGGTGGAGGCGACTACTCGCGATCTGCAGTCCCGGCGTGCCACACCAAGTGCTGCAGGACTGCAAGATTCCGTGTCTTCCGTGTCCTCGTCATACACAATGCTAGACAGCTCAGAGCAGAGAAAAAGCAAAAAGGAGCTGTGGAACGATCTTAAAGTCCAGTCATTGAGTCGGACAATTGCACTCATATACGGAATCGTTCTTTTAACCTTTTTTACAAAACTGCAGCTCAATCTTTTGGGCAGGATGACTTATACTGACAGTTTAAACACATCTAAAGATGGTATGGAAGGTCAAGAAGATAGTGATAATTGGCATAAGCAACGTATATCAGGGAATTATCTCAATTTTAGTGCGTGGTTTCTGAATTGGGGGATTAAAGACCTCTGCACGCATATTCAATCAAGTGTGACTGAAGTGTATGCGGCTATTCAACCTCGAACAGAGCTTACATATGATGATCTAATTGAGTCTTTTAATTGTGTTCGCGAGAGTATTGATGTCTTGTCCTATGAAAACGGTAAGGATTTGTTCAGCAAAGTTCTGCTTCCGCAGACAGCAGACCAAGAGCAAACAGTCATGGGTATGCTGCAAGACGCACAGATTGACGACGAGTTGCGTGACTTGCTAAACGAGACAGCTGATTTGATTGAATCACCGAACGCTGCAAAAGCTCTGCGCGCCATGGTAAATGTTGGATTCAAGAGGCTTTTTGATGTTCTAAAGAAAGAATACTACGAGGAAGATCAAAATATTGTAAAATTGGCAAATATTCTCGCTGGTGTAGGAAGACAGGCTGGAGAAATTTGCATAGAACACGAGTCACGGAATGCATATTTCAAGGTAAGTCGGTTCAGTGTATACTTGGGCACTGCGGGGCATTGGACTTCATTTAATGCTAATGATGTAGGAAATCAACGGCGTTCCTGAATTAGCAGCATTCAGTGCAGTGGTGTATTCAAATTTCAACGTGTAATATAGGAGCTAGGAGACAGTGTAGAATAGTAATGTATTGATCGAAAGAATGTCATATCATTACAAGATCGAAAGATGGGCGCTATAAAAATTTAACTGCATCGGTGACATAATTTATATATGTATATATACACTGGATGATCTCGTTAAGCAAAGAAAAGTTTACCGCTTAAAAAGAATAATCAAAGAAATTGAAGTTAACTCGGAAATCTTTACATCATCATCAGATAAATACTCCACACATATACTATCCGTTCTGACAGCCAGCGAGAAGCACTCTGCCTAAATGTCAGCACCAGTGGTGGTAGCGCTCGCATGATCAACCTTCTCCTTTAAACCAGCAGCTACGGATGGCGAGGACGCACTCTTAATTAGTCTAGCAGAGATGGGCTTGACGACAGACTTATACACCAGCTTGGCACCATTGAACTGAGGGAGCCCAAGATAGAGAACGAAAATGACCTTGAAAAACCAATAGAATGGAACCCAGTATATAATCGCACGTGACCAGAACTCAATGACGGAGAAAAACGCAAACACAACCCAGTAGGTCAAGTATTGGGTGTCATCGGCTGAGCCTGGGCTCTCAAGTGCCAGCACAGAGTAATAGCCAGGGACAACAAATCCAGCCAAGTTGGCGAGAAGCTCACCGATTCTAGAAAAGTAAGTCCAGATCCAAAGAATAAACGCTGAAAAAAAACCTACCCTCCTAAATTAAGAAAGATCATGAACAGATATAATCCAGCACCACCAAGTAACCCATACGACTTCGGCACGCCGGTCTGCTTTTCCAACTTAGCAAGGATGGGATACTTCTCCAGCTCCTTATCGAGCTTAGAGATGGTTGCAAATATCTGATCTTGGTAAGACATGACTAAAGATACAAAAGCAGAATGACTGTAGAGGCTACGAAGATGATAAATAGTGAAAGTAAGGTGAGACGATCAGTGAGTGATGCGACACAAAAGATGATTAAAAAGGGATAACTGAACATGAGCTCGAACTATTTGCATTTGCGCCACAGATGTCGTCAAAGCGCGGTATAAATCCAACGTCACCACGTTTCCATAGAAACCACTCAGACACGTCCAAACACGTCTTTCGATTTTATATCCTCTAAACAGAGTACTTTTTCCTAACTTTGCTCGTGATTATGGCGCTAGACCCAGCATTGTCTTCCACAGGAATATCACTTTCGCGGGCGCCGGTACAGATATCACCTTTGGTGAACGACGATAATGGTGATATCATTGCAGCCACCGACGGTAGCTCAAATACTGGAGCAGACATGGAGATCCCCTTAATCCACTCAACCGCTATTGCGCAGTCGGCAATCTCCGGTCGGTCTAACTCTCGCAAGCGTAAGGCACAATCTGAGGATAACGAGCAGGAGCTGCGAAGGTTTGCTGAGGCTTTTGTGGATATGCCGTTGGACGAGATGGCAGACAAAGTACGTGCGGAAGACGCCAACTTAGCGGATAGTGCCTCATCCGATAGCTTCTCTGGTCCTCCGGGAAATGCATCTTCGGAACGTGCAAGGCAAATATTTGGAATAGTATGGCTAAGGAAAGCATGTGAGATCTCGCCTGACAACGCCATTCCAAGAAATAGAATATATGCAAGATACGTCGGCATTTGCGCTCATCACAGGGTCAAGCCACTAAATCCAGCAGCGATTGGTAAGCTTGTACGTCTCGTATATCCATCAATTAAGACGCGAAGGCTTGGTGTCAGGGGACAGTCTAAATATCACTATTGTGGGATAAATATCATTGGAGAGGCTGTCATTTCAACGCGAGGCCTTCCAGAATTAATTGACAACGCTGGCTTTCATCACAGAGAAAATATGGAAACAGGCGCGAATAACAGTGATAACAATAACAATGATAACAGTAATGTCTACGGCAGTCATACGGAGGGGATTAGCAGCAACAACGTCAACACCACTAAGAAACACATGGTTGCTAACAACGACAGTGACAACAACAATAGCACTGGTGATCCAGAAACGGAAGATCGATCTGGCTTTCAGGAGATGGACCTTGAAAGAATGGAAGATGATGATACGCTAGAAAAGGACGCGCGAGAATATGTTGATTCATTGCCCGAAGTATATGTCCCGAAGTTACGTTTTAGCACTGAGTCTCCAATTGCCATGGCTGCGGCTTTTGACACTATAGCACTACCTGATATTGGACCCTACATAGCATCGGGTACAGACCAGGATTCAGTTGAAATCCTGGCTGGTGTTTGTAAGGCGCATTGTGCAACGTTGCTAGGTGCTATAAGGTACATGCATTTAAAACAATTCCTGAATACCTTGAGTACATTTCATGGCGCACTGACAGCTCCGACGAAAAGGCTTTTGACGATTCCGAGTGTCTTGAAGTGGATTGAGAGGTGCGATTGGATTATGTACAAGGAAATGATACGAATGCTTTCACCTTTGGCCTTGCAAGTAGTTCCTGTGAACGTCCTAGCCGCGCTTCGGTCATTATCACTTTCGCTTCCTCAGAACATCACTACGGCTTTCAAGCCTCTCCCCGAGGACTTCATAAAAGCAAAAATAAGGTCTGCAACAGCCTTCTCAAATTTACTTGGCCGACTTTTGCGTGTAAACGAAACGGCTAATGCGGCAGCCAAGATTCTAGCTCATCCTTCGGACAGAGAGCTTATGTGTGCGGATTGGATCCAGTTTGTCGACGGCAAAAATCTTGTCATAAGAGAGGTCCCTTGCGGGGGAAACAAAGTTCTTAAGATAATTGAGGAGGACGTTGTGAAGCTGTTGACCACTACCACTACCAGCTCAACAGAAGAGGGCGAACAGCCCTCCGGAGAAGGTATCATCGAACGCTGGGCGGAATATCTCGTTGCGCTTCCGTGGTTCTTTCCACATGTTTCTGCTAGGCTGTTCTTGCTTTATATGAATGTAGTGGTGACAGCTGCGCTGCGAGAGATTACTCTGAATGGTGGTGCTGCATTCGGGGCTTGGTGGATGGTCCGATGCTGGATTGACGAATGGATGGCTTGGATAGCTGAACAAGGCGGTTTCCTCGAAACAGAAATGCCAGATTCTTTTGAAAAGTCTACGGTTAAACAAGCACAGGATTCTATAGCATCTAGAGCTTCTGTGGATTCACCTAATAAAAGCAATGAAGGTGCTACCTAAACTCGTGTAGTAAATATGCAGATGTATTTTAATTTTATGAACCTGGCTGGCGTCATTGTTGACAACGTTGCAATGTCGCGGAATTTTACATAATCGTTTTTGGAAATAACCCTAAGAACAAAGAACATTCGCGAAGCCTCGAGATCAAAACCCTAGTCGGGTTGGTTTTGATGGACCATTTGTCCCAATGTTATGATAAATCGCGATCTGGGGTATCAACCTCCTCTTTTCCCCAAATTAAATCCTATTTTGCTTTCTGTTATATGTGAATATAGAGAATGTCTAAAGAGACTAAATTATATGATGTTCTTAGTGTGCCTTCTACAGCATCTGATGCTGAGATCAAAAAGGGTTATCGAAAAGCGGCCTTGAAGTACCATCCCGACAAAGCTGGCGATGATCCGAAGGCCGCTGAGAAATTCAAGGAAGTTTCGCAAGCTTACGAAATTTTGTCAGACAGTAACAAGCGTGCTTTGTATGATCAATATGGATTGGATTTCGTTTTACACGGCGGAGTTCCTCAGGATGGATCAGCCGGAGCTGGATTCGAAGGCCAACCTGGCGGTATGCCCAATGGATTCCCTGGTGGTTTCTCCGGATTCTCTACTGGAGGTCCTGGTGCTGGCGGTGCACGAACATTCAGATTCACTTCTGGCGGTGGGGGAGGTGGATTTGGTGGATTTACACCTGATGATCCTATGAATGTCTTCTTCTCATCATTTGGGAACGATCCTGATCTCGCAGGGTTGTTTGGAGGTTCCGGTGGTGGCCGATCCAAAATGCGATTCAACAGTGGTGGCGGTGGTAGTCCGTTTGGTGGTATGGGCGGGGGTATGGGTGGCACGGGCATGGAACCTCCTCGTGAGAACAGCGTTTACACAGTCAAGTTGCCTTTGACACTGGAGGAGCTTGCTACTGGAGTAATAAAGAAGATGAAAATCAGAAGACGTAGAGCGAACGGAAGCGAGGACAAAATTCTATCTATTACTGTTAAACCTGGATGGAAAGCAGGCACAAAACTTACATTTGCCGGGGAAGGCGATCTCCAGCCAAATGGTCGGAACCAAGATGTGGTGTTCGTTATTGAGGAGAAACCTCATTCTGTGTACAAGCGAGATGGAAATAATCTTAGTATGGAAATGGAGTTGACGTTAAAGGAAGCGTTACTTGGATTTTCAAAGATAGTGAACACTATCGACGGTCGAAAACTGAAGATTGAGAACACGCAGCCTATACAACCTGGGCATATAATCCGATATCCTGGGCAAGGAATGCCTATTAGCAAGTCCCCCGGAACTAAAGGTGACTTAGAAATTATTATCAAAGTTCGAATGCCTACTAGCTTGACGGAAACGCAGAAGAAGGAATTATCTAAGATATTGTAATGGAGTTCAAATAGATTGTATTGTACACGATAATGTTAAATATAAATTAGCAATGAAAAACACCTTTCATTGATTCCAATATCCAATATCCAATTGATTTATTGACTATGTCGGGTATGTAGACTTGTCATCGACGAATACAGCAGAGCGCGTACTCCTGTATAGCCTCGGGCACTGAGTTCTTCAAGGTGCTTTACTCTGAAATCCGAATATGAGATATCGATTCCACCTGCTTTCGCATTCTCCGTGAGGGAAGCAGCTGTAACAGGCCCAAAATGACGTTTCACAAAAACAAGTTCCTGCTTCTCCAAGATTTGCATGGTTTCTCGAGCAATCCTGGCAAAAATGATTCCTTCAGTTATTCCAAACAAAGTATCTAAGCTGACGATTGTAGTGCTAGCGGTAACATAGCGCTTCAAGTCTTCAACAACAACACCGGTTATACTACAACCTGCGCTGCCTTTATCTGAGTTGTTAAATGATCGATTTCTCCAAAGAAGATTGCATATATCCATCACATATCCGTTATAAACAGCGACATTATAAGCCGCTGAAGGATGGGAAGTAAACAGATTTTTGTAGTTCGCGATAATGCCGCATGTCAGTGACATGAGCACTGCATTACTCGAGAAGAAGGATTCGTAAACAATCGAGGACGGGAGTAGGTGAATAGTAGGTAGTAGTTGTTGTAAAGATGATGTGGAAAGGAACGAATAAAATTGTAATGTCGTAATAGATACTTTTGCGATTCGACTTATTTGATTTAGTAGTGTAGTGGTAGTAGGAATTATAAACTGATATCTCTCATCATCTTGTTCAATTGACTCCCAATTCCTCAGCAGTCTCTCCGCTGTTATGATTAATAGATCATATATCTCAACGTCATTCGCAGAGAGATTAATCAAATTATCGAAGAGCAACTTAAGAGTGTCCCACTTCTGAGGTGGTGAAAGTGAAATAAGTTGTGAAATTAGCTTTTGGTGAGCTCTGCCATCCCATTCTGGAAGAAACTCGCTAGATAGGAAGTCCTGCACGGACACCATTAGCTCACAGCAGTAAGCAGCTAAATCAAATGCCTGTCTAAGGAGCTCTTCCAAAACTTCTTCATCTTTTCGCGCATCCCTCAAAGCACAAGCTAAAAATGTGTCGAGCCGAACCCACACCGAGGGACTAGGGCGCAGTACAATTAATTTATAAAGGACACTGTCACCACGAAGAATGCAACCCATCTGAGCAGGCATATCAAGTCTTTCTATAGAGTTGGCGAATGACGACAACGAAACAACATCCGTCGAACTTATTCCGTGCGCGTTGGATCCGAGCTCAGGGAACAACTTTCGCCTCTTAGTACGAACCTCCCTTGAAACCTGTCTAATTGCAGTCGTTTGCAGTTGAACGAGTAATTCCTTGAACTTTAGGTCAGGATGTTTGAAAAGTGAAGGCGATAAACGTAAAAAAGGTGTATATATCATCTCAGGATAATATTCTTTGTAGAGACTAAGAAGCCCCGCAAGGTGCCGTGACTCTTGATTCATGTTTTGTAGATCTAACAAGTACTGTACGCGCCAAGGCTTGACATTTTTTCTTGAAGTCGCGTAAAAGAGGAGGTGCGCTAGCCAAGGTCTGAACCATTTCGTCAGTAAACTCATAGCGACATCAGCCTATCTGATATTTTATTCCAATTACCTTAGATTCTCATAGCCCAGGAGCGTAAAAATCATCGCGTAGTATCGCTCAATGGCGCCTGGCTCGATTATATTGTAGACACAGACGAGCCATCGAAGAAGTCTAGCCTGTACTATCATGTCTACTCTTCCTCTTCCTGTTCCTAAGCATCCGACTATTTTTAAGACGATTTCTTTGGAGACTTGCCCAGTTGGAAGCAATACCTTTATGAGTTGTAGAAGTAAAGGGATGCGCAGTTTCGAAGGCCGTGTGAGGATAGTAATAGCTTTATCAAACGCCGAGGGTGACAAACCATGCGTAGGGATATAGAGCTCCAAGACAGAAATCAAGTCCAGACTGCGGCTTTTGGGTAAAGGCGTATGCAATCCCTCAAGTAGAGCATCTAACGAGTCGTCAACCCTATCAGCAACGTTCATGGCTTTTGATCTAAATTCTTCATAACAAATAGATATTTGAAACTGTTTGGGAGTAAGAGTCAAAACTGATACAAGAAAAAGCGTACGCGCGTGTTTATTAGAGTTGACATGGCAACGACAACAAAATAGATACACCTAACCCTCGTATCAAAGGCCAGGGCATTATTGGCCATACGAATTGCAGTTCCGCATCCTTGCAGGCAAGGTTAGGTCTGATCCGTCTACTATATATAATAAATGCAATAACTCAAAGATTTCGCATTAGATATTTTATTCGTGGAAAGAGGAAGCATAATAGCAATTGGGAAGTAATCTGTGGCACAAAATCATAAACGGCGAGTGCTGGACCCTAAGCCAAAATCTTTATATGAGATTGAACCGAATCCTCAGACACAAAATTCATTTGGGTCGCGACGAACCACAAGATTTTCACGTCGGTTCTACTCGTTTTCACTAACGTCCAACTCTTTTGCATATCTTAATCAGAAGCCAAAAACAATAAGTAAACAGATATGTCGATAGAGTTCTTCAAGCAGCTTAAGTACAAATACTATGTCACGCTGCCATTGTACATGCTGACTCCTGGCGAGCGACTTGTTTTGAGTAAGCAAACTGTCAATCTACTAGTTGCTATTATGCTAATGTTGTTATTCAAGATGCCTTCTTTTTGGTTTCATTTTCCATGCTGTTTGTCGGCATATTTTCATACTTCCCCAGTCACCTAAAGACTGTGGCACAACGTGCTTACTATTACTACGCTGGTGCGGATGGAGTGTACAATAATACGGTAGCATAGATTAAGTTTGGCGTAATATTTTTTGGCTATTGGAATCAATGTAAAGTAATGAATAGATGCGTGAATCTATGATATATTCCTAAAGTTCTCTCTTGCTTGAATTTACTAAAACGCAAACTTCTAACTAGAATGCGCTCACCGGTCCTTTATCACCCTTCAGATGGTCGGCGTTATTATACTCTTTAATTACGCAGATAGCGCCGACATCCAATACTGATATTGAAGTGTTAATTGGCAAGCCAAGTTTTTCGGTCATGATCTCCTTTGAAAGCAAGTACTTCTTCTTGGTGAGCAGTATGTTGACCAGCATCGAGATTACACCGCCATGCGAGATCACAACTACTACTTTCTTGCCTCTACTTGTTGACAAAACATAATCCCACGCTTTCTTCACTCTGTCCGAGAAATTTTCATGACTCTCGCCGATCGTGTCCAGCGTCTTACCCTGACTTTTTGCGTAACGGATCGCCTCAGAGGCCGTCATTCCTTCTACATCACCAAATCCTCTTTCACGCAATAAGTCGGTAGTTTCGATATCGCAGGATCTTTGAGGGAATATTGTATCTCTAGTCTCAATACACCGCGACAAATCCGAGGAAATGATGATATCTGGTGTAAGGCTTCTAAGAGCAAAGGCGGCAAGCTGGGCTTGAGCTTTGCCAACGGCATTTAAATGCGTATCGTGCTGACCTTGAATGATTCGTTCAACGTTTTCTTGTGTCTGTCCATGCCTAATGATAAATATCCTTTGTTCTTCTGCACTACTTTCGATTAAATCTCTAAGCATGATCTTTTTTAACTAATTTCTTCTATATTCTATCATGAACTTTGTATTGGCGATGCTCGTTTATTCTGGTGGACAAATTTGACGTATTTTGTGTGTAATAAATCAGATCTGTTACCCTATCTGAATGGAAACTCCCAACAAAATTTTTCGATTATCGATCGTCTTCAAATATTAATCCTTAGCCGGCCTGCATCTCCGTAAAGCACATCAACATGCCGACAAAGCAGAATAAAAATGTCCGAAATACTGCAAAACCTCTCAGAACTTCTCGGAGAAAGCCAATGGTTTCAGGGATTCCACAATCAGATAGCAAGTCGAGGAACGTAGTGTCAACGGCTCTTGCACTCCCTAGTGGCATAAAACCTTCAAAGGTGACTAAGTTGGCGCAACGAAAGAAGAAGACACATACAGCGCTGGGAATTCTTGCCAAGGTTAATAATCCTAGAAACAAGCCAGGAAGAACATACACCGCAGAGGAGCTCAAAATACCTGAGCTGAATACAGCATTAAAGCCTGCAGGAGTGGTGAGAAAGAGAGGGAAAAAGGGCAAGAAGTTTGTTGACCAGGCAACCATGGAAAGAGTATTAACATCAGTTACTGCTGCCATGGAAGGAAAGCTTGCAACGAAAGTGGAAAAAGCTAAGATGCTGGAGGCAGTACGAGAAGCTAGGTCACGAGAAATTGAAGAACGAGAGGAGAAGAAAAAGGATCAAGTTCGAGACAAAATGGACGAGCTCAAAAGAACTAGAAAGAAAAAGAAAGTGATTGAAGCAACGGATGAAGCGACTAGAAAAAAAGTACGGTTTATGTAGAATAGTGCATAATGATATTGTTATTGTATAGTCTTGATCATCGTTTACTGCATTTGCTAAACTAATTGTTACGTCTTAAGTTATTCTAGATTCTGCTTTATAATTTAGCTGTCGGTTTCGCAGCCAGAACATCTGCCATATCGTCAGCCGCTTGTTTGAGACAGTCTGCCAGCTTTGCACTACCAAGTTTCTTCGACACAACGTTGAAATGCAATGATTTCTCGTTCACCATGTATGCGATTCCAAATCCATGGTCCACAACTTGCGACCATCCGTATCCATTAAAATATTCGGAACTGAGCTGACTTGTAGATAATACCCATGTGCTTGTAAAAGAAAATATCTTATCATTGAATATTTCTGGCATCTTTTCTCCCTTCTGAACCAGTTTTTTCAAACCGTACAAATGTCTATCAACTCCCAGACCAACTGTGGCTGCACTTATATATTCATTCTGAGCCTGTATGGCTTTCATAAGCGCATCAGCCTTTTTTTGGTTTTCCCCACTGGTCTCAAATGTCTTCACAAACTCTACACTAGCTTCTGACACTGTTCGGCAGGTCTCGGTTCTTCCAAGCTGGAATTGTCTGGTAGAAGCACTTTCGTAAGTTGGCATAGATTTGCCATTGAATTTGTAATATCCCAGCTGGATTATCATCTGAACATATGCATCTGGCGAACATCTGAATTTCTTAATTTGGTTCTTTCCATATCGGTCGTACTTGAGCACAGACAGCTCGTGCTTACTCTTTTCTTCAACAAAATTTTCAATAGCCTTAGCAATCCCAGCTTCCACTTGAGACACGTTAAACTTCAACTCGACAGGTGGAATAATCGCGCTGTTCGCTTCGGGATAATGTATTTCGTCTTTTGCAATGGCGTGACCAACATAATCATTAAGTCTGCAAGTGGGGGTACCGTCCATCATGGAGTGTTCGCCCATAAAACCTGATACCCCGTTATCGCAAACTATAAACTGACATGGCTTGTCGTACCACCTATTTTTGCCGTCACCAAGCCAAAAATTCATAGCTCTATCCTCTAAAGACTCCGGAGATGTAGAATCAAGACACAATACAAACGCGGCCGATTCAATCGCTTCAAGGGTTTTCCTGTTGCTCTGTAGTAATGTAGGAAGATGTTTTGCCCAAACGTCGCGATTTTCAGAAGTAAGAGCACCTACTGGAGGACCGGTAGCTTCTGCCTGATCAACTATTGTCTTCAATTGCTCTTCAAGTTGCATAACATTTAGTCTTTGGGAATCTATATCGTAGATAAGCTTCCAAAATCGATTATTACGGATCACAACTATAAAGTTGTTGTCCTTCTCGGAATACTTTACTGAGTAATCCTGATTATTGGCAGGTATTCTACAAGCATTAAACATCCACTTATAACTGTCCATGCACATCGGTGATCTGTTCTTTCCTAAATATTCGGGTTCCAATGTCTGATTCACAACCATGTCCCGAAACTGCAACGCTGCAGCGACAACTTTAGCAGCCTTTCTAGCTCCACGATACTCTCCTTTGCGCGTATCCGGATCATCACAGTGAGCATAGAAGTAGCTTACATACGGCACAACAGGGTCCCGATAGGCCATGTAGGCGTCAGCATTCCACCATTCGGATAGCCAATTTTTTACACCTGGATCTGCTGCACGGCGCAACAGTCGATCTTGCAAGACTGGGCCCTCTTGGACCAGAAACGATCGTACTTTCTGTTCTGTCGCTTCAGCCTCTTCTGGCTTTGCATAGGGTCGAATAGACTTGAGATATCTCTGTAACGTTTGCTCTAGTGTCGGTATGGGAAGCCGCGGTAGTGACGACTGATATTTCAGCATGCCCGTCGAAACTGAACGTGTCATCTACAACCAAAATTAGCTAACATTCTATCCTTCATCTGACCTATAATCTATAAGTAGCATACCCTCGTATTATAATACAGTAGATGATTAGACTGCCTCAGTGCCCTTTGAAATATCCTAGGAGAGCGGATCATTAGTTGTTATTGATAAAGAGTAATTGTGGTTTTGTCGCGGCATAAATACTCTCGGAATAAATACTCCGCGAGTCCAGCCGAGGTAATGCGGGGGGAACAAAGACGGGCCCCCTGTCAGGTGGCGGACAGAAGGTATTATTAAACGAATTTGACCGGGTCACAGGGACAGGTCCTGGAACATACTGGGTACCGCCTTTAGACTAGTTAAAATTTCCGTAGTATCCGATAAAGGACGCATCCGTGACGAAAACCACGAAAACCACGAAAGCCGCGTCCCAAACAAGAACTTACTACACCCAAGTGTCAGCTCCTCAAGCAAATTCTGCTACAGCTAGCAAGCTAACAGCTGAAAAAAGATGCCGGAATGGCCAGTTGACCAAGAGACTGCTCTCTTTAAAGCTCTTTGCAGCTGCAAGCCGGTCGGCCCAGAGAAGCATTTCGCAATGCTTGCAATTCACCAAATGGTCAACAGTTCTTCTCTGACAAATGCGATATATCTATCACCAAAAGATATATGGGAAAAACTAGATAGTCTATATAATCTCGAGAGACTGGACGAAATTGCGGAGCAGAGCTCTAGTGACGGAGAAATGGACGAATCTGAGGACGAAGAAGGCCACGAAGCCAGCGAGGGAGATGTCCAGGAGAAGCAAGAAGTTAAGCTGGATAAGATCAAAGGAGAACCGACCGACGAGCACGCATTTTACGAGTTTTATTTACCTTGGAGCGAATATGGCGATATGATTGTTGAGCAAGGTAAGTCTTCTGACAGTCAAGGTACTTCGCCTGCACAGTCTGAAGTGCCGTTTGAGCAAGGGACCTTAACCGGTGATGCTACGTCTGTACACAGCGAAGAGGAAAGTGATGAGAGTACTACAGATAAGAAGCGATCGCGCGGTCGTAAGCCTGTAGGCCGGTCGTCTCGGAAGAGAAAGGCCGACGAAGATGAGGACGAAGAGAGCGAGAAGGAGAAAGAGGAGTCGCCTTCTGGCCGCAAAAAAACGAAAACCTCAATGTCTGCTGTATCCACCCGAAAAAGTGTCGCTCCTAGAAGGAGTTCGAGGAAAAACAGACGATGAGTTCGATTTTCTGTAGCGTAATTTGTACATTAGAATGCATTAGTCATATTCGCTGATATTAATCACATCAGCATTAACGCCGATCGGATCTTCAGTGTTGAATTCTTAAAACAAACTTCTTTGTTCGTCTCACCTTCAACTCCAACCATTCCTTCCAATTCCTTTGATCTTGCTATTTTTCCATACGTTGATATTTTTTTTCTGCCAAAATGAGAGCAATCGATATTTCTACGTCGGATTATCCAGTTCCAGCATCGTCTCTGTACATAAGCGACAATGCGACTATTCGCGCGCCCAAAGCTAATGAAGCCATTGTTCGAGTGCATGCATTTGGAATAAACAGAATGGACATTAATCAGCGCCATGGCCGATATCCACTTCCTCCAGGTGCGCCCAAAACCCTTGGTGTCGAGTTTTCGGGTATCATTACTGAACTTGGTCCGCATACGTCTTGCGAATTCAAAGTGGGTGATCATGTATTTGGACTGGTGGTGGGAGGAGCATACGCAGAATATGTTATTTGCAGAACTGAAATACTGATGAAATACCAAGACAATATTGCTTTCATTGATGCTGCTGGCCTTCCCGAGGTTTGGTTTACGGCGATACAAGCCCTTTTTCTTGTCGCAGCGGTAAAGGAAAAGAAGCCGTCGAGCATGCTGATTCATGCGGGAGCTTCTAGTGTCGGGATAGCTATGATCCAAATAGCTGGCCTATTCTGTGACAAAGTGTTCACGACTGTCGGATCTACAGAGAAGGTCGCCTTCGTAGAAACTTTGGGTAAAAGCACTAATACGACTGTTAGAGGCATCAACTACCGTACAGACAATTTCGCTGAAGTTATAAAGACCGAAACTGACGGTAAAGGAGTAAGTATCATCGTTGATTTTATTGGAGCAGACTATTTTGCGTTGAACATCGATGTTGCAGAAGTTGAGGGTCGCATTGTTTTGTTATCGCTTCTGTCTGGAGACCAATTAAAGGACGTCAGCATCCGTGGGATCCTGTACAAGCGACTTCGTATTGAGGGATCTACATTGCGCTCACGGACTATCGAGTACCAATCACAGCTGAAAAGTATCTTCTTAGAACAGATATGGCCGCACATTGTAGCAGGTGAATTTGTAACTCCTGTTGATTCGGTCTTCAGTTGGAAAGATATTAGTAAAGCTCATGAGTATATGGAATCTAATCAATCTCAAGGCAAGATTATATGTACAATTGATTAGAGAGAATTACATAGTCTATGAACAATATATATGACTCGAATGGATGAAAGTCGACTTTCATCTCGTCAATTTCTGGTTTTTATCATCTGAAAGAGATTCTTTATGATTTCCGGGTAAGTGTACGATGTCCCAACACTCCTCCCATTTGTCTCATGCCGTTGTTTGTTCGTCATTGGATTGAACTGCACTCTGCAAGATGTTCCAAGTAACGCTGAATCTCGTTCTAGATCGTGTCTTATTGAAAGATGTTCTGAAAGCATTACTGTCTACTATCTTGTTTCATCGGTTGTTCGCATGCATCCGTCCACTTTTGCCTCCTCGCGAGATCCTGGACATCACGTATTCCTCACCTGACGACCCTGTTCTGGACGCCCAGATTGATTCTCAGATCGCTAGACTTGTTGCCTTATTAGATACGTCTTCACCTCCCTCTCCTCATACTCAGCAGCAAGATCAACAGCAGATAGAAAAGCGGCAACTTCAGCAGCAGTTGCAGCTGCAACAACAGCAACAGCAGCCAGTGAGACGATCTGGATATTCGCTTGCAGATTCTAGTATAATATCGCAGGAGCATTCCCCAGTGTATTCGTCCGAATCAGCACCACAGCAAACCTCAGGATTCACCTCTTCATTGCCGTCTTCTCGAGTGCCCGAATCGAACTCAACAACAGCTTTGCAGGAATATGCAAGGGAAGCTTCCGGCGGTTCTGAGCAGCATATCACTGTCGCAGCGCCGCCCCTCACATCTCTTTATTTGTCTCCGCAAACGCCACTAAAGACCTCTTCGATGTTTTTAGCATTCTACACTACGCCCATGCAGCTTGCAGCGGTCTCAGCGGCTGCAAAAAATCGCCGAGGTCCGTCTTGGTTTAGCAAAGTAGCGGCCGTGGTTTCTTCGGAAGAAGAGACAGCCTGCTGGGAGAAGTGGATATTGAACCTATCTATTGCATTTCCAAGGAGCGAAAGCGAGAGAGCTAGAGTGAAACGATCGATGGAGGCGCAAATTCAAGAATGTGTCTTCAGGATCGTCGAAATAATTGAGGAAAACAAGCTACACATACCACCTATTACAACAGCTGACGGCGAACCTTTCGTTTGGAAGATGGGG
This sequence comes from Babjevia anomala, assembly GCA_030580435.1. Taxonomy (NCBI): domain Eukaryota; kingdom Fungi; phylum Ascomycota; class Lipomycetes; order Lipomycetales; family Lipomycetaceae; genus Babjevia; species Babjevia anomala. Next base: position 100,271 of record JAKTSW010000006.1, on the reverse strand, counting down.
GCGGTTGGTGCACATCAAGATAGTGAGGAGACTTGGGGACAGGTTTTCAAAAAAATGCTCGTTGAATAATGTACATTATACCTATATGCAAAACCTTCTTAGCCAAGATGATAGCGCCATATCAATTTTCAGTCCAATGTAAGAGATTTGCTTCCGACCTACATCTAGCGGCCACTAGAGACTGCTTTCTTCTGAGAGGTCAGTTCAAGTGCGATTGGCCAAGTGTGTTAAACCATGTAATAATTAATAACGCAGGAGGGTCTATTAATCCATTTACTGCCGCTTTCTCTTGACTCGTTTATAAAAATTTTTTCCTCCGGAAGTCTTAGATTTCTGAATTTCGTCGAACTTTCGTTTGAAGTAAGCTTTAGCCTTGTTATCGGCCAAGATCTCATCTGCCAAAGTTTGCTTTCTTTCTTTCTTCGTTAAACGAGCGGAGAAAAACTCAGTAGGCCCGTCGACGATTTTGCCCGTCTGAAAATATTTCGGAAATCCCTTACTGTCATCTTTACGATAATGTCTTTTCGGATCTAGAACATTTCTCAGCTTCAATAATTGCAGATCGCGTCTAATCTGAGGAGTAATTTCCGTTCGTGGCATGCCAAACCAATTGTTTCCGGCAGTTGCCTCCTTTTCCTATAGCAAGTCAGCTAAAGCTGCTTCCAGCAGATCTGAGACCTAGTTCAAGTTTTAAGAAGTATCAGGGTAACTATGACAATTGAAAATATTTCATAATATCAACTTTGGACGGTAGATCCGCAGCTATCAATTTCGGAGTTCTCATCATATACTTCGCACTTGTGGAAAATCGGCTCACCTTTTGCTGTTCCTTGCGTGCCTCTACTGGATCATACACTGCTCTCAGCTTAATGTTACGGCTAACAGAACGAGAAACATCTGTATTCAACGTCGTTACTCCCCCTGTAGTTTTGAGATAGTTCGCTTCAACTGCAGGATCAAGCTTTGGCAAGCTACTGATTATCAGCACAATGTATCAATTGAACTGCAAATGTTAAAAAGTGAGACTCACTCTTTCCAAAACGCCATCCCCGACTTTTCTGGCTTGGAATTTACCATCATTCGCTCAGAAGCTTCCTGAAGTAGCGATTCGATATCCGCATCTTCAAGCTCTTCTTCTTCTTTTGCACTACTTCGAGTCTTCATTGTCAATAAAAGTTGGAGTTCAACCGAACCGAGAAGTAAAAAAAAAAAAAAAATTTTTGAGCTAAAAAAGCTTTGGTTTAGAATACGATGTCTGTTACCCTGCCCGCAATTTTGCGCATGATAGAGAGTAGACCCACATAACAATTCTGCTGCCAATTTTCGAAACCTTCCACCGGTCGGCCGTGAGCATAATATATTGCCTTCTTCCGAAGATTGGAACTGTTTCATACGAGTAGTCCTAGCTACGAATATTCCAACAGATTTGCGAATATAAAAAGGCACAACTATGCAAAATAATCAAGTTCAGTACGACAGCGTTCTCGAGTCTGGTGGACATTACGGTGCGGCATCAGCTGTCGTTGCTTCCGGAAACGCCCCAGCCCCGACATTCGTAGGAGGCGCTTTTGCGAATGTTGCACAGGGATTGTCCGGTCATTATCGCAGTATTATGATGTCTTATTGGCAAGAGACTATCAATTCAATTGAACGTGATGAGCACGAGTTTAAGATTCACCAGTTGCCTTTAGCTAGAATAAAGGTAAGCTTGCACAGCTTTCATTAAAATTTTATCTGCTGCCTTTTCCTTACATTCCGAACAGAAAGTCATGAAAGCGGATGAAGACGTGAAGATGATTTCTGCAGAAGCCCCGATTCTGTTCGCGAAGGGATGTGATGTATTTATCACTGAGTTGACGATGAGAGCGTGGATTCATGCCGAGGAAAGCAAACGACGAACGCTTCAGCGATCAGACATTGCATCCGCTCTCCAGAAATCAGATATGTTTGATTTTCTCATCGATATTGTTCCTCGTGAGGAAGCTGCAGCTAACGCAGGTAATGGTCATGGTCACAATGCCTACTCAGCTTCCCTCAATAACACTTCGTCCTCGTCTGCACCAGTTTCAAATGGACATCACCGTCGTCCATCCTCGTCAGTGCAGACTAGTTATGCTGGTACACCAGCTCCTGGTTCTCGACAGCACTCTCAGCCTCCACATATACCTGGTGTGCAGCACCAAGTTGCAAATGATGAGCTCCAGGATGATTCAGACGAGTTTGAACAAGTCGTTGATGGTGTTGATGAGCTCAGTCAATACCACGTCGTGACTAATGCGGAGGGAGTTGACGATGGAGAGGACGCGTTTGTTCAATACCATTTACCTGGTTCGACTGCCGATGTCATTGGTGGACAGCCTGAGAATCAGCTTGACTCCGTGTACGGAGCTTACTAGACATTTATTTTCTTAGCATTGTACGTATATGGGAGAGGGTCATCGATGTATTATATGGCAGGATGTAATTTTAAAACGTAACTATGTTGAATAAAGGATATTAAAAGATCATGTAAAAATGAGTAATAAAAGGTAATCGACGAAGAACTCATTTTCACTCGTAATCTACATTTTGCATTCAGCCTCCGTCTTTTTCTTTAATTGTTTCCTTAAACATGCACGTCTATATGTACTCTGCTGACTTAAAAATGAATAGCTTTTGAGGAAGTAGCCATGGCCGCTTCCTTAAACGCCTCGGAAAGAGTTGGGTGAGCGTGCGATGTGCGTGCGATATCTTCTGACGACGCACCGTACTCAATCGCAAGAACTCCCTCAGCAATCATTTCACCAGCATTTGGGCCCATAATGTGAATTCCAAGAACACGATCGGTCTCCTTGTCAGCAATCATCTTGACCCATCCCTCCGTGTCAAGGTTGGTCTTGGCTCGCGAGTTAGCGGCAAAAGGGAACTTTCCTACATTGTAAGACTTTCCAGTAGCCTTAACTTGCTCCTCAGTCATACCAACCCACGCAACTTCAGGATGTGAGTACATAACGGAAGGAATAGCTCCGTAGTTAACGTGTCCGTGTCCAGCTTTGATATACTCAACTGCTGCGATTCCCTCCTCCTCAGCCTTGTGCGCAAGCATCGCACCAAAAGTGACGTCACCAATAACTCGGATGTGGGGGAACTTGGTTCGATACTCACTATCAATAACCAGTCGTCCACGTTCATCCTTGTCAATTTCAATATTCTCAAGACCGAGGCCCTCTGTGTATGGTCTACGTCCAATGGCAACAAGGACAACATCAGCATCAAGAATTTCTTCCTTACCACCCTTAGCTGCGTCTACGCTAACCTTGACGGTATCACCATCAACTTCAGCACCGAGAACCTTAGTGCTCAATTTGAACTTCAATCCCTGCTTTGCAAGAGATCGCTGAACCATCTTAGAAATCTCAGCGTCCATACCAGCACCGACGGCATTCTGGAATTCAACAACAGTGACTTCAGTTCCGAGACGCGACCAGACAGAGCCCAGCTCCAACCCAATAATACCGCCACCGATAACGACCATCTTTTTCGGGATTTCAGTGAGAGCGATCGCACCTGTAGATGTGACGATCTTTTTCTCGTCAATTTCAAGACCGGGGAAGGGGGTAGCCTCTGAACCTGTGGCGATGATAATGTTCTTAGCCTTTAGGACGGTTGAAGGTTCACCTTCGTTGCCAGTGACCTCGATTTCATGCTCATTAAGGAACTTTCCAGTACCCTTGAAATAGTCGACCTTATTCTGCTTGAAAAGCATCTCGACACCACGGGTCAAACCGGAGACGGAATCATCTTTGGCCTTCATAAATTGGGGAAGGTTAATAGACACCTCGCCGACATCAATTCCACGCTTCTTGGTGTCATGCATAATCTGATGGTACAAGTGCGAATTATTAAGGAGAGACTTTGAAGGAATGCAGCCAACATTTAGGCAAGTTCCCCCGGGTGGTCCTCGTTTATCTATGCATGCGGTCTACAATTAGAACTTCGCAATAAAAGTGTTTGTTTAACTTGAACTGTTATAAGCAAAAAGTACCTTGAGTCCGAGCTGAGCAGCCTTAATTGCAGCAACGTAGCTACAAACGAAGCGTTAGTTCGAGAATCTGCAAAGTATACCAAAAGACAACATACCCTCCAGGGCCAGCTCCAATAACAACAACATCGTGTTCACCTATGACGTTGTTAGTCAATTGTCAAAACAGAATTTCACCGGAACAAACATTTGCAGATGCGAGAAATAAAATTTACGATCGGACAAACTCGGACAAAAACTTACTAGACTCGGAAGCCATGCCTCTACGTTGGAATGAGCCAACGTACATAGCACAGATTGGCGCCCTTCGCCCGATAGGACTGGAGCGGACAAGAGCAGATCGACTGGAAATACACTTCAGCATCTTGTAAATGGAGGAATTGGGGAGGAAGACAAATCGAAAATATGGTGATGGAAAATAAGTAGAACTTAGTAAATAGAAAGGGTGGTTGGATTTTAACTCTATCAGTGTCGGAAGCCCGCATCCGCCAATCACCACGCCTGCTACGAGCTACACTTCAAAACGCCCTTAGTAACCAAACCTCGTGTTAAAAGATTCAAAAATATGCCTTAATATGGTGTCGATAATAAAGATAATTTATTCTGGGATTGTAAGCTCTCTATATAACAGTATGAGCAGAGTTTAATCACTTCTGCCTACTCGCTCTGCTACGTCGCATACCAGATCAGCACCCCAATCTGCACTAGTCTGGCTCTTTTGTTTCGTTTTCTCACCCAAATCAATATCTCTTAATCGAGTTTTTAAAAAAAATACCAGGCCCTTTAACAGTATATAGTTGCCTTTAACTTGCAAGACGATCTGTGATAATGCATTGTCTCGCTCGCTGGTCCTTTTTTCCTTGCGCTTGCTGTTCCAGACATGTTGGAAGATTTGTCGGAAAAAAAAGGCAATGAATTTGTTCATCTCTCCGGTACACGTCAAAAAATTTACATTTTTTAGTAAATTAAGAGTCATGTGTCCGTCTGCTACAAGCAGCCCATAAAATTTAGCGAGATTAGATGTTTTCGTAGGGCTGTTGCTATTTTGTGCGTCATCACCATGAAACCTCTCATCATAGTCATCCTGGAGAAAGTTTTCCTCTCCATCCTCATCGCTATCGTCTTTCAAACTTTTGTCAATTTCCTTAAAGAAATCCCAAAGTCCAAATTGAAAAGTCATCTTGATCGAGTGTTGCTTGCACAAAGCACCAGCTACGTAAGCATAGAAGGGGTTGAAGCTCTCCTCATTTCCACAGCAATGCAGTATCACCCGTGGTATTTCACGTTCTTGTACTTTCCTCAACTTCAGCTTCATCAGCCTATTGTAGGCGTCGATATAGTCTTCTGCGCCCATAAGAGCCACGAAAACAGCACTGCGAACGGTCGTATTCATGCGCTGCTCGCGCGCCAACGCTAACCAGTCCGGCTCAGCAGTGTCAAGCATGTCGTTTAGTAATGCAAAGTCAACGTCTGCATCTTTCTCAGTGCCTTCATTGCTACCTCGCCATGCTGCACCGACAAGCCACCACTTACCGCGGGTCTCTACGTTTCGAATATCATCTAGACTCACGCGCAGAGGCTCCATGGTTTTAGCGATGTTCCCCAGATACTTGCGCATACGAATAATAGAGTCAACCGCTGTCGTGGAAGCCGCTGTTAGTCGATTGTTTTTGAGAGAGCTCATAGTCTCGATCAAAAATTTAGTTCGAGGACTTTCACATGTTAAAACATAGGAAGGATACGAGTGAAGGACAGAAAAATAGACTTACTTCAGCTCGCGAACCGGAACTTTTTGTGATGCAATTTGTAAAAGCAATATGATGTCTTTTAATGAGGATGGGTCATCATGCCTGAGCTGTGTTCCGCAGTCTAAAAAATTAGTTTCGTTTTCATTCTTGAGATCTATCCTTGAACTACCGATTTACTCACTTTGAACAAGCCTTAATAGTAACTCTGTATGCAGCTCCGAAATCTGATCAAGAAATAATCTAATAAAATCATATACCAAGCCGCATCCCACAAGCTGAAAAGTGTAGAGCTGACTCAGCAATACCATTAAATTGGCGCATTCTTTCCCTCGCTCCTTGCTCAAGTAGAATTTATCAAAGTCCTCGACCAAAGTCTGCAAAAAAAAAGCACCAAAGTCCGCGCCTAGATGTTTGAATAAAGCAGCAATAAGGGCGCCGTGCACGATTACAAACCCTTCTAACAGCGTTGTTCGAGCTGCTGTTGAATCAATAATGAGTCGAGTTAGGATCTCTGTTACAGTTTGCCGCGCATTGTGGCTGTAAATAAGCAACAGTTCACCGACAATAGACGCAATGTTTGCTTCTGAGAGTCTGTTTATTAGACCTTGGCATTGTCGTCGCAGGCGTTGCTGCTGCTCGGACTCAGATGACTCTAGCTGCTTTCGTCTAATCGACGGAGGCATATACTTTTCTGTCGCTGCTGGAACCGTGGGAGGGATATACGGATTTTCTTTCGATGCCTTCACGATGTCTCTCTGATCTTTTTCATCATCATCGACATCTTCTTCTTCTTCCTCGCTACTTAGGGCGTCGTTTTCCGAATCGACAAGTTCATCAAACTCGTCGAAATCAAACTCATCTGTAGTCTTTGATGTCTTTTTAGCTTTAGCAGATTTCTTCGATTTAATTCCTAATTTTTTAGCGTAGTATCCTATGTCATCTTCATACCGTCTATTCATGAGAGGATTGTCAGATTCCCGAAAGCGTTCGTTAACAGATTTGTCTTTTTGATTAAAGGTATCAAATTCTCCGACCTCATCGTCATCCTGCCGTGGTTTTCTATTCGTATGGTTGTAAGCTGTCTGCTTTTTTGCTTTATATGTCGAACGCTCGACCAATGGTACAGGTTTGCGCTTGGAGGGAACTACATGCTTCTGTTTGTATGCCATGCTATCTCAGCTTCCACAATGTTGAAATGTCCATTTTTTAAGCTTGGGACTTTGAAAAAATCCTTTATTCACATCTGTAAAGTTGAGATCATGCGGCGGTAAATGTCAAAACGGCGAACTACACTTGCTTTTTTCTTTCGAATCATTCACTCTTTCTGCATGATCAAGCAACTATGGATAAGAGCAGATTATCTAATAGCGAAGTAACTATAATTATCATTTATTTATCTAGGGTAGCTCTAATAGTTTTGTAGTTTCTGATAAAGGTTGGAAAGCTTTTCAAGGACAATTCGTCCTCTGGCACTGTGTTTCTTCAACAGAAAAGACGTATGTTTTGTGATTGCTGACCTCGTGGGAAAGCTGTATTTCTTTGATTAACGTTGAGACAAGGTTCTGATATAACGCAGTGACGCCTGTTGATGAAATTGAGAATACGCATCGCCCAGGACCAGAAGATTTGTCTGACTTATCACCTTCTATAGAGCAGAAAACCTATCCGCTGTTGTTTCGGGTTACCAATGGCAAGGCGGACAAAAGCGTTAAAGAGAAATATACAACTGTCGTTGCACCAGAAGATTTAGACACTTTCTGGAAAAACTATGCTGAAGCAGTCAAATCTGGTGTCGCAGGACTGAAAAAGAAGGATAAGAAGAAGAAGAGTAGCAGTAAAAAGAAGAGTGGGAAGGGCAAGAAGAAGTGACCAGGTTCAATTTCACGTTCATACTTTTTCTGTAACATAGAGTTATGTCTGGGATGAAGTAAGTTTTACCGGTCTTGCGGAAGGAATACGGTATTTCAATTAGATAAGGAATATGTATTGTTTGCATTATTTTAATATATTAGTACTCTTATTAGGTGCTCATAAAGACCTTGAGATTGTTCAGTTCGGTCTTTCAAATATTGCTTTTCGTTAAGTTTCAATATGAAAAAATTTATGTCAGTGAAGTAATGATTTTGAGACTCATAATCAAAACTGTTAAATATAACAGTAATCGGCAAATCAGTATAAAATTTCGCTGAATGCTTTGCTTCTGTACAGACGTTGACTTATACGATCAACTCTCGATATAACGATATTCGATATAACAAAAACACATCTGTAAAAATGGACGAGCGATAACTCGACCGGATGGAGTCAATCACAGAATACTCAAGACAAAAGCGAGCAGGACGCTCATCATTCTCGCGGTACCCGTTTAGAATGTGAATGAAATTTAGGCATGCTAGAACATCTCGGTTCTACAGCCTGCTGAGCGTATGCCTTCATGAAGCGGGGTAAGGGTTGTTGTCTTGCATTGGCTAAACGATAATTTACATTCGCTTTACTCATCAAATCGTATGGTCCACTGACATGTTTGGCCTGAACTTTTGTGTCGGCCTCTGTATTGTTGACACCGGTTTGTAGAAACACAAGAGCGAAGGTTAGATAAATCAGTGTTTATGATTAGATATCGAGTAAGGAGGGTAATATATTATATAACGAAATCAACTCCCTTTAGAAAGGCACACTTTGACGTAGTGAGAATCCTTTGTGTGAGCGCCGTTCCTACGCTATGTCAATTTAAATTTAATACGAATCGCATTTTACTTATCGAGGAGCCAATACGTCAATTCTTAGCAACCCCTTAACAAAATTTGTCCTCCACGAACTTCGTGATAACGGTCTGTCAAATAAAGGAAGTCGAATTAGGGACTTTATATCTTGTCTACAATATCTTCGCCGGTGAACGACGTGGGGTGCAGACATTGTGAGAACTCCCTATGAGCGTCCATAAGCCTCCTGACAGCCCATCGTCTTCGGCATTCGCCGTAGCCTACAGTGAGGACAGATCTCTCAATGGCGATACGAAGACAACTAATGCACCACCATATTCTCTGTTTGAGTGTGTCAAGGCAAAAATCGTGGATTTTACAGCGTCACCGTCAGCAAAGCTTTCGGCAGCCACCATACCCAGTTCGTTGAAGTCGACCGAGAGAACTATCGCACATGGTATTCGTCGCTTAATGTCATAAAAAATTTGCAATGGCTATGCTAACTTTTGTAGGGCATCTGCAGATATACAAAATTGAAGCACATAATGCTACATTTCTGAAATGCGGCGGAGTGGTTCATCCCATCATGAAAAGGTAATGACTTAACTTTCACCTCGTGAAATGATTATATTATATCAATAATATTGATCTTTTAGACTACGATGTTGGAGAATTTCACCGACCTCTTTTATTCTTCCGCTTCCTACGAGTGGGAAATATTGGCGCGTTGAGATCGAGTCGTAAGTATATGTGTGAAAGAGCCGTATTTTCTATACTGATTAAAATCACTTAGATCGAACGCTGCGGTTCTAGACGGTCTGGAGAACGTACTTCTTAATTGTTGCCGTGTTATAAAAGAGGATGAATGGGTAGACGACTTAGACAACAAAAGTTCTTCTCCCCTTGACTCTCTGAAGCAGGAAAATGAGCTAGAAAGAAAATTCCTGCCAATTGGATCAGACAAAACCATGGTTGCTAAAAGGGAAATTTACAAAAGTTTTAGACTGCAAGAAGACAATAATTATATAGAGCAGGCTGCAAAGGAAAAACCGGATCAATTTGGGGTAGATGGCGTAGAGGAACCTCACGTCGCATTGTCGGTGTCACCTCAGAGTTCGAGTGGTATAAATCTGGACGAATTCGCTACTACTACTTTAACACCTCCTGATAAAACAAACGATCCATCTTCGAACATCAATTCACTGGCCGATCCTTCTCTTGAACAGACGTCTCTGTCCTCTGCTGATGAAATGAGTTCCGAGATCTCGCGTATGCCTTACCATACTCTGAGGCCCTCAACCTACGAAGATGCTTCAAGTAGTAGATTTGTTACTGCCCCAAGATCACGTCACGGCTCGTCATTGTCGCAGGTTAGTAGCGGACAGGCTGGATCGCATGAGCCGAGAGATGACAGTCCTACTGCAAATTATCAGCGCAAAGTGCGCGAAGCTCGTGAGACGCAGCGACGCGACGCAATGTATATGGAGCCATTGGACTACGATTATTGTGACCTCTCGGCTGACTCGTTCGATATGCTAGCATTCATTCCTCCTACGAGATCGTACATGCTTTGCTACGGAAACAGTCCGCGTACTCAGAAAGTGCCGCAACAGACAGCGCCCTACTCCATTTCGACTTATTCCGATGAAGGTGAGAACACAACGCTATCATCAATTTTCTCCGACGCCGGCGAGTCATATTATTCAGAGAGCGCACACAGCATTAATCCAGAAACTTCGCGATTACCGGTTGTCCTAGCTGGTAAATCTTCAGAGCAAGCTCTTGCCAGCGATAGAGAAGAACTTGGCGTAGACCCGACTGTACATGAGCTCGATGCAGTCAGTGACGGCGCTGAGGCTGGACCAGCTGGAATTTTTGCTGTAGTTGGCTGGCTTGAACGATCTTTCCGCTTTCTGCAAAAGCCCAAATAAGATGAGATTTTGGAATTGTCGAAACTTTTAGATTATTATTGTAAGTGTACGTATACAAGGTGTGGCCTTTAGGGTATCCCCAAACTAGAGATATCTAGATTTTTTGCTTTTGGCGTTTCGGGCGCAAACATGTACAATGCGGATATTTCTCATTATTATTAATATATTTAATCCTGTGGACATGTAAAAATCGTTTCTCTATTCCTGTTGTCATGAATTGCTTTGTTGATCCAGGCAAGTATAGATATAGACCTAGAGTTTTGGTCCCTTTGGTAGTGCTCGAAATATTAATACAACGGCTATATTAGAGTGACTTGATCTCTTTCACTATTTTATAATAGCCTATGTCTTCTTAATTGACTATTCCAAAGGCATGAAAGTGGACACATTGTCCTTGCACTGATTTTAATCAATCTTAAATATGTAGCATCTCAAGTTCACTCTCCTTCATTATCTGATGTATTTGTGCATATGATAAGACGGCATTTTGTTTGAATAAGTTCTGCAAAAACGTATTGAATATAGCAAATACTAATTGGGCTTGCGGTCTCATATTTTGTCTTGAAACTTAACGTGCCATTTTGACTCGCACTACGTAATGATTTCGCAAGCCCCGGGAATTTGTGCGGGTCTGGGTAATCTGGGGATAAAAAAGTACAATTGAAATGAAACCTGACGAAACAGCAATTACAGCCCTAGACTGCCGTTACTCAATGCGTTTCTGCTACACGTCCCTTCAACCAACTCGAATATCGCGCTTTTCTGTATACCGACATAAGACTCAAGATATTTCTAGAAAGATTGTGCGCAGCATTATGACTCTCGACAAAGGTGTATCGCTTCATGATCTTCCGAAGACACATGTCTTTACCTCCAGCTTGCCACCAGATCCAGATCTACTCACACCTGATGCCGTAGACACAGCAGATGAGAAACTCTTCCGTCCACGTATTGTCCGCAATGGTTTTTTTTGTTATATAAAACCAGATACCCACGAAACTGAGAAATCTACTCTGCTGGCTGTCAGCCCAGCGGCAATGCGGGATCTTGGCATTAAATGGAGTGAAAAGGATTCGTCTGAATTTAAGGAGTTTGCAATTGGAAATAAGTCCTGGAAAAAGGATGGAATACATCCATGGGCCAGCTTGTATGGTGGCTGGCAGTTGTACGTACAGTCTTTTGCTTCAAATCACAGAATATGCTAGATCATATGCTTGTGCTAACAACTAGAATAGTGGACAGTGGGCTGGCCAACTCGGTGATGGGCGGGCAATTAGCCTTTTCGAGGCCAAGAATCCGGAAACCGGGGTTCGCTACGAGGTTCAGCTCAAGGTGAGAGCATAAGCGTTTGAATAAGCTGGATCAAAGTGTAGTTTCAAGACTGATAGTATTAGGGTGCTGGTCTGACTCCATTTTCTCGCTTTGCGTAAGTGCTTTGCTGTAGAAGCTGTTTATGAATAGCAACTTACAATATAGTGATGGTCGTGCGGTGCTCCGTTCTAGCATTCGAGAATTTTTGATTTCGGAAGGTACATGACTGTGCAAGCTTGTTTCAGTACTGATTGCTAATATGTTACAGCTCTCAACGCGCTCTCTATCCCCACAACTCGAGCTTTGGCACTTTCAAAATTCTCTAATGAGAAGGTTTTACGCGAGATGATTGAACCTCGTGCTATTGTTGTTAGAATGGCCCAGTCATGGGTTAGAATTGGAAGTTTTGACATCCACCGTTCACGTGGCGACCGGGAGATGTCAAGGAAGTTGGCAGATTACTGTATCAACGAAGTTTTTGGTGGGGTTGACAAGCTTATTGCTGCAAAGGCTGGTCAAGAAAAAGAAAACAGATTTTTGAGATTTTACAGAGAAGTCGTTAAAAGGTGCGTTTAATAATTGTGTGTTGTCTCTGTGAATTTATATTAACTGTATCAGGACGGCGGAGTTAACAGCTCAGTGGCAGGCTTATGGTTTCATGAAGTATATTTTCCTATCGTCAAGTTCAATAAACGGTGATACTGACATGTCAAGTGGTGTACTTAATACCGACAACGTTTCTATCTATGGTCTCTCAATTGACTATGGCCCTTTTTCGGTATCGTTTTTCATCACTTATTGACTCTATGCACAACTAACTTTCTATAGTTTATGGATGTAAGCGTCCTTTCAGCAAGGCATTAGATTAATATTGAGTGACTAACTCTGTTATGTAGACGTTCGATCCAGCGTTCACACCTAATCATGTAAGGTTCTTTCTTTTCTCAATTATTTGACATCTATTGATATCCTCAGGATGATGGACTTTTGAGATACAGTTACCAAAACACGCCGACCGTGATGTGGTGGAATCTAATTCGACTAGGTGAGGATCTTTTCGAACTTTTCGCATCTGGAGATTACGCGGATACAGAGGAGTTCATTCGGAAAGGCATTAGTGAGGATAAGTCTGGCGAAGTCGTTGAGAAAGCCGAAAATCTCATCCAAGAAATCGGCGAGGAGTATAAGCAAATATTAATTCACAAATATAAGGAAAATTTTGGTGCTAGACTGGGTTTATTAACCATAAGAGATGGAGATGATCAGGGGATCATTGCTTCGTTGCTAGACATGATGAGGGAACACGAGCTCGACTTTCACCATGTATTCCGAAAGCTTGCGAACATTAAGCTGTTTTCAGAACCCGTTCTATCGGATGAGTATATCATTGAGATGTTGATTCCGAAGCATCGTGGAAAGTCTTGCCCGAAAGACGAAGCTACTGCACAAGCAATCAGAGAATGGCTTAATACTAGTTATAAGTCAAGATTAGAGTCTGAAAATAACATAGATGATGCTGCGAGGAAGGCGCGCATGGACAAAGTAAACCCGAACTTTGTGCTGCGTAATTGGATCCTGGATGAGGTCATCGATAGAGTGCAAAGGCAAGAGGATGCTGAAATCCTCGACCGCGTTCTTAATATGGCATTGAATCCATTTCAAGAGACGTGGTTCGAGGAGGGCACTGGGGCCCAAGAGGACGAGAAAAGATTTATTGGTGAACCTCCTATCCTGGAGCGGGGAATTATGTGCAGTTGCAGCTCGTAAATGCAGTGTATGAACTTTTGCATGTATATATATATAATAGTTCTTGAAGATGGAATTTGGGCGTTCGTGGATTTTCTGGTTTTGCAACGTGTGCTCTCCCATCCTAGAAACACAGCTAACTTTAAGAAGGAATGACAATATTCACTCTGCAATTTCCTCCCGAGCATCTCAAACGTACTTGATCATATCTGTTGACCAGAATTTTATAACTTGCTGCAGATATGAATATTTTTCGATTTTTAGGTATGTTTGATCAGTGATGGTTCCAATCAACTGAATTCAACGATGTTTACAACTTTTATAATGTAATGATTGTGTTTGCTGACTTGACAAAGGCGATCTATCGCATCTGCTGAGTATCTTTTTGCTCTTGCGGAAGATGCGAGCTTCGAGATCCTGTGCTGGAATATCTTTCAAGAGTCAAGCTCTGTATACGGTGGTTTATATCACACGTTATCTTGGTAGGGCTTCCCTATTTTAGACTTCCAAGGGTCTTACTAACTAACTGTATTCAGATCTCCTATGGGGTCGGTACACGTCATTATACAATACTGTTATGAAGCTCTTTTTCATAGGATCTTCGATATCAATATTATATCTCATGAAAGTTAAGTTTCGACCAACGCACGACCCGAACATTGATACATTCAAGATCGAGTATCTACTTTCTGGATCTTTTGTGATGTCATTGATCTTCACATATAAATACACTATTTCAGAGGTAGTTATCTTTTAGAAGTCTCGTGAGATTTTATATGGCCAAGCCGAAAACCCAGTTTGCTGATTAATCTAGATTTTATGGTCATTTAGTATTTGGCTTGAGAGCGTCGCCATATTACCGCAGCTGTTTATGTTGCAGCGTACTGGAGAAGCTGAGTCACTTACAACGCATTACATATTTGCATTAGGAGCTTACAGAGCTCTGTATATTCCTAATTGGTTCTACAGATGGCTAGCAGAGAGTTTTGTGGATCCTATCGCGATCGTCGCTGGAATCATCCAGACAGGACTCTATTCAGACTTTTTCTATGTCTACTACACCAAGTACGCTTCTGTTTTCTATTGAGAATTCGAAATTGATACTAATATTGTGCCTTTAGAGTCATGAAAGGAAAGAAATTCGAATTGCCACAATGATCTGCCTTATCAATTTTCATCTTTCAAACCCGAAAACTATACTAGCTCTGCTTGTACATCTATTACTATCAAAATAACTTCTCTAACATTTATCCGTTTGGTTAAATACTCCTTTGATAGTTCAGTATTTATAGAAGCTTGTGCCTTAATTTTTCCCAAATTATGCACCCAATATAGTTGTTAATCGATATTCGGTCTACTTCTTACTGTGCCCTTTGAAGTATCTCAATATGAAATCCCGCAATTGTAAATCTTTACAAGTTTGTTTAAGTGAGAGAAAAGTTGGAAACTTGGTCAATTGATTTTCTAATAAAACCTTATTGATTTAATAAATGTCTATGGTAGACGAGAATGGACGCGTCGCTGTTCGATATACTTTTGTTTACTTTTCGACTAGACATTTCACACTCCTTTTGTTCACCCAGATAGTCCGGACAGATTTTAAATCTGACTACTGCAAAGTATATGTCGCATATTCATTAATGATATGGTCATTCTTAATTATACGAGAATATCTGCCAAAGTTAATACCTTCACTTATCAATAATCGCTTCTACCATTTTGTCATCTTTTGCTGTCTTCACTTCTTGCTTGCATTGGATTCCAATTTCTTGTCTGATATTCCCAGATTACGTTTCTGCTACCTACAGTTTAAATCATGTCGAGAATCATGAATTTCTCAAATGAACATGCCTATATGATGCCGATAAAGCTGTTTTTGGATGCTTCGAAAGATCACGAGTCTGAGTTGAGATCTTCGCCGGAACCTGGGATCACGTCTCACTTCAAGCTCGATCTTCCTTCATCTGGTGGTTATCTCAGAGCTTTGCACGACAGTTTTCATATTGGGCCCGCATGCAAACAAGAACCAGACCAGTCGTTTCTTCCATCGTCGCCGTTGAGAGGAACCAACAGTCAATGGCTTCCTATGCTACCGCTCACTGTTGGGTCTGACGAGTTTCATCATAACAACGTTGTCGACACAGTGGGCAGAGATACGACTGATCCGGCTGCTACAGACGAGTGCATGACAGAGGATGAGGATGACATACTTGGTCCTTCTGACTCTCTTGATGGTAACTCAGATGTACGCGAGCGCGTGCTGGATGCTTTGTATTTCCCAGATTCAGGAGATTTCATCGGGTATCTTGGATTCCCAACCTACAGCCAGTGCAGCCAGCTGATTGGGGCTTACTTGGATACTCTATCTTGTGTCAAGAAAAATAAATCGCTAATCACGCGAAGTATGTACGAAGATATCCGGAGTGTGTTGCAGGATACCAGCAACACTGCCATTGGATCTCCGCAGTTCAGATTCTGGGCAAAAAAGAACTTTGATCTGTTCGAGGATTCCGATAGTTTGCATAAAGTCATGCACAAGGGCAAACCTGTGGCTGTCCTTGAGGAACTATACAACATTCTGAGCGTCTCTCACTTGCATTCTAGCCATGGTGGACGAGACAAGACTTTGGCACAAGTAATAACTACCTGCGGGACTTTTTCAATATACATTTTCGTCTTCCTTTTATTTTTAAAGTAACTAATAATTTATTAGCTTCGTCGTTGGCATTCTCGCGTTCCAAAGAATCTGATCTCACAGTTCATCAAGATCTGTCCGACTTGCAATGCTGCATCGGCTTCTCAAATTAGCCATCCGGAGTTTCAGGTCGATTTGGATTGCTTTGTTCGCCCTCCGGAGCCTTCAGCTTCGGACAGTGCTGATGAATCAGGTTATTTTTTAAATTTTATGCTCAAACCTAGCATAGTGAGGTGTAAACAGACTTCCGGTGTATTCTCTCTAGTACAATCGGCTGCCTATGCTTCGGCCGCCTTCAGTGAACTTGAGCTCCGAAAGCTTTCTGAGCCTTCGCCAAGCAACACCAGACGCGTACGTACAATATCTAACCCTGCATCAGTCCTAAAGCGGCACGATGAATACAGTCCACTCTCTTCAGCTTTGCGCAGACAACCGCTCTCTCAGACAAACCGCGTTGTAAATCCGCGTTTGCTATCGCTGAAACGCAAAAGAGATGCAACTTCAGATTCGAACGATTTCTCAGCTGTTACCGACGAGTCATCCATGGCTGCTACAGAGCCAAATCGTCTACAGAGACGGACCACACGGCTATACGCCCGAAACAATACACCGGATGACGATGAGGAGGATGAGGAGGAGGCGTCTGACGACCAGGGTCAATCTGATCCGCGATCTGCCGATACCCAGTTTACATCTGTCTCTATAGACAGTTTGCTATGTGAAGAAGCTTCAGAGTCTTACCGTAGCAAGATGATCAATCCTGCCCAAATTCAAGGTGCTGCCAGCCTTTCTTACGAAATGGCCGCCAGAGCGGTCAAAAATATGTTTATTGATACCAAATTGACAAGTGATTCGTCCGAAGATGATGACAAAGACTATGAATACAGGCAAAAGCGTTCTACGGGTAGACATTCACTGAAAAAGCGATCTTCTAACAATGCAGGAAAACCTTCTGAAGCCGCACTTTTCGCTGCACAAGCATCTGCTTCGCATAGAGGACTACAGCTTGCACATGTTAATTCTGGCAAAAGGATAGACAAGGCCGCGAAAGGATTACCAGGCACCAAAGGAATAGAAAACCATACCGGATCTGCTGAAGATCTGACGGACAATTCACTCATCGCATCGAAATAGCATTCCCTTGAAAATTATTAATATCCCGTATTCTTGTTCATATATCTCAATTTCGCTGTCACTGATTCTTTTTGTTACCTTTTCGTTGCCATTTGGTATTTTCTGATTTTAAAAGTATCCAGTTTTGGTACTGCTCGTTTCAGTGCTGTTTATATACCATTAAGTGGTTGTTTTTTGCAAGTAAATCTCCTGTCTTATTCTTATATCACCGATTGGCGTATATCTTGCGATTTCTTTCTATAACCATATCACATTCTTTAAAATTACCTTTATTCTTCGTTATTTTGCGTTTACTTCTGTCATCTGCTAGTCCGTGCATTACTTTGGGTGCTGTACATATATCATTTGTAGTTTGGAACTTTGATATGTCTTGATTTGAAGTTCTTTTGTTATCTTTTGTTTTTTTGACTCGTCAATTAATCCAGGATTTAATTCTCTTAATGACTTTTTCCTATTATATTTCTCATAGTTCTGTCATCATGTACCCAGTTAACTTGTTTTCATTGTCTGACATTTGGACAGGCTGGTAAGCCAAATTTCTATTTTTGACGAATGTGTGGACTCTGAAATTTTCTTCACCATTCATTCAATGTATATATATAAATTGTCAAGAGAAGTCATCACATAAAATGAGATTCAATTTATTCTACATTAACCAAAATTTATCTAAACGCAAGACCAGAAAATTTTTAGTGAGAGGCTTATCAGAACAAAAATTTCATTTCCCGCTCATAACTAGCCTCCGTATCTCATACAAATGCTCTTGAGTGTTGATGGTCGTAGAAATTGCCCAGCCATGTACCTTGCGCTTCCATCTTTCTTCCTCTGCCGTCTGCCGTCTAATAAAACCTACGCCTATGTCAAACTCTTCACCCACCACAAATTCACCAAATGTAGCAGACTGGTCTCCTACTGTGCGCGAACTTAAAGAAGATGCACTTTCACGTCCTATACTAGGAACACTTGGAGCTCCAATCTTCAGATTGTAGTCATCAACAAGATCATCTAGTCCTTCGAACGGATCATTTTCAACACTGTCAGCCGTACCGTCTTCCTTGCCCATCTTCAACCAACACATGCGAATGGGATCGAATACCATTCCACTGACAACTTGAACATCTTTGGTAGAAACAACATTCGCAATAAGTGCTGGCCTAGGAGGTGTAAAGGCCAAATCGTTGAACACTGCTCCATCATCTTCATTACCTTCCCATTTAAACGTCGTCGGGTTATAACGCATCCCATTCTCTACTAAATGTTACCACTATTAGCTTTGTGGTGCAAAAATCAGTGCTATACCCGAAACAAACATACGCTTTGCCTTGTTCATCATTGCGCCGAGAGGTTTGATTAAATGCGGCCGTTTTTGAACTTTCCGTCTGGATTTTACTGCTACTGGCGCTTGCTGTTTATTATTGACTGATCCAAGTTGCAGTGTAGTTGAAGATATTGACTTAAGTCCGTTAATTTGGTATCTGTCTAGCTGTACACGCTGAACCTGAGACTTCGGAAACATCTCAGCTCTGCTTTTGGATGGCACTATAGTAAGATCATCTAAGATAATATTAGACGATATATTGTTTATATAACCTGGACATACCTGCTCGTCTGGCTGAACTTGCATTAGCTGAATCTGATTTTAAAGCCGAATAGACACTCTCCTTTGATTTATTGCCTGACAAATCATCAGGCGAATCTAGTTCCGAATCATCACTAAATAGTCGTCGTTTTATTGTTTTAGTCATGTTTCCGCTATGCGCAGCTTCTCGACGTAGTGACTGGGAACCAATCTGTCTATTCAGTACTGGAGATGCCGATACAAGATCTTTAGATATCTGACTCTTTGAGCAAGCTCGCGCTAAATTGTCGGATTGTCGTATATTGGCTGATATTAATGATCTAGAATTGATGATATCACCAGATGCATTAAAACTAGATCGCTGTCTTTGGTCCACATTGCTATTAGACAGTTGTCTAGGTAAATGATTATGTGAAACCATTTTCCTAAGTCCTAACTGTGCTTTCGCATTAGATGTAGATGTGGCATAAGCTGGAAGAGATGGTAGAGGAGGAGGCTTCGAATTTAATGGCTGAGGAGACATTCCTAGTGAAAAGGCTGTCTTTGTTCTTAAAGAGGGCATAGATTTCTTTGGAAGAAGTGTCTTGGCTCCCCCGCCATTATTTGAAGACGAAGGCATGATACATGCAAGCGATGGCTTACTTGAAAGCATGTGGTGTGGTCTTTGATGTGATGAAACACCGGATATTCCCAGCCCAGTATTTTTTTGAAACTCCAAGCTAGATGCATGAGGAGAGGTAGAAGAATTAGAACTGGTTAAAGATTCGCCTGCAGTAGACACTTGTGCCTGTACAGGTCTAGGTATTCGAGTAGGTTTCGGAGTAAACAGCTGTGGAGTGGCAGATTTACTCCATGAGCTTCGATTTTGCTGATCTTTTTGAAGGAAATTCCGGTTCAATGAGAGATTTGCATTTTCAAAAACTTCACCATCTCCAATCTCAAGCCCATCTAGGAAATCTTCTTTCGCGGTGTTCAGTGCTGAGATTGTCGAATGATTTATTGATGATAAATTCGCTTTCCGTCTTTCCAGAATCACTTTGAGGTTCAAATCACCATCGGGTATCTCAAGATCTTGGAAACCTTCATCACCACTTTCGGTCAATGTACTAGAAGTAGGGGAGAACATTGATAGAGCGGAGCTTCTGCCAGATCGAGAACTCCTCACAGAACTTAATCTTCTGAATCCAGCATCATCATCCCATCCATCTGTGTCACTACCATCGTAATTCACCGGGGTTTTCGGATTTGCACGAGATTGTAGATGCAGTTCCTCCATACTATCTGGCAAGTCGAAATCGTTTTCAAACTCTTCAAGATCGCTCAATAGCTTCTTGTTAAGACCCCCCTTCTCTGCCGATCTAGTGAGAGACATGGGACGTGAGAAAAGGGCACCATTCACGATGCCGTCGTCATCAATTTTGCCTGCTTGATAAGTCTGAGGCTTAATCGTCAGAGCAGAATCTCCATCGTCGAAATCTAAATCGACACCCCAATTTCTCAATTTGGAGTTTCTTGTATCTTTGAGAGTTTCCAATCGATTAGCCGAGCTCGACGTCACCGAAAAAGGAGAGAATTTTGTGGTAGCCAGCGATCTCGAGTAGACAGCCGCACCATTCGTCAGGCCTTTCGCCTTATGCGAGGTCGTACTCGTCGAGATGTCATTTGAAGATTCTTTAAAATCCAAATACTCTCGCGACTCGAAAATATCGTCGTCATTTTGCACGGTAGGAGCATGACGGAAAGCGCTACGATCTTCAAAATCGAGATCTTCGTCCCAGCTTTCAACAGCCCGCGATTTCGGAAATTGCAACGAAACAGAATCCATAAAATTCTCCCAATCTCAGGGGCGATATAGTAATCAGTCAAATAGAGGAGTAGGAATACTCAAAATTAGAGCAATATAGTAGTATAGCTTAAATAGACAGTATAAAGCAACGTTCACTGTTCATGTCATGCGGAAAATGTTGTAAGATCTATTTGCCTGAAACTATCGAGTTCTGAAAAAGACAGGAATCAACAAGCCCAAATTCTGCTTATATTCCCTTCGATACAAGCTATGAAAATAGTCGAGTAGAAGACTTGACCATTCAGCCTTCGATATTCCGGTACCGAATTCTTAAGAGCCAGAAGTTTATTGAAGACGGCGGTCAGCTGCATCCGACATCAGCGCGTCGCGTGTACCACAACAACAACAAAACTAATAAAAGAAGCCTCGGATTTACAAATACCGGGTAACTTGGGTAGTTTATTGATATTGCTTTCTTCAACACGGCTGGAAATTTATATGCTTAACGATTGACGGATGGGCCAGATGGATTCCGCTACTAATTTCGCCCCTTTGAAAGTAAAACAGGCTGCTAAGATAATATCTGGCAGCCGTGTCGATGTGCTTTCTTATAGTTTTGTGGATACAATTCTTATTCTGATCGCCCAGAATGGTCGTCTTGGTAAAATGGTAAGAGCAATTAGATCTACTTTGATGGCAGCTTTAAAAGGCTAATTCGCTTAGTATTATGTTTCTCTCACTGGAAATCCTAGCGCTGCTCTGTATGCATATGATTATTTTGAACCTGACAATGCGGACGATGACTGGTCCATGCTTTCTTTTAACCATTTGACGCCTGTCTCCGTCCTCGGAGGATCTTCTGACGATATTGAAGGCAAGATGTACTCTGTGCAAATAGCTGGGTTAATTATGAAGCAAAATCCGGATGAGAGGAGAAAAGTTGTAATTGGAATGAGAATGACCAACAAAAGAAATGTTGATGATTCTCCAGTCATAGATAGCGAGTCCAGACAACAATTTCTAGACATATTGACGTTGGTTGGCGAATGCAAAGTCTGGTGATCTATTAAAGCCTTCAATTTTTCTGATATATTTTCATAGTCTGATCAAGAAACGAAGATATTCTATGCTGTTAATTGTTTCTGGAGTTTGGGAAATGCAAATGTATTTTTGGTATTACTTATTTACATAACCATTAAAGTTGATCATACATACGATTTTCAAGAGTCTACGAGAGTACAGTTCTCAATAATGTAGTTGTGGATTGTAATTTTGATGCCATGGTAGAAATGCAACAATCGCATAGTGCCGTTTAAGGTCTCTTTTCATGACGTCGAAGCTTCAGTTCCCAATTAAATCTTTCCATCATCAATTATCAGCAAGATGGCCGACACAACCGAGAAAACAACCTTACAGAGGGCCACAGTATGTGCAGATTTCCTCAGAACACATCTTCCAGTGGATCTCAAAAGTCCAAAAGTCGCAGTTATTTGTGGATCTGGACTGCAGCATCTGGCAGACGCTTTGGACCCCAGTCCCAGGGTAGAAATTTCGTTCGCCGACATACCACATTTCCCTGTTACTACTGGTATAACTCTTTGCTACTATCGTGACATATTAAAAAGTCTACTTACAAAGTTTTATCAATTCAGTCGTTGGTCATGCTGGAAAATTGGTCTTCGGAATGTTCGGTGTGAACAAAATTCCATCGGTTTGTATGGTGGGCAGAATACAGTCAGTCTCTCATACCTATGACATATTCTTCAGCCATAGGACTGACGATAAATAGCTTTTACGAAGGAAATCCTTTTGATGTTTCTGTTTTTCCGATTCGTGTATTGAAAGTTTTGGGCATTGAGACGCTGATGGGTTAGTTGAATTCTAGTTCAATGAACTATCTGGATGTGAGATCTAACTCCTTTAGTGACAAATGCCGCTGGTGGACTGAACTCGTCCTACAAGGTTGGAGACCTTATGGTGATAAATGATGTCAGTTTTATTCATATATTAATTCATCGTATTATAATAGTTCTCACGCATTGCTCTAGCACATAAATTTTCCCGGGTTAGCGGGATGGCATCCTTTGAGAGGGCCTAACGAGAGTGACTTCGGGCCAAGGTTTCCGGCTCTGAGCGACGCATACGACCTTGAACTTCGACAGAAATTCTTCGAGGCTGCCTCCAAGCTCAGTATAGAACGAAGCATCCACGAAGGGGTCTATGTTTTTGTTAGTGGTCCAACATACGAAACGCGGGCAGAATCGAGGATGCTCAAAATGCTAGGAGCAGACGCTGTTGGTATGAGTACAGTTCCTGAAATTATTATTGCACGTCATAGCGGGCTGAAAGTTCTTGCTGTCAGTTTGGTCACCAATGCTGTCGTCACAGATCCCACACCAACCGTTAGCCAGAGTCATGCGGACTTGTCGGTTGGTAAAGCGACCCACGAAGAAGTTTTAGCAGCGGCCAGAGAAGCTGCAGAAGATATGAAGATGCTCGTCTTACATACTATTAATGAATTATAAGGCCTCATATAGATTATATAGCAACTACGTATTGATAGATTTTAACATTTCACATTATACACTTAATGCTATTTCTGATTCCAAAAAACATAAAACTCATAGTGAAATTTTGTTGAACACGTTATTATCCGTTCAGGCGAACCTTTGCCATTAAGCAGAGATGATCACTTGGGTACTGACCTTCGCGTGGTTGACCACTAGGCTCATCACCCATCTCTTCAGGCATTGGTAGTCGCAGAAGTTCGAGAATTTGCACCCCAGAAACGATCTGACTCGAAAGTTTACTAATAACCTCAGACTCTAAGATACTACCTTTGAAATCAACAACGAATATGTAATCTAGTAACCCTCTCCATGTGAATGCCCAGTTAGAAAAAAAGGGCTCCCCATTTCTTGTTTTTAACTCTGCATTTTCTGGATGAACATGTCGATAAAAGTGTCCATATATAGACTTCAATATTATGTCATTTTTCTCATGCAGCCTAATGGCATCCTTGGCTGTCACTTTTCTCACTGGAGAAGTGTCCAAAGTATCTCTGGAAACATCAGTTTTGATTTGAGGGGCTATCTCTAAACGGTTGTCTTTCAAAATATTATTGTCTGCCGGTTGAGATTCAAGCTCATTCATCACCGCTGTACCATTGTCGTCACTCTCTCCTGTATCACTTTCTTCATCTTCGGCCTTTTTGTATTCGTGACTTTCACTCTCTAGCAAGATCTTTAACGGATCACCTTCTATTCTCAGAGGTCTCGACTTGCAAAGCCCCAAATAAGGAACATCATACGGTAGACTATTAAAATCTCCTGCCAGAAAAAAAGGCCAATTACCCGAAAACTCTTTTGAAAAAGCAAAGGCATTACGCACTAAGATGGAGCACTGACGGGTCCGCTCTAGCGTGCCCTGCAACGACCGTCAGCATCTTCTCATATTTTAATATAATGCAAAATCTTTCTTACATATGGATGCCAAAATAAATGCGTTGTGCCAATTAGCAGGCCCCTATCGCTGCTGGCATTCAAACGCAAGGCTACCAATAATCCCACATTTCTAGTGGCTGTCTGCGGTCCAATTCTCTCAATTACACCGTCTTCTGACTCCAGATCAGCTGGAATATCGTAATCGATAGTGCTAGACTTCAACAAACTAAGTTTATTTGTCTTCCAACATATCATAAGGCCATGATTTTTTCGTTCGCCTCTATGATACAAGGTATCATAGCCCAAAAGCTTCAAACGAGGAACATAGAAAGTGAACAGATGAGCCAAATCAACTTCCTGCATGCACATTATATCCGCATCATAGTATTGGATTTCAGACAATAAAACCTTGGACCTCCATTTCCACTTCAAGACATTTCCTAAGGTAATCAGAAGGTACAAGAGCACAATGAAGACTTTCGGAAAGCGAAGAGCTCATACCATTTGTAGGAAATAATTTCCGCCGAATCAAAGCCTGTCCTAAGACCTGAATGGTTCATTAATATTCTACCAGCAAGGAAGGCATTCAAAACCAGCATCAACGTACATTGTAGGTCATGATCTTAATGTCTGTTGATTCGCTAACTGGTGATTGTGCCAACCCAACATCTAGCATTGGTCTCTTTATGAATTTTAGATCAAACTCTTCTGGAGAAGTCACTCCTAGTTCTGCATTGCGCTTAAGCTTCTCCTGCTTTGCTAGCTCGCGCTTTGCTCTTTGAGCAGCAATATATTCTGGCGTTACATAGTCTGGCTTCCCCCCTCGCGAAGTATCAGAAGCAGACGAAGATCTATTCTTGCCCATTTACTCTTTGTGTCAGAATGCTCAAGGCTAGATAAAGAGAACCTTATAACAATTGAATCATAGTATTGCAAAATGATTAGAAGTGACTGGCAGTTGTAAAATTCAAAAGGTCACATTCGAAATAATTTAATATTCTTTCAATTAAAGTTATCGTTTGATAACACTCCGGAAAATCACGTCCAAATATTTTCAACTGAGATAACTTGGTTTGACTTAAATCTTAACAACCATGTCTCCGTCAATACAACAATCAAGTGCTAAACCACTGATTGCCTTAGGACTGGAAGGATCTGCGAATAAGTTAGGAGTTGGTATCATTCGTCATTCTTTCTCTGCTCCTGGAGAGCCAAAGATACCAGCTGAAGTTCTCGCCAATTTACGACACACTTATGTCACACCTCCAGGTGAAGGATTCTTACCTCGAGATACAGCAAATCACCATCGGCTTTATGTCGTTAAGGTTATTAAAGAAGCACTAAAACATAGCGGAATCGCGGTGAAGGACATCGATTGCATTTGCTTTACACAAGGCCCTGGTATGGGGGCCCCATTACAAAGTGTGGCTATTGCAGCTAGGACACTGAGCCTAATGTGGCAAAAGCCTCTGGTTGGAGTCAATCATTGTATTGGACATATCGAAATGGGCAGGGAAATCACGGCAGCTCAGAATCCCGTCGTGCTGTATGTTTCAGGCGGTAATACACAAGTGATAGCATACTCGCACCAGAGATATCGAATTTTCGGTGAAACGTTGGATATAGCGGTAGGAAATTGCCTTGATCGTTTTGCTAGAACATTGAAAATTTCCAATGATCCAAGTCCTGGCTATAATATCGAGCAACTGGCGAAGAAGGGCAAACACTATCTCGAATTACCGTATACAGTCAAGGGCATGGATTTGTCCATGTCGGGAATTTTGGCATATATAGATGGTGTAGTTCATGACATTTTTGGAGGCTCACCAAGGCTTGCAGAGAACGGAGAAGAATTCACAAAAGAAGATCTCTGCTTTTCATTGCAGGAAACAATTTTTGCAATGCTTGTCGAAATCACAGAGCGCGCAATGGCTCATGTGGGTAGCCAACAGGTGCTTATTGTTGGAGGTGTAGGATGCAATGAACGACTACAAGAGATGATGAGACAAATGGCTAAGGACAGAGGTGGAGAGGTGTATGCTACTGACGAGAGGTGAGTTTTGTTTCTGAAAGATCAACACGAAAGCCTCAAACTTTACTTAATAGTTATAGATTTTGCATCGATAATGGCATAATGATTGCGCATGCCGGATTATTAGCATATGAAACAGGATACAGAACAGAACTTCAGAATTCCGTTTGCACACAGCGCTTTAGGTATTACTTAGGTATGAACGGTGCCAGTTCGAAAACTAACATCGTTTTAGGACTGACGAAGTTTTGGTCAAATGGAGAGATTAGGACCCCAAAATTTTGTAGTTTTAACTATGACCATAAGTCAGAATCAATTGATATGTATTTCTAATACTGGTGTTTGTGTTGTTACCGATACATTTACTGTGATCATGGCCGGTGTTGGTTTCTCTCATTCCAAGGTACAATGATGAAATGAGGGGCCGTGGTGGGGAGGAGCTGACGTAGAGTTAGCCACAGGCGACACATCGTGGCTGATAAACTTCCTCAAAGGCCGATCCTTCAAATCAAAACACAATGTACAAATAATTCCATCTCTGAGGTGAAAATTAGAAGCAAGCAGTTGGATAACTGCACAGATATATATTCTATATATCAATTGGCGCACATGCTGATAGAAGAAACGGAGCAGGCATTAAATGTATGCCCAATGGAGCCTCCAATTCTTTTTTCGCCAATCCCAGTGTTATCACCAACCGAGCGGTTTCAGTTGGCTAAAGAAGAACAGATTCAAGATGCGATATCTTCAAAGGACATCATTTCATTGCAAAGACTTGCGAAATCGAAATTTGGACTGGTTAATGATACATTAAGACGATCAGCTTGTAAGACACTATTACTTGCTGATATTTCATTTGAGCTAATTGATACAATGTTCTAGGGCCAATTTTGATCGGCTGTGACATCGAACCGAAATTTGTTGAGGATTGGAGTGCCCTTCCACCGCATCCTGATGAAGATCAGGTTCGTCTTGATGTGAATCGGGCGTTCGTGTTTTATCCCAAAAGTAGGCCTCTCGTTGATATAACGGAGCAATTAAGGATCTTGATTGATGTAATTATGATTATTAGATATGCCCGAGCGAACGATTAACAGGAGAAGAGAAGAATTATGGCAAGTCATAGTCCACATACTACGGAGGCACCCGACGTTGTCGTATTATCAGGTAAGATGCTGTGGTCATAAATCTGGTGTCGGAACTTTTTATTCTCCAATATTTACTACTCTAAAGGGATACCACGATATTTGTCAGGTTGTCTTCCTGGTGTTTGGTCCGAAGAAGGCAGTTTCTATCCTCGAATGTCTCAGTCTTTTTCGCCTACGAGGTATATTTGTTATCTTTTATTCATCTTTCAAGAAAAAGAAGAGATTTGTTTAATATTGATTGTATGTAGACTTCTTGATGCCCACTCTGCAACCAGCAGTTGAAGTTTTGCAGCTCATTCCTTGCTTGTTGGAACAAATCGATCGGCCACTGAGTCAGCATCTAAGATACACAAAGCCTATATATGGTCTATCTGCCATGATTACTCTTTTCGCTCATGATCTCCAATCATATGGCGATATTCTACAATTTTACGATTTTATTTTTGGCTGTGAAGATGCTACAATTCCAGTCTACTTATATGTATCGGTATGTTTGGAGATTTGATACGTGCTTGTTTAATGTATCCACTTTCAACTAATGACGTCAACAGACGATGCTAAGGAGACGTGACGAGATCTTTGATTTTGCTCCTCGAGATTCTGAGATGCTTCATGCTCTCTTGTCAAGGTTTCCACAATCATTGATGGTGAATATCAATGATATTATAGCAATGTCACTGGCGTTATATACACAGTATCCTCCACAAAGTCTGAATCCTGCATGGAGCAATATATCTCAATACTCAGTTTTAAAGACATGGAAAGCTCCAGCTCCACAAGACAAAATTTCTCACATATCTGAAAGGTCAAAAACGCGCAGTCGTAAAGGATCCAGTACGAATGTTGCGCAATTACGAAGCAAAAGTCCGGTTGAAAGGTCATTGAAGACGCGAAGTTCAAATAGTTCATCGTCAACGTCATCCATATCATCTTCTGCTTTCGCTAGAGCAAGTTTAAAATACGAAAGCACAAGGACGTCGGTAAATGATGGTAGTACCGAAGGAAGTGATCGTGATGATATGGAAGAATATGAGTATTTTTGTCAGGAAGAGAGCGAAGGCGATATGGACTATGATTATATAGAGATGGCTGAAGTGACAGATAAAAAAAGTTCGGAGATTGAAACGTTGCTTGAAAGGCAGATTGCCGATACACAAGCACGTACAGCAAGACAGCAGAAAAGGGACCAAAAGGAACATCAAGAATATTTGCGCCGAGTACAAAAGCAAAGAAATCTGCAAAAAAAGGCCACTGAAACAAAGAAGCAAGAAAATGGGAACGCCAAGAAAGCTGAAGCGGATGAAGAAGCGGGATTGCTATCATCACAAGAAGGGCGGGACTTTGAGGATGGCCAAGACGATCTGCGGGAATCAACGGTAAATATAAACACCTCTGAAGCCGATATAGAGAAAATAGACTTTGACAGTACTATGGAAAAATCTATGGTATTTCTTAGATCCCCGAACAGAAAAATATCAAATGGCCAATCAATGGAAATTACGAAAGGATACTCCAATGGATCTAAGGTGAACGTTACACATGATAAATTTGGCGTTCTCTCACCGGCTCGTATTCTTAATGGAACTTCATCATTTGCTCTTTCAAAGATTCGCAATTTCAAGTCGAGAGACAAACTATTTGGTTTATCAACGTTTGCAACTATAGGAATGTCGTTATGTTTCGGCATTGTCAGTGTCTGGTTTGCCTGGTATATGAAAGGAACAGACTTGCACAACGCCCTTTGTAAATTATCGTTAGGATTGCCTACTCAGATTTTTGGGACTGGTTGTGGTGGAACTGCAGGAAATGGACGGCGTTAAGGTAAAGATAAAGGATGCTAAATTCTCTTCCGCGTGCACCACAAAGTGAAGCATCGCTAGTCGAATTCGTCTCTAGATCCAAAATAAGTTAAGCATTTGTGTTGAATATAATCTAATTGACTCTTACGAATAAAAGAATAAATTTAAAATTTGAAGGCATAACTTGGATTTGTGTAACACCATGAACAATGTACTGTAATAGATTTGAACAATCTATTCATACGACATAAGCTGACTTTTTTATTTGCGACTAGAATTATAAATGACAGCAACTCTCAAAACCCAACCAACAGGAGCCGATACCTCAATAGCCAAAATACTTAAAAAAACAATGGAAATATCATTGAAATGAAAACCTAGCTGCTGAATGCTAAGATTGATAAAAAGTGCAAGTGGATTTTACAGTAACGTGTCTACTGATCCCAAAATCTTGACAATAAAAGACAGCCCATAAATGCCGAAATAAACGCAAATACACCGGTAACAAATAAGGAGCTTGAACGGCCAGCAATTGACGTAGGACCAACACTTGCATAATAGCTAATCCTTATTGTTGACGCAATGTGGCTTAATAGGACGAAATATAAAAGGATCAGAATCTTCATCTTGAACCAAATAGGGCATATCTTCCGAATCCACATGCATAAAGTGATTTTTGTCATTACTGATGCCATCCTCAGGCTCAGTTAAGGTTGTTCTATAGAGTCTTTGGACTCGAGGTTCAATTCGCCTCGTATTTGATAAAAGATCTGATACGTAAGGATGCAATATGGTAGTAGAACGGTTGTATAGTGTTACTGATAGATTCGAATTCTTTGGATCTAATCGATCAAGCGACTCTTTTGTGTCAAGTGAACTCAGAGAAAGAACGCTGGACCAGTTTTCAAGTTTCCTAAGTTGAAGACCGGAGTCATTGCAGTCATTTTCCGTCTCTGTATGGTGATTGCTGACGAGGCTATCTTCGAAATGAGATTGAGAGTGGCATAAGTCCTCAGGATCTTTGGAGAAATCGCATGTATGATGATATCGACGTTGGTTTCGCTGATAAGGAGAGTAATCACCCATAGCAATTTCGACACGTTGATGCTCAGATGATGACAATGAACCCGGAAGAGTAGTATTGAAGGTATTGTTGCGAGTCAGTGTGAGACTACTTAATCTAGTAGTCGCTGCGTCTATGACTTTATTCTCAAATACTACACGAATAGATTTATACAAATAGAATTTTCCAGGTGATGGGCAAGCAAAATGTAGATGTACAGCTTGCCGCATGCATCCACGAGAGCTGCCGGTACTAGAATTGCTCAAACCAGGCATGTCATCCTTGACAAAAGTCTTTTGCCTCAAGAAAGTCTTCGTATTCGGAGGCATATCGCGCAAATTATATGGTATTAAAAACAGCTTGATCGCTGTTTTATTAGGATTTGAAATAACGATTTGTACTTGGCCTTCTGGTGGAACTCTATATCCAGGGAATTTTGAGCACTTTGCTGACCTTGAGCTAGCTTTAAGACCTGTGGCCAACTCATTCCGATCAAGTTTCAAAGTTGGACGCATATTCTCATCAGTTTTGGAGTCTCGACGACTGTGCTTGTCATGTAACGTCTTGTAGTGAGCATCCAGATTTAGAACACCAACGTACGGGCTTCCTTTACTGGTAGAGAGTTGCCAATCATAATAGACGGCTTCAAATTCGACCGATAGGTGCCGAGGACATTGCAAAGAAGAACTGCAATTACCTACGCCAAAAACTCCTATCTTCGCGAGAAAGTTAACAGGCTTAGATGAAGGTGTCGACATCCGACCCGACAGCAAACTTTCTTCGTAAGATCCAACAAGAGACTCACTGTGATGGATTGAGTGTCGTCTCCTATAACCAGAAAAGGAAGAAGATTGCTTAAGTGGCGAATTTGACAAGAAAACCCCCGACGAAGCGGAAACATTGGAACTGTGATGAGGTGACAGAGGGGAGGAAGGAATATAGTGAGAATGAGGTGAAATATACGGGAAAGCCTCACCGGACGTATGGCTGCGCCTTCTAGACGCATTGTCGACAATATCCCGCGGACTCAGATATGGCATATTGTCAGTTCCAGGAAGGTTGCCTATCTTATCGGGGGTACGACAAATGTTACTGTTTCGTCGATTGCCAAAGTACTTTTCTGGCGGTAAATACTTCGCTTCAAAGGAGAATGAAGAAAAAGACGAACTTGTAAACGATTCTGCACTCAAATGCTCTGAATTGGAGAGATATGAGTGTGTACTAAAGGTATCTATGTCAATTGGATAGCTGGGCTGCAGTTTTGATGACGATAAGGAGATGTCACTGCCCTGTTGGTCCTTTTCTGTATAAAAATGCCGCGGCGGCATATTCGCAGCTTATGAATAAGCTAATACATAATAAACATGGTTGCATATATAAAGATTAAGAAGTCAAAAAGTGTAATAGAAAGATGTTCGTTGGAGGAGCAATGTGTGAAACTTCAAACGGATGATAAACTCATATTGCGTAGATCTACTGATTGGGATTTAAAATCCTGTGTGAGTAGGTGACATTAACACTTGGTTCGGGGTGCACGAGGTACGGACGTAAGCAGGGTAACAATCACGGTAACCAGTAGCAAATTTCTCATTTCATCTAAAGACGACGATCCAAAACAGGGTGGCAAGTTCATATTTGGTGATCACAAGAGGGACGAGCAATTGAGCGAAATTAATGGCATCAGCACTTATATTCGTTCTTCAGGAACGTTCAGCTGCGCTTCTTCAGTCTGCGAGTGACTATAATCGGTACGCAGCTCATCTTAGTTCGAGCATTCACCGATTGAGACGTACACTTAAGATTCATAAACGTGTCCCCAAGAATGCGCCGATATATAAGGTCTATAATCCTACGATTGAGGAAGTGATAGCAGATCCGCGTCATGCAAAGGTGATTCTTTTGACTGCTGAGAGATCATGGGCTCATGCTATGGAGGCCAAGTCTACGTTGGAGAACCGAATTTCGGCTCCAAGGCGTCGGCATGTACTGGCGAGACTAGAAAAGGCCCGAAAATTTGCAGCATCGTTGATTGATCTAGTTGAAAGTACAGAGAGTCAAGTTTTTTCTGATTTGGAAAAAATTGGCTACTATGTCTATCTCTCGGTAATTTCGGGAAGCCTTGACTTTGAGCGATCTCGTTGGAAGTCATCGCTCGAGAGCTATGCGATTGCGTCACTAGGACTTGCTGCTCTCACCAAAAAGATAGAAAATGAGCAGCAAGATTCGAAAAGCCTTTCTTCAGAAGATGCGAAGGACGTTTATAGTGAACTCTCGGTTAACGTCGTTGATCCCTCTATTCGATATGCGACGTATCAGCTTAAGAAGAACAAAGTGGCTGACCTTGCTACTCTTGCTCAGGAAAATATACCAGAGGATCACCACATTATCAGCTTTGTCAAACAGATTGCTCCCTCTCTTTTGGAAGCCGACGAGCGAGGTCATCTTGCATTGGCGACGTTAACGTCTATAAAATGGAGAAAACATACAGCGCCAGTTGAGGATGCTAACATTGCAGCTTCTATACTTGCGGCTAAAGAAGCTGAGTCGTCGGTACAGTCAGAAAAAGATGCATCGTCTTCTTTTGATGAAATTCTGATCGCATGGCAAGAAGCAGCGAACACTATCAAGACGACCATTGACGAGGTGTCGAATACTGGTATGGGAGGAGAAAACAAAGTGCAGAATTTGTACATTCTGTCCACATACGCGCAGTACAATTTAATATTGAGACGTATTCAGCGTGATTTGAAAATTGCGCAAGGACTGTCTGTATTGCAGCAAAAGAGCAAGTCAGCGGGCATCAAGCGCAACAACCTCCGTGAAATGGTCGGGTTATATCATGCTGTTCTTCAGGTAATCAAGGGAATTCTCTTTTTTTCAACTGAAACTTATTTATTTTATAGAGCATTTCTCAAATTAGCGAACTACCCGGAGTTGCTGCAGACGAAGAGCTGTGCAGCATACTCTCTGCTTCGACTTTGTATTATCAGGCTCTTCAATACCTTGCCGGTGGCATAGGATTGACTTACAGAGACGGAAAATATAAGGCTTCATTTGAGGCTGCAGAGCAGTTCAAACAAGCTCGAAATTGTCTCGACCAGATGCCATCAGGCTTCCCCGTGGCTGTGATTGAAACCGACGGGTATTCTCTTGCATCAGATTTGAACACTGTCAAGGTTTCTCAAGATATCGACCTAGAGCTGACGAAAGTACAAACGGTCCTGGACGCTGAACGCCAGAAGGAAGAAGAAGATCTAGAGTTCCGCAACCGCATGGACGTTGATGATAACGGAGAGACGTCTTTTCTGATCGATAATCTATCGATAATGCCTCTGCATCCTATCGATTTGAGCAGGCTTGTAGATTTGGGCCCTCTTAAGCTAAAACCTGTACCATCTAAGCCTGTCTTTTTCGATACAGCGTTCAACTTCATCGATTATGACGAATCGTTCACGGCTAAGGTCTTACCCGAGCCTAAGGCCTCTTCTCAAGACGAAGGCAAGCTTGTCAGGGCGACTGAGGAGCCAGTACAACCCGAGCTACCGAGTGAGGGTCGAAAATCTCGCGGATGGTTCTGGGGACGAAAGTAGAATGAACGTGAGTGGACAGTTCCATCAAAGAATTCATTTTCTCTTCTTTGTAAAGCTTTATCTAAATGTCACTATTATCGTCGCGCAAATATAGTAGTATACTTTTTATGATTTTATAAGTTTGATATTTGTGAAAGACTGATCAGGTCTCAAGACATTTTATTCCGTAACGTTAATGTCAATGTGCTTCCATGCAACTATGCTATATACTAATTTACAACGGCCCGCCTCATACTTTATTCAGACCCCTGAGAACAAAAAATCAGGTATCAGAACATTTCGAAGATGAGGAATATTATTCTGAGACCCTTCTAGAAAGCCGAGGATTGCGAAAATATTTCATTTCGGGCGATGATTACTGTCATTGACATCGATTTCTGGCATACGCATTTTAGGAGCTAAATGAGGCTGGCCGCAGTCTCGTTCAGAACTGTTGTATCAGAGGTAGCGACTGTCATGATATGACCTGCCGATGTACCGGGAGTAACGAATGACTGCCGGATCCTGTCTTCATGCGGGAATCTTGCCACAAGCACCTGTTTGAACGTTGATCGGCGGGAGACTGGCCCAGACTGCAAGCCCTTTCTAACTTGCTGCTTCCATAGATCGCGGAGCGAGAAGACATAGTCTCTGATTGTGCCATGAGACAGTAGGCAGCCCTTAGACCTGCCTCTAGTGGCTCTTTTAGTCAAGATAACTTTTTCGAAGAAGATGATTATCTTTTCCTCGGTCACAATAGAGCCGTTTTCAAACTGCATGTCATGACACCATTTCTAAAGTCGATGTCAATACAAGAAAGCAAAGTCGAGACAAAAAACATACAGTGAAGTGATCCTGCTTTGGCTTATAGTTTCTGAGAGTGTTCCTCGGTCGCGGCCGTGGCACGTCGTTCTTGATCTGTGCCAGAATATTTGTAATATCGAGGTAATTCTTTCTGTTGAGCTCATCGGCGTCGAGCAGATCCACGACCTGGCCTTTAACGTCGTAACAAGACGAAGTCCGCATAGTTTTCTACAACTCCAGGAAGAAGAGAGAATAACACGTCCGATGGACGATGACTTTGAATATATACTCATCGCCGCATGATATGGCTATGTAATCTCGAGACGGCAGGTAAAAATGCGTCTGCCCGAATGAATGTCACATGTCGATAAGCTGCCCGTAGTGGATATCAATGACCGACCCCTGAAAAAAGTATTTGCCCACGTCATCCTCTTTGCCCGATTTTGTCTACAATAGAGAAGATGTCAAGTTGAGATATCATGAGGCTGACGAAATGAAGTTTCGCAGGTGAAGCAGCGGAGCTCTAGCTATTAATGCTGCGTCATTCATTAAATGATAAACTAAGTCATTACATAAATTCAGACATCATCGTACAAAGATAAGAGTAGGTAATTTCAACGAGCTAGTACACCGCTGAAAGCAAGCAACCTTTAACAGGACCCACAATGTGCAATAGACTATCTTGCTTATAACTGCGAAAGAAATAGTACAATAAAGGAAAGCGATCAGCTAGAAGACCAGAAAAAACCGTATTTTATTTAATCACCAAAAACAAACTTACTCCATTTATATATACCCAAGAAAACACACCACTAATCAGAAAACACGCAGTTTAAATAAAAATGTCTAAGATGGGGGAATGCAAAGCGCAAGGAAGAGTCTAATTTGGATATCTAGCATCAGAATCTGTAGCTGATGACACCAGAGCGCCGATGGCAATGCGCTTGGCGGAAGTAACGTCGGGGATATCCTCACTGCCAGCGCCGTAGGAAGAAGACATGGTCAGAGTTGAAAGGGGAGGTACCAGGTTTCTTGAACTGTTGTTTAGACAGTCAGGGAGCAGGTTGATCGTTACAAGTGCATTTGGCCGTTTTAGCCAAGTCTCCGGCGGCACGACCGGGACGACGTCGATGCGCGGATTGACCACTTGTAGGGCTCTTCTGAGCTCGAACTCGTTTCTTATCGGCAGACGGAGACCATCCATGCGCAGGTACTGCAGATTGAAGTCCTGGTCTTCTGGCAGACTGAGTGCCTGGCGCACGAGGGGAACAAACTCACGTAGCGTTACAGACTCTTTGTTTGCAATTGTGGTATATGGCTTGTCATTCCAGGAGAGCTCGACCAAGACGTTCCAGGAAGACGCCCCGCCGACGTGGATGAGTGGCACCTGCGAGATGCCGGGGAGAGTGCGCGGCATACTCTCACGTGTCGAGTTGGCGGCCGAGTCTTCCTCGGCAGTAGAGAGGAAGCTGGAGAACTTTCTGATGGCATTATCGCTGCGTTGGCTGGAGATAGCCGGACGGAGGTTGAAATATCCTGAACTGCCAGGGCTGAGGCCAGAGACCGGGCCGGAACCAGACGACGCAAGTTTGTCGACACTGCTGTTTGGGCTGCTATCTCCATGGACCATAGACATGCTTTCCATGCCGCTAACGATAGAAGACGAGCGGCCGTACAGTGGGGACCAGATGGGCGGCGAGACACCGAGCTGGCCTTGTATGCTGCTGTTGCTGGCGGTGCCGGAGGAAGATGCATCGCAGATGGATGTAGATGAGGACTGAGAGGAGACTGAGGGCGAACGGAGCCTGCTTGCGTTTCCAGCAGAGATATTTAGGGATTCAAAGTGTAGGTCTCTGTCCATCGAGAGGGACTTTGCGCGAACTTTCGATTTTGGAAGGCGCTTGCGGTTGCGTCTCACCGACTGGACAGCTGCCCGGACGAGCCTGTCAAAGTCCGGGAGCGTCTGGGGCGGGAAACCGTACTCTTCTCTGAGGGTGTCTGCGACCGCGATGATGACATCGTCCTGTTCGCTTGCCCTTTTCGTAGAGAGAGCCATACTGTCGATGAGCTCGAGCCTGCGGGCGGAGAACCTTTTCCACTGACCTTCGTCTGTGAACTGGAGTTTCGAGCGGATTGTCTGTGTGACGCCGGAAACTTTTGTGAAGATGGAGCGGCTTGCTGGAGGCGGGATGAAAATGGTTGACTTGCGTCGGTGCATGTCGTCAACTGAAGACGAATAGTATGGCCGGTAGGCTTTCTGGACAGAGGGCAGTTGCGATACTGGCGGCGAACCTGCGCCAATGCTCGGCAGGCTGGTCATGCCAGACGAGCCGAACGAGTAGGCGTGTTTGCGGTGCGAGATGGAGTGCGGGGCATCGTAGCCCGGCTCGGTCCACTCGCGCGAGTCAAGCAGGATCTCGAGCAGAATGTCTGCGTTCCACATTGCTGTCTCGAGCGATTGGTCTGCAAGTTAGCACAGGATGCGTTTACATGAAAAGAAAAAAAACACACCATCGCTGATATACTGATAATATGAGTTTCCGCCGTGGGTAGGTCTGTATCTGATGGAAAAATTGTGTCCGTCCTCGATGAAGAACGCGGACTGGATGTAATTGACCAGTCTGGAGTAATTGAGGTGCTCGTCGTCGAGGTTCCACTGGATGATACGGCCCCGGCACTCGATCCTAAGCACCCTCAACGGCTTCTTTCTGTCTCTGTCCATTCTGTCAACGCTTCGCGGCAGATATCTGAAGTCCGGCGACGGCGACGCAGTGTGCGGCAAGAACGTCGGCAGCAGTGTGTCGGCCATTTTTGATGGGTCGATTGTCTACAGCTCAGACACCATTGGCATGGCAGAAGGTCAAAGATTCCAAAACGTAAATATTGAGACGGCATCACGGCGATAAGCCAATATATATCTCGACTCAATGCCAGATAACATTGTTATGAGCTGCCCCAAGCGTCCTGCGCGTGAAAATCTTGGGCCTCTGATAGCGATAGCTGATAACGCTGCTTCGAAAAACGTTTTAGCGCGATCGCAGGGTTCTCTGGGTCGTGTGGATATCCGAGCCAGATAGCACACATGGTACGCGCTCGTCTGATAAAGACGGTACTGGTACGAACCGATTATGCGTTAGCGGGGAACTAGAGCGCCGCTATCTCACTATTCTTGGCGGTCTCCTCGACCCAGCCTTGCGATTATCGCGACCACGGACCACAGACCACAGACTGCCAGAGTATCGTCAATTAGCAGCACCACCACGGCCAGCCCGGCCACCAGCGTCCGCAACAACACCAATAGTGGGAGCAACAATGCTGGCAGCAATGTGCGAGCAGCCGCAGCAACGCGGCCCAGAGGCTAGGTTCGCCTGCAGGCCTACTCACGCGATGCAGTGTAGCGTCGAACGCTAGCTGTACCCGACGGTGTGCCGCCTTCCGTATGGGGTTAGCGCGTGAAGATATGGGTCTCCGCTCAATGAGTACGAGTCGCCGCACTTGACCCAACCCGCACCCGGTCTGACCCGTAACCCGGACTTTGCACGCGAGCGGACCTCGAGCGGACCTCGAGCGGACCAGCGAGAACGGCCAATGTGTTTTTTGTTTTCCGCGCTGAGAGTCGTCTACAGAGCCACATATAGCGAGCGCTGCAAGTCAAGTTGTGGACCTGCCACTATAGGACCGGCGTGCAGTTGTCGCAGCCAGTGACCGACTGGCTAGGCATGACCAGCACGCCCACACGCCCGTAGCGCCAGCAGAGTCGCCAGAAGCACGGCCCATTGACTCAAACGCTGCAGACTCTGCTCCGAGTTCCGGTCTCACGGCAGAGACTCGAGACGGCGCACAGCGAAAAGCAGGCGCCGGAGCATCGCTTTAGCAGGGCTTCGCCAAGACTTTGCAGGACTTCGCAAGGTTTCGCAGGGCTTCAGCAGTATTTCAAGGCCTTGCCGGTATGTTGTGTTGTGCTTTTTGGTTCTGCTCACAATATCGGGCTCAAAGGTGCCTCGCCAGCGCTCTAAAGCCTCCCTGGTCCTTGGGTCCCATGACAGGCAGGCTGCGCGCTTTGAGCTGGACGATCGGTGCTCAACGGTACGGCGCTCGACAGCTATATTCTACGCTCGCTGGACTGGAGCCAGTCCTGGCACATTGCAGTCAGCCTCTACAGCTAAGGACGCACAGCGATATCGTCTACAGGCCCTTCGCCAATCCCTGAGTCTCGCAAGACCCAATGTCTCTTCATACGCGCACTTCGTGATGCTTCGTCGCGCTCCAGCTATTTACTGCGGAACTGCTGTTCCACGCTGCCGTCTTTCCGAAGGTTGCCTGGCTCATTCCGGACGCACAGCAGAGGACAACGCTTGTCCCTGACTCGTGCTCGAGTGCGGGCGCGCACGTTAGGCATCTTCTGTGTGCTTCTGCGCGTAGAAAAGAGGACGTACACCGGAAATGCCGAGCCCGATCTGAAAAAGGAGGAAGTCAGTGCTGGGCACGGACCCCTTGATTTGTGTCCCGATCGGGCTAGCCGTCAGCCAAGCTTTGTCGTACACTCCGCGCTGCACTTGTGCAATCACTGGTTCACCGCGACGCTACCTAACTGGGCTGGCTGCAGCCGCAGCTCCGTGGGGCAGGCGCTGTGCCCCATTGCGGCCCTGCGAATGCTCACGCGCGCCCTAGCGGCGCTAACGCGGAGACGGCAGCGAATGGCGTGGTCGCTTTCGCGGAATGAAGAACCGCAGTACGGTGCGCGATATACGATGCCTGACTAGTGTCATGCAGCTAGCACTAGCTGCATGACACTTGGCGGTGCTGCTATTCTCGCGAGCCCTCAGATATGACTCAGGACTCATCCGTCATGGCGCCGGACTCACGCTGAGAGGCCTGCGACCGTGGCAGTGGAGGCTCTCTTTAGACGCTCGACAAGCAGACCGTCGCGACCACTCTGGGCGAGCGCGCAGTTCTCGCCGAGGTACCGCGACGGGGATGTTTCTGCCGTCGCGGTGGGACGGAAAATCGCTGGACCGGCGAATAGGCGGCATCGCGGGTCATAGACCCGCGCCGGACCCGGTCTGGCCCGCGCAAAAATGTGTCAGAAATTAAACTCGCCAAAGACGGTGCTACCTGATAAGCATGTCTTTCTAAGACTCGCTATCGGACGCTAATCCGTTCCTGCAAGATTGGCTCACGAGATAGGGAGCGCCGAGTACCACAACCTCTACAGCCGAGCAGCAGACGTCTACGCGAACCCCCAGGCCCGGATGCTGGCGCTGGACCTGGCTCGGTTGGCTGTGGCCGCCTGCTGCTTGAGGCCGCGACACGCGCAACTGCAGCGTAATGGCGACAATGGCGACAGCCGGGCGCGGCTATTGCGACAACGATAGGTGCCGGCCGCAACGCTGTGCACCAGAGTTTGCCGTGTTGCCGTTGGGATAGCGACAAGCGCTCTGATTGGGTGTGGTAGCAGGCTCCTGCTCAAATGACTCGCCAGCCAGCCGATAGAGTGCCGCGAGTCACAAGACTGTTTGTGTCTATCTTGACTCATAGCCTAGTGTCGGTGCTATCGCTGACAGCTTATCGCTGGCAGCTTGTCCAGGCCCGATGCTTGCGTGGGTCTCGCTCGCCTTTTTGGTCGGACCGCCCAGCTTCTTCGAGGAGGACTCGAGGAACAGACTCGTCTGCAATACAGCAGATGCACACGAGAGGTGCGGCATATGCTGCAGTAGGCCTGAGGTTATTAGAGCATCAGGGTGATAGACTTGTAAGGTGGAGGCTCAATATAATACCAAGATATGACCGGCTATTATAACAAGAAGCAGTATCATTTAGCATATTCTAAATCACATTTCTAAGCGTATAATTAAGCGTACAATTAAGCGTACAACTAAAACCTACAGCTAAAGCATAAAATTAAGCGGACAATATGTACAATTAGAGCGTAGCAGGAACTAAATCCAAGTCTAGGAGCATCCTGAATGGATCAATCAAATAAATAAAATGCAATGAAGTCGCCGAAATATGCTATCTGAAGAGTTTCCACATATTGGCTTGCACTTACAATTCCTCGGAATAACGTCCTGCAATTAATGCTTAAAGACCTTTGATGCTCAGATAGAACAGAGCAGCCTCGAGAGAATGATTCTCGCAGCCATGCGGCCTTGCAGACAAAGGTGCAGAAAAACTGCCGAGAACTTGCCGTAAAGTGTTGGAAGATTTATGGAAGAACACCTTACAAGCAACGGCAGACTAACCTCAAATACAGACGAACAGTTGCAGATATCGATACACGCGCTAATACAGGCGAAGCGTGACTGCAAGCGTGACTACCAGCGTAAATACAAACGTAAATACAAGCGTAAATACAAGCATGGCACATAAATGCGATAAGGCGGCGATTTGTGCGGGCATGTGTGCGTATGTTCGCGTGTACCTATGTGCGTGTCGCTAATGAGCAGCATTCAGGCTAATCAATGGCTACGTTTACGTTGCTTCGGCGTGTCTTCATGGATAGAGCGACCATTTCATGTGGACATCCTTCTCATGTTCAACTGGTTCACGATGTTCGCGGTTTGGTGTTGAAGTTCTCTCTCGCCATGCGAAGCGTGTCTATGCAGTTACAGCACAAGTGCACAAGTGCACATATTGTTTATTCACCATTTTCGTGAGCCGATCTGTGTTTGTTCCAACGCCAACGCCAACAATCAATTTTTTTTAACGCCTCTACCAGAGCAGTATGAGTCAGATGGAGTTCAAGTTTGATTTCTCGGGAATCAATGTACGTATATTATTTTGCGACGTGTTCCAGCTAACATCGCAGTGGGACAAGGACGATTCAGTCTCGATCGTGAATGCGTACCGCGAGGCCCTGCGCCGACAGGAGCTTGGAAAACAGCGAAAGTACATTGAAAACCACATGCACGATCGCTCCAGGTCAGCTTTCAGCTTTCTTAGAGTAGGACGCCGCTAACCTTCGTAGAGACGAGTCCCATGTGTCCACGCAATCACGCAGCACAATATCCCCCGGATCAGTAAACACGCTGTCCAGCTACACCGGCACGGAGACCGCCGAACAGACGCCCGAGGTGCTGACCGCGCCTTCATCGGTAAGCATCGCATCCTCTGTTCCTCTTAATGCCTAGCTCATCATTTAGAAACGCCTCGCGTCTTCGTCGCCAGACGAGTCTGATCGCCGGGCGGGCCCGCTGCGTTCGCTGTGGCAGATGCCGCGCTCAATCAGATCAAGACTGCCGCGCATACGTCGGCGCGTCAACTACAGCATGAAGAACCCGGATCGCTCGCTGGCCATCGCGCTCTCAGATACGCACAACACATTCGCTCTCTCGGAGCCTATGCTTGAAACCAGATCAGAGCCGGCACGGTCCCGGCCTGCAGCGCAACAGTCAACAGTCAATTTATTATCACCCTCAAATCCTCAAAGTCGCTACGTCGACAGCATCACGCAGACAGATACATTGTACATATCAGAAAACCAGAAAAAGAGACCGCTCGATCTCTCAGCAGTCTCCGTGGAGCGCAGAAAACGGCCCGGATTCTTCTCCGCTGCGTTCGACGACGAAAGCGAAGACGACGCCCCCAAGGCTCTCAATGGCCTCAAGACCGCTGTCGAATCGCGCGAAGAGGTCGCCATGCCTCTGCAAAAGAAACGCAAAATATTTGTCAGTGACGGCGTAAACCTTGCAAACACTCCCAGCTTCCAGCGTCTGAAGAAGCTCAAAGAAGCCGACTTCCAGGTCTTTCTCAAAAAATCCATTATGGACGACCCGGAGTCGGTTAAGAAAAGGCTCGATTTCGAAAAGAAGGAGCAGGAGCGACTGCAGCAGGAAAAGCAGAGGGAAGACAAGCTGCGCGAACTAGAACGCCAAAAGATAGAAGCCGAGTTCCAGCAGGAGAAGATCAGGCTAGAACAGGAACGAAAGAAACTAGAAGAGGACCTCCGAAGAGAAAGATTGCAGCTCGAGCACGAGAAAGGGAAGGTCGAAGAAGCGCGTCGGCAGCAGTCTGAGATTCTGCAGCAGAAAAATTTTCAAAATGCTCAAATCAACAGGCAGTCAGACAGAAACGAGAATCATAGTGTATCCGCAAACACACCGTCCTTTGCTTCTACTACTGTAACCTCAATTGCAGCAAAACCGGAAGTGAGTTTTGCGTTCTCACCGAAATCCTCGGAACCAGGCCGTGGCATGACTGCAACTCCTGCACCCGCCGCTGGATCAACCTCCACTCCTGCGCCTCTCTTCGGCGGGCCGACCTCCGGTTTCTCTTTCGGTTCTGATTCAGGCAGCAGCAAGAATACGTTTCCCTCATTTGGATCAACAGCGAAGGAGAACAACAAACCGCAGCAAGAGAACGATATGAATGCATCTACCGCCGCTCCATTCTCCTTTGGAACTAAACCTGCAGCTGCAACTACTTCGGCATCGCCCGCCACGGCATCCACCTCTATCGTAAGTCCCTTCTCCGGCACTACTGCCTCTGCTGCTCCTGTCGGATCGGTATCCGATACGCTGAAACCCAGCAGCACAGCTACCTTACCGTCGTTCTCCTTCGGCTCACCAGCGACACTGCCAGTGGCGCCAAGATCAGGAGCGAAACGCTCTCAAGAAACATCTGAATCCGATAACGCAGCCTTCAAGAAAACAACTACAGGTTTCAGCGTTCCGTCTTTCAGTTTTGGCTCTTCAAAGTCTCAAGCGCCTTCGGCAAACGCAAACGTTTCCTCGGCAGCGCCAGCTGCCACTGCGTTTTCCTTTGGCGCGCCGACTCAGTCCAGTAGCTCTCTGCCAACAACCTCATCTGGCCCTCCGGCCTCAAAGCCAACGTTTGCAGGGTTTGGGCAACCCTCTGCAGCTCCAGCGGCCGCTACCATTCCAGCTGCTTCTGCCCCATCGTTCACCTTTGGTCAAAACTCTGCCGCTTTCTCAGCACCTTCCTTTGGTGGATCCACGCCATCAGTCACATCCGCATCCACTGCAGCCAGCACCGTGTCGCCAGCACCAGCGTTCAGCTTTAACTTTAGCGCAGGTACCAACGCAACGAGTGGCGCTTCCAATGGCAATCCTGCTTCGGTGTTTGGATTCGGCGCGGCTCCCAGCGCGACTCCCGGTACCCCCGCTACCTCGTCATTCTCTGCGAATCCGCCCCCTGGTACTTATATTCTATTCAAGTTTGACTCCACTAATTCACTCCCTAATTTTGCTAACATCTTTTCTGCAGGTCAAGCAAACAATATATTCTCATCTCCAGCTCTGACAGGATCGGGAACACCAGCCGGAAGACGGATAGCAAGCATGAGAAAACCGCGAAGAACACCTGGTGCTTAGTTGCACAGAAATTTCAGGGAATTGATTACGAATATCAGTAGAATTACAGAAATCTAAAAGTTGTGAGGTCAAAAAGAGCACTTGTAATCTAGATATTTAAATTATGTACATTAAAAAGGAAATTATTCAAGCCGTTTTCTTACTTCTCTCATGTCATGCGACTTCAACGCTCAATCTGACTCATCGCTGTCATCTCCGTCCGACCATCCATACTCATATTCTGATGCCATAGTTTCAAGCTGATCCTTGAGTTCTTCTCGCTCATCGTTGCGAATGAAACGTGAAACAAATTCTTTCATATTCAGCAAATAATTGCGCACCGACGAAGTCGACGACAACGATGCCATAATCGGATTTGATTTCCGCGCCGGAAACAGAGGAGGATATGAAGGAGGACGAGGATACTCGATCGGAACGAAAGACCTAGACAATCTGTGTAAGTTAAATGTGGGAAAGCAATACAGAAAATACGCACTTATTTACATGACCACCATCACTAACAATGGAAGCTTCATCTGAGTACCTGGTCCACAACTGCTGATGTATATCTGTACCTTCTGAATGACTCCTAACGATCCCATACTTTGAATAATAGTGAACGTTCGCTCGCTTATCATTACGTAGAAAGTTCGGCCCTGCAGCATTGCTCCATCCTAGCTCAAGAGGATCATGTTCTGAAGCAATGGCAACCCCGTCAGCGATATTCCTTGAGCTGTTGCAAGCGACCTGTGCTGCAACGTAGTCCATAGATAGTCTTGAAGAGTCAGACCTGCATCTGAATGGAAGTGTCATGGTTTCGAAGAGTATATTGCTGAGTCCAGACGAATCCCATAGACTAGAAGCTTCGTATTCTGTCGCGGAAGGAAAAGATCGGACAATAGAATTAACACTTTTTGGAAGAATTAAGGGAATATAAAGAGTCGAGAGAG
Source organism: Babjevia anomala (assembly GCA_030580435.1). Lineage (NCBI taxonomy): Eukaryota > Fungi > Ascomycota > Lipomycetes > Lipomycetales > Lipomycetaceae > Babjevia > Babjevia anomala. Next base: position 55,499 of record JAKTSW010000006.1, on the reverse strand, counting down.
GAATTAGATTAGACAAAGTTGATATCTTTGAATAGACCTCCTTCTGTTGTCCACGTTAGAATCATAAAAGAAAGGCAAGGGATAAATTCATACTCGATCAGTAACAACGTTATCCTCCATTCCCCAAGAAAAAATAGGTGCTTTCGGAATATAGTCATCCCGCAGTTCTCTTAGCACCTCACAAGAGAATCCGCCCCAGGAAGAATCAATATCCGTCACCATGTTAACGCCAGAAAGCAGATCGCATTTCTCAAGAATATTGCGAAATTGCGATTCTAAAACACTTTCTCCGCCATTGCCTGCGTTTTCAAAGTCTTTGAAAGCAGCAATCCCAACGTCATATCCTTTGAATTCTCTCGTTTTGTTTCCAGATCCCGATTGCACATCAGACAAACTCGCGGCGAAATCGATGCCTTTCGCTCTTCCTTTAGGTGCAGCTATCGGATCATATTCCCAACTTGAAAGCTCAAGCAGAGAGCTTGGGTGATAAAACACATTGCAGTAGTCCGACCAATACAAACATGACTTCGAAGAGAGTTTTGGTAGATCTTCAGATGCCTATCCAAATCATGTTAGTAAACACCTGTGAAGAGAAATGAAGAAAGATATACATTATCGAGAGCTTTTATGTACTCGCTCTTAGGTATCGCCGGTTGTTCCATCTTCACAACATTGCTGACCAGTTAACTTTCTTCAGAATACGAAATATTTAGAACGGTGCATACTCTGGAATTTGATATTCGGGGTCCGCTTCATAAAGCGAACTGATTTTCTTCAAGGATCCGTATCCGCCTAATATAAGTTATTAGTAATAACACACACAGTTGAAATTCCTTTTGCGCTTTACCTTTGAGATCCCATATCATGCATCTCGGAGAATAAGTTTCTGTCTTCATGTCAGATCCGACACCCGGGAAGAAACTCACATCGTGGTCAATTGGGCTTATAGTATCATAAGTAAAGTACTCTTCCTGAGAATTGAAGAAATGAGTAGTGAGGTGATTCGCTTGAGCAGAAAGCGACAGATGTATTATTTCATGCATTGCAATATATGGCAATTATTGCCAAATACACTTTGATGCTTGCTTTCTTGACTGAAAGTTCGCCTCGATGCTTGCTTACGATGCTTTTTTGAATTATGTTCTTGCGTTCGTATTTTGTGGACGCGGGTCAGGCATGCGGCTTCGGAAGAAGAAAAACTCCCAATTAAAAAAAAGTTCAAATTTTTCTATGAATTGAGTGTTCAACCACATCATTAAAATCCAACCTCTTTACTTGATCCCAGTAATGCCACCTGTGGAATATTCTAACAGTTATTCTGAAGGAGTGCCAGAACATAGAAGTGGCAAAAACTCTGACAAAGATGCTTCCAGAAAGAAAAGAAAGCGGAGCGATCGGAAAGAAAGTGCGAACGTGGAGGTCATTGACGTCAACTTGGCAGAGCCTTTGCCAGTAGAAGAGCGTGACGTACGGCAAAACAAATACACGTCTGTACTGGAAAAGTACCAGTCCATCACAAACGGCAACAATATTAATGATGTTGATAGTCTTTACAATGAAGAGCAAGACAGCGACGAAGACGGTAAGCCAAACAAGACGAAGAAAAACAAGAACGCCCAGGACGGTGCCGGCCTTGTCCCTATCCCTCAACCTTTGCAAATGCACAAGAAATCAGATCCAAGTACAAGCAGGACCGAATGGTTTGTGAAGCCTACATACGTAAGATCTGATCTAACGAAACCGTTCGCCGACCTGGGGCTTACTGACCGAATGCTGAGAACTTTACAAGCGATGAACTTCGACAGAGCGTTCTCAGTCCAGTGCTCGGTCATTCCTGAGCTGATGAGAGATATTCGAGAGATAGCGCCAGATATAAAGTCGTCTTTCCTCGTCAATGCTGCTACAGGAAGTGGGAAAACATTGTCTTATGGAATTCCGATCATAGAAGCTTTGCATACAAGAGTAGTACCGAGATTATGGGCGCTGGTGATCTTGCCGACTAGACCTCTAGTACAGCAAGTTAGATCTGTGCTTGAAAGCTTGGCTAAAGGGACAAACCTGCAAGTTGTAGCTCTACGAAGTGATCGTCCTTTCAAAGATGAACAAAACTTGTTGGAGAATCATACACCTGATATACTACTAGCTACTCCAGGGCGGCTTGTCGACCACATAAGGTCGACTGCCGGGTTTACACTCAAATATTTGAAGTTTCTTGTTATCGACGAGGCGGACAGACTACTCAACCAATCCTTTCAAGAATGGGTCGATGTCTTGATTGGCGCGCTCAACGAAGAATCCAATGACAGCGAAATTATGTCGAACTCATGGAAAGGAAATGTTCAAAAGCTGGTATTCTCTGCCACATTGACTCGAGATGCTGGCAAATGGGAAAGTCTAAAAATTAAAAATCCGAAAGTTATAATTGTTGGAGAGAGACCCACGGGAAACAGCGAAGGAGTCACTGACGATTTTTCAATACCTCGCACGCTTTCGGTAAGATTATAAGAGATTTTTGATTTTGCTGTTGCTAATTTATCGTAGGAACATCTGGTGCCTGTCTCTGACCCTGGGCTGAAGCCATTAGTATTGATAAACCTTCTTCGACAGGAATTGATTGTCAACCATTGTTTGGTATTTACGAAGTCAAACGAATCTGCTGTCAGACTATCTGCTCTTCTGTCTATACTTGATAGCAATCTAAAGCGAGTTCTTAATCCTACGCCTTATAAAATTGGGGTTGTAACTGGAGAGCTGGATATGGTACAACGTCGGCGGGCATTACTCAAGTTTACTCAGGGCGAGATTGATATGTATGCTGCTCTTTATTAGTTATTTTTAAAATATTTACTGGACTCTCTAATCTCTTTAGTTTGATTTGCACGGATTTGATTGCCAGAGGTACAGACATTCGGACAATAAAGCACGTAGTCAATTACGATCTGCCTCTCAGCGCTCGGGAATACGTTCATAGAGTTGGCCGAACTGCACGCGCAGGGACCACCGGCACTTCATGGACGTTACTCGCCAATTTTGAAAAACGTTGGCTCAAGAATACCATGAAGCAAATTAAGCGAGCTAAGAATCAAAAGATAAGTAATAGACAGGTCACAGTCTGGCCGGAAGATGAAGAATGCTATCAGAAATCTCTCAGCAAATTGGAAGAGCAAGTGAAGGGAAACAATTAAATTCGTGACTGTTGGGTTGTTTGCAGAACATTTTCTAAGATAGATATTGATTCGAAGTTAGATGCCTGTAGCATAGTTGGCGATTGTAAAAGTAGTTTTGTCCCCAATTGTATGCCCAAAGCTCCGCCAAAATCATCGCGAAATTTTGATTTCCCAACCTTTGACTTGGCAACTCGATATTTATCTGCATCACTTCTTCAAAAGTATTTTGAATAAAGTTATGGTGAGCCTGTAAAACTATTTCAACTTAGACAGTTTGTGAAATCGAGTCATTCCGACCTATCTAGTCGAAGCCGGCCCTTTGTGGAACTGCCAACTCTCCATCGGCGGTAACTCACAATGTCGTATAACATCGCGTATGAATTTCTCCTCTCTGCAATCTATGAAATTGGGACAACTGACTTTTTTTTAGCATGGTCTCGGATTTCTTCTATCCTCAGCCTGGAGGAGTAGAGTCGCATATTTATCAACTCTCAGCGGTATTGTAATCTGATAATCGTTGACTTGAATTTATGAGCTGATACCTTCTTGAAGAAGCTGATCTCGCTGGGGCATTCTGTAATTATAATTACTCACTGCTATGGAGCTCGAACAGGAGTGCGGTACTTGACCCATGGTCTTAAAGTTTATTATGTTCCATTCTACGTATTGTATCGAGAATCAACATTTCCCTCAGTTTTTTCATTTTTTCCTATTCTTCGACAAATTCTTATAAGAGAAGAGATAAATATCGTCCATGGACACGGAAGTTTAAGCTCACTATGTCATGAAGCGATCTTACATGGACGCACGATGGGATTGAGCACCGTATTTACGGACCATTCGCTATTTGGGTTCGCAGATCCGGGAAGTATTCTAGGCAACAAACTTCTTAAGTTTATTCTCAGCGACGTTGGTCATGTTATTTGTGTCTCTCATACCTGGTATATTTTCATACGGTTCATGAGCTGTTGTTACCGGTCTTTTTCTAACATTGGTTATAGTAAAGAAAATACTGTCCTTCGAGCCTCGTTGGACCCTGTTACAGTTAGTGTCATCCCTAACGCTGTGGTAGCTTCGAATTTCCTACCTGACCCAAGTAAAGCGTCAACTAATCACAGTAAGTTAACAACTGTGTTAAACAGTCTCTGATCATTCTGTTTGTGTCTTACCAATTTAGTCACGATCATTGTCATATCCAGATTATATCCAAATAAAGGTGCAGATCTGCTGACAGCCGTCATTCCCCGTATTTGCCTTAAACATCCTACCGTTAGATTCATCATAGCTGGAAGCGGCCCAAGGGAGATAGACTTGGAGCAAATGAGGGAAAAGTATCAATTGCAGGAGCGAGTGGAGCTAGTTGGATCTATTCGACACGAGGATGTGAGAGACGTATGATTTTATTTTTGCGCATATCTATATGTACAGATCTAACGTTTTTCAGGTCATGGTCAAGGGTCATATCTATTTGCATCCTTCCTTGACCGAAGCTTTTGGTACTGTTTTGGTCGAGGCTGCATCTTGCGGATTGTTGGTTGTCACTACCAAGGTTGGAGGTATCCCAGAAGTCTTACCGTCCCATATGACAATATTCTCCTCTCCTGCAGAAGACTCCCTAGTTGCATCAGCGAGTCATGCTATTTCATTAATAGAATCGGGTAAAGTGAACACGTCTACATTTCACAATGAGGTCAAGGGCATGTATTGCTGGCAAGATGTCGCTCGACGCACAGAGAGAGTCTACAATAAAGTTGTAAAGCTCGAAAATGACCATGTTATTGATAGAATTAAAAAGTACTATGGCTGTGGAGTATGGGCTGGCAAGCTGTTCGTGATGTGTATCGCGATAGATTATATACTTCTTTATATTTTAGAGTGGCTATACCCTCGAGACGAGATCGATAGAGTCAGAAAGTGGCCGCGAAGGCCCGATTACGAGCCCCTTTTAGCAGGAGATGAGGCTCTCAAGGAAAAAATCGAGTCCGACACGGATGAAGACGACTATTAAGAGTCCTAAATACCATAGAAGCATGTGTCAGGATGCTTAAATCAACAAATTGATTTGGTAGTCTATCTTCTTCCAGACTACTAGCTTTGAATAAATATATTTCTGTGCAATTAAAATTGCTCACGCAGTTGTGCTAAGATTAACAATGTATAAAGAGATACTGTACATAATTTTACTGCAAATAGGTAGTTTGTTTGATAAGGCTTTTACCTATATCAGCAGACGAAGAAACAAAATAGCCTTTTTCAGGAATAAGCTGCTACGACTCGAGCTTTACAACTCGGATCTGAATTCGATTTGACGTAATCCATGCATCTCAAGTTTTTCGCTCTCTGAGAATACGTTGTAATACTTTACTAGAAGGACTTTTTGGAATTTGCTCTATCATGACGATTGCTGACCATAATTACTTGTGACGTACAACTTTTGAATCCAGTCAATTTTAGTCTCGAGGGGATTCTTATTGGCTATTATCAATATTAATACTCTTGGAAGCTTTGTGGCATCCTCTTCGTGGTAATAACCAATAATAGCCGCCTCTATTACAGGACGATTACTAGCCTAGCGATAGGATGCATGATGAACTGCTGCAAGATATAAGTTGTTCGGGCAGAATATGCTGTCAAATTCTTCAGGTCTCGCTCTGCACTCATTCAGCAAGAACGAGGTCGAAATGCTGCTCACTGTAATGCTGCTCCTTTTTTTGGCGTCGATTAAAACTCATGATCTTGTCGAGAAGGCATCGCGGCGACGACGCTACCAAATCATTCGACGTGCGCTTGAACAGAGGAAACTTCAACTTCTCTAAACCACCTGAGTCATCTCAGTTTGATATCGGCCAAAATTATGTAGTTAAAGCTCCAGAGCAAATTAAATCTAATTGGCGTTAGAATATTATATTAAGGTCCATCTTCTCTTTGGATCAATTAAATGTAAATACGCGTTCTCCCAATATGTGGGGTATCAATTTAACGTTAGCAAACTAATCAGTGTCCAACTTAGGACATCTGCAAATAAAACCCTTAACCTACATATGGACGAAAATGCTTCAAAACGTCTATCTTGGAATAAGACGTACAGTGCAGAATTCTCAGTCATACCAGTAGCCCACCCGACTTGGTAAGAGAGGAGGAGTTCACAATTAATAATTTTAAAGAAGACAGTATATGTCTTCTGATAGCATATGATCATCACAAATTTATACAAGAAACTACGAGAAATAAGAAACATACGCTGATAGAAAATATTAACGTCTTATCTTAAGTGTAGGTTGAGAACGTGATTTTTAGATTAGTGAATATGCAGAGACAATCGGATATAACAACATTGCCAATCTAGTCATCTAAATATTTATATTCACTGGACAGCATTGCAATTGATCTTCGATTTCTTGATGCTTTGAATTCTTGAGAAAAGATGATTTTCTATTAAAGGGTAGACAACTACCTACTTGATCAGCAGCTAAACCGCTTTTGAGTGTACACGGAGATACCAAAAAAGCAACGTGGATAGATCAAGACCTCATATAACTACTACGATCTATCTATTCAGCTGATTAGTCTTCTGCATATTCGAAAAATAATCCAGAGCAAACGTCAAAGACTAGCTCGATACTAGATTACCAAAATCCTGGATAGTGAGTGCGTGCGGAGTGAAAATCGAGCAGCTAAACAAAGAAAGACATATGACAAGAGTCAACTCTATTTGAAAGAAAAGAGAAAATATAATTTTTCGAACAGAACAGCTTATATCTCTTAATCTTAGTTGGAAAGAGATCAAACTGAAACTACTTAGCCAATAAATCTCACGAGAGAAAGACTCATTACTAAATATAAAAGTAACATTAACAAACTGAGTGAACGATCAGCCACAGCCAACGGAACTTTGAATGTAAATAAGATAGGGTTTGCGATTTACAAATCTTTCGATCGGGGGAATCTAGACACTGTCAGACTGTGCACTACTGGTCCACAAATCATTGAGTTGAAGCTTACCTTAGTGAATACACCATATCAACAACAGGACTTGCGCTAATCTGACGGCCACCAAAGAATCGTCCGTTAAGGCCTTGAATAGCTTTTTCACCGCCTGAAAGATTTTCAAATTTTACGAAAATTTCACCTTGAGAATTCGGTTCAACTGCGATGTGAACAACTTTGCCGTACTTCTCTTCGCACTCAGCTTTAACATCTTCTTCCAACTCTTTAACCCAATTGGTACCCTCCTCCCTTTATTATCTATTAGCATATTATTTAAATCTGTTACAAAAACTATATACTTACTCTGCAGAGTTGAACATGTTAACCAGAACAACACATCGAGATACCTGAGGAGGCGCCGCAGTCTGTGCCTTTTTAGAAGCCTCGGGCATCGGCAAGGCATCCTCGTCGCGCATTAACTTTTTCATCAAGCTTTCCCTGGAAACGGGATTAAAAGATACGCCAGATGTGTCTGCATCATCTAATGCCGAGGCTAGCGCACCAGTGGGTTTATGATCGTCCCTACTTTTATAGTTAATCTGAACACGTGTATCTAATGTCGGTCCATGATTTCCATTTGAAGATGTAGGACCACTTAATCGTTGAATAATTGCTTGAGGAGACTCATTGTTGATCTTTTCGTTACCCAATCCAACACGGATGGGCCGTCCACCTAATTTAAACCCATTAAGTTCTAGAGCACTTTGAGCACTATCTCGATCAGCAAACCTAGAAATATCAGTGATACTGTCCCACTCTAATTGTGGAAAACAAAAATATCTTTATGCATACTGTATAAACCCATAACCTTTAGAACGAGCGCCACTTTCATCTTTTTGCAGCGCAACAAACTCAATTTCGCCATAAGGTTCAAAGATTTGCTTCAAATCTGATTCACTTATACCAAAATGAACGTTTCCAACATACAGGCGATGATATGGCCCATGATGATCTACCTGTTGTTGTTGACGCTGTTCTTCTAGAGCTTGCTGGGCCGCACTACACATCATTAGCATGCGTCCATTGGAAACAATAACCGCTCTACTTACGCTGACGACTCTGCACGAACTAGTCTGTTCTTTTCTGCTTCAGTCAGCTGAGCAATGATAGGAATGTCCAAAAGCCGCTGGCCAGTCATATTGATCGCTTTTTGTACAGATTCAACTTGCCGAAACTCAACATAGCCAACCCTTTTCCTGTTAGCATAATCAACAGTGACGCTTCACACAAAATGTTACCCTTTAGATCTACCACTAATCCTATCTTTGACGATTTGCGCATCCCTGACAGGACCTGCTTGTTCGAAAAAAGCTATCAATTGTTTAGTACGCAGTCGAGCAGCCAACTGTTGGACGAAAATAGTTCTTTGATCGCGCTCATCTTCAGACAACTTCGGCGATCCCTCTCTGCCAAGATTATTAATAGATATTATTTTGATTTTTAAGAAGATCAAGAACTAACCTCGAGTGCCTGCGTTCAGGAACTAAATCATTATCTCGCGAGGATCTAGATCCAGAGCCTTCCTCCTTGTGTCTGTAAGAAGTTTTGTAAGAAAACATATCATATCTGTTGACGAAAACCATCAAATACCTGTCATCATCTCTGTGCCTGTGTCTATGGAAGAAATGTTAGGTCAAGATTTATGAAGTTGAGTTCTCACGGACAAAAGCGAAAAAAATTACCTATCACGATCGTGTTCACGATCATCATGATGTCTGGGTGACCTAGACCTTGAAAGATATCTATCTCTATCCTTCGCTCTATCTCCATCTCTTTGTCTGCCATGATCTCGATCTCGATCCCGCTCTTTGTCTCTGTAACGGTCTCTATCTCTTCGTTCGCGTTCTCGTTCCCGGGACCTTTCTCTTCTACGACTTTCCCTAGACCCATCTCGAGCCTTGTCTCGATCCCGATACCTCTCTCGGGAACGCTCTGTCTCTCCACGGTCCGAGAGCCTATCTTTGGAATAGTCTCTGTCGTGGGATCGATCTCTAGAGGAAGATCGGATTTCGGTTTCAATACTTGTCCTTTGAGGTTCTTCCTCTGTCTGGGAAGATGTCATGTTTTACAAATTTGCACCTGAGTTAAACTAAAAAATAAGAATGATATTAGATTTTGCGATAGCTTGCTTCGGTACAGAAATTTTCTCAAAATTTTTTGCCCTGCTCGCAGGATTGTAGTTCAAAAATTCACATCTTATTCAGTGTATTTTCACTTATGCCGTAAACAAGAAATGCCGTACTTCAAATTGCTAACGAACGAGAAGACCCTAGCCCTATGTTAAAGAAAACACTACCCGAACTTTAATTTGGTAGGTCTGCAACCTGGGACAAGAGCGCCAACATTAAATTACAGCTGCCAGCAACTTATACTACGCTTCAAATCTCTGAAGGTTGTTGAAAATGTCTGAGCCTCCTCAATCCTCTCGCTCTACCGAATTTGATACACTGATTGATGTCGACGCAGACGATGGTGTAAGTGTCGATATGTTATACTCTAGACTAAATTTCTCCCGAAACTGAAGGACGGATTTTTGGATAACCCTCTCATATACTGATTTGTCTAGGTTGACTTGGGTGAAACCGATTTGGAATTCCATGACTTTCATAGTGGAGACAATATTCAAGGCAAAATACCGGCTGGTGAGCAACATAATATTTCAATTCAATGTTTAGTCGTTATTGGAGATATGCCATCCTAACATTCATTCCTAAGATCGATTTTACGATTCCCCAATGGCTGGTCCCTCATCACTTGAAAGTGACAATCGACCACTTAATATTTGGACTGTACGCTTCTACGCTCAGTTTTTCAACGTTGAGAGCGCAGATGTCATGAAACGATGTATTGCTGCGTTGTATCCTAAGAATTATTTCGTTGAGATAGTCGGTGACAACCCAGATTTGTACGGTCCGTTTTGGATAGCAAGTACTGTAATTGTTGTTTTATTTTTCTCTTCGACAATTGCAGGAGCAGTTGCCTCGCATGTTTCTCACGTACATTACGAATATAACTTTGGTCTACTGAGTGTAGCAGCAGCTCTGATGTATGGATACACTTTTTTGGGTAAGTTATTGTCTCGATATATATCCAAGTACTTTATTCCATTCTGTTGAATTAACAATGGTTTTCTTTAGTTCCGTTTGTTCTGTGGGCGTTGCTTAAGTGGTATAAATCTGAGCACGCTAATATCCTCGAGTGCATTACGCTATATGGTTACGCAAACACGGTTTGGGTGCCTGTGGCCGTAAGTTTTCCACAAATATTAGATGTAGTAGATTGAGCTGACATTATAAAAGCTCGTGAGTATCTCACCAATTGAGATTTTTAATTTTACTACAATCAGCAATGTTGTACGATGGGTTTCTGCTAGCGTGGGATTCGCTATCTCGACCACATTTCTAGTCAGAAATCTCTATCCAGTGTTGAGCGGTACAGAGGCAAAGACATCAAGAATCCTGCTTGTAGCCGTCATTCTTGGACACGCTATCTTAGCATTGATCGTCAAATTTATTTTCTTCGCGTAGGTATTCTGTCGTCGCAGCTTCTATTGAAACGATGGTTAATGAAGCTAAATCTTTTGCAGGTACTCTATAGATGACAATGACAGAGACGACTAGTTAATAAAGGCTATAAAGGCTTCCTCAATAGTTATGATTACAAGATAAAAACCGCATAGGCAAGCACTGCATTGGATATCACGACTAAATTAAGATGAGAGATTCAGAAAATTGAGCGAACGCAAGATTTTGAAGTGTTTCTAAAATTTGTGTAGATATCTTAATGACTTCATCTTAAATAAAATAAATATTAGACTAAACACTCCAAAAGCAAGGCGTAGTGGAGTAGCATGTGTGAGAAAATGTATGGAAAAGTGACCAAAGATGCTAAACAGAAATCATCATCAAACTTAAAGTAACCCAACCCTAATATTTGTATGTGCGAACAAAATGATCGGGAGGGAAAAAATTATTCAGATATTATAACTCAAGGAACAGTTCAACTCACCCCGCATCCGACAATCCAACAGTGAACGGTTTTATTTACAGTACGGTATAGGTAATTGATAAGCAACAAAGAAACAACCAAAGTAAAAAAAAGTCAGGACAACATGAGTGTATCAAATTGTAGATACTATGAAAATAAGTATCCTGAAGTCGATGATCTGGTAGTCGTTAATGTTCGACAGGTATATACACTTTAAATTTGCTTGAGTCATAAAATTGAAGTTATTTATTAACAGGAGATTAGATTGCTGAAATGGGTGCATATGGTATATTGAATTTTTAAGCCAGTGGAAGGCTGCCACCTTCTTAGAGAAAACGTTGATGATGATGGAGAACTAACAAATTTTTCTAGTCAAGCTACTGGAATACGATGGCATCGAGGGTATGATTCTGTTAAGTGAACTTTCACGCCGACGTATTAGGTCCATTCAGAAGCTCATCAGAGTCGGTCGCAACGAGGTTGTAGTCGTGCTTCGAGTAGACAAGGAGAAGGGTTATATTGATCTGTCCAAACGTCGAGTATCTGCGGAGGATGTCGTGAAGTGCGAAGAGAGATTTACTAAGTCAAAGGCTGTACACTCGATTCTTCGTCATGTCTCTGAGAAACACAACGTTGCTCTGGAAACACTGTACCAGACTATCGGCTGGCCGCTCTATCGCAAATACGGGCACGCTTACGATGCGTTCAAGCTGGCTATAAGCAACTCGGCAACAGTCTTTGATGGTATTGAGCCACCTTCACAGCAAATTTTGGATGAGCTAATCTCGCATATTTCAAAGCGACTTACCCCGCAGCCCACAAAAGTTCGTGCAGATGTTGATGTTACCTGCTTCGGATACGAGGGTATCGATGCTGTCAAGAAGGCACTTCAGGCTGGAGAAGTTCTTAATACCGATGCTGCACCAGTGAAAGTGAAGTTGGTTTCTCCTCCCTTATATGTTCTGACTTCGCATTGTCTCGACAAGCAGATGGGAATAGACATCCTTGAAAAGGCAATTGTGGAGATCGAAAAATCGATCAAGGCTTCTGGAGGAGAATTTGCGGTTAAGATGGCGCCTAAGGCAGTCACTGAGAGTGACGATGCAGAGCTTGCTGCGCTAATGGAGAGAAAAGAGTTGGAGAACAAGGAGGTTTCTGGAGATGATGATGATTCTGATAGCGAAGCTGGAGATATTGAGTGACAAAAGTTAATTTTTTTCACGAGCTACTTCAGTTTTAAAATCATTCTTCTATCTACATACCATATTCCCAGCTGAACACAAACATGACAGTATGATACGTTATGTTGCAATCAATTTAATTGATTTTATCTATTGTAGCATTTAAAGATATACATACTTATACAGAATACAGATAATACAAGCTATCCAACACCATAACGTCCCGAAATTTTTCTCTTGCATTCCTAGCATAGCATTTCCGCCATTTACTTTTATACATCCATAAGAAACTATAAAAAAGAAACCAAAACTAACGTCAGCTACAAAATAAAGAAAGTATATGATATCAGTGACAACATAATCAATCCCCTTAGTTTACTGTTCCTTTTGCTAGCAAACATAAATACTATGTACAGATAATCCAAAATTATGCTATGGACAAGGTAGTTTAATTTCTGTCTTGCATCTTCGATTGTTTAGATAATATTAGCAATTGAAATTCTCGAGGATGATGAGACTGACGGCGGGGCTTCAATTTCCACCTTCTGGTCTTGTGCGTTGCCTACTACCGACCGGTTACTATACTCTTGCTTGGGTCGCTCCTGATCACGAGTAGTATTTGAACGCTCGGTGACCTCAGCGGGAAATGAACTATCACATGACATAGACGTCGTCGCCGGCAAGCTGGAGGATGACCCAAATGTCTTTGATGCGCTCACTACATGCAGTGGAGACTGCATAAAGAGCTGTTTGGATTTAGCTAGACCATCGACAAGCATAAGTTCGCGTATCAAGTTAACAACTTGTGTCCATCTGTTCCAAGTTAAGGGATAATACTCTTCTGCATCTTCTTTGGACTCTGCTTCGTATTTGACAGACTGACTCTCCATATCAGCGGACGACGAATCTTCACTCGTAAATGGAGAGAGCTTCGCAGTTTTTCTAGGACTTAATCTCGCATTGACATCATTGACATCGCGGTGACGCTTGGAGCTGAGATTTGGAGAGGAGAGATCAGACGGTGCAGAAACAGAAGTTCGCCTATTTAAGCCATTGCTAACCTCTGCTGAAGAAACTCCGTTCGACGGAAGCTGGGTCTCATCATAAACCCAACCTTCAGAGCTGCCTTGCAAATCGGCGGAAATGATGGCAATCATATCCTCATCCTGGTCCACAGAATATGAAGAATCATTGCGAATACGATCCACCAGGAGCTCCAACAAAGCTTCAAGGTACCGTCCACAGCATAAATTGAGTTCACGCTGATCCCCGATAGCGGTAGATACCTCAACACATATTATTGCTTCTTCAAACAAACCTCTAGCAAGAAGAAAAAGAGAGGCACGCCAGAGATGCATAATGATAAAGCCGGTACAAATCTCTTTAAACCGATCGGCCCATTGGCTTTTAGATGTCTGACCAGACTTGTAGCGCATCATTGAGCGGCGTAGAAAATCAGATGTCTCAACAGCTGTCGAGGCACAATAATCCAGCGCTTCGGACCGTACTGCTAAAGGCGCATCCATAGAAAGATTGTGTCGATGAAAGATTAACTTCATATTTTGAACGTGAGTGATCGGATTCAAGAGAATGGGATCGAGATAGATATCAGGATCATTAGAAGATAGTTTAATATCAGCAACCACTGACCAGAACGAAACAAAGTAGCTATCGAATGTGGAAAGAGCGGATTTGAGCACAACCGGAGTCTTCAGAATTTTTCGAATTGGGGTCAACATTCTCAAGATATTTATCATAGGGAGAAAGCTGGACACAATGGAAGGAGGGTTAGTGTAGACTATTCTATCATCAGTGATATAGTGGCATTCGACAGAAGCGGGCAGTCCAATCTTGCATTCATCTTCGCTTATAAGGGAGCTTTTTCCAAGCTCGATGGCCAATATTCTATCGGAAACGTAAATGCCCCACCAAACCCTCCTCCTTTCTTCACTTTCAATCATAGATTGGCAAGGTATTTCCTCAGAGAGCCCAATATCCTGAGCAATTCGTAGCGCTTTGGATAGACATACCCAAGCAGCTGATTTGCAACCGATTTCATCAAAAAAAATACATGCGAGATATGACGCACGAACATGCTCGAGGGTAAATGTCTCATTGAAAAGATCGATCATTTGAGTTGAGCTTTTAATGAAGTCTCGCCCTTGTGTATTGAGCTTAGATATATCTTTATCAGGTCTTGCAGGGGTAGAGATGCACCCCAATGCAAGCATAGCAAAAAAGGTAGCTGCCCAAGAAGCAGTGACTCGCCGCAGACCTTCACCAGACAAATACATATCCTCGTACGACTTCGTGAAGGTAGGCCAGTGCACAGCCGGAATCCAGCTGTGGAAAGATTGACGATAACTCCAGATAAGCTCATCAGCCAGCGCCTTATCTGGCAAAGAAGGAAGACTAGAGGGTGTGTCGGCAAGAGGCGGAAGCTTTTTTCGGAATCTTGCCGGTATCGGAAAGAGTCCAGGGCTGTATTCTCGCAGAAATGAGTGAACGAACTCGAAATTGTGAGCATCTTCTTGTTTACGTCGTCGACTTGGCTCTCCAACGTCAGGAAGTCGTAACTGATTTGTTGAACTTCTCACTGATTGAGGACCAGTCAAGATCGGTTCATCTATATAGTCACCTCCAGAATTGAGACCATTATCCGCAGGAGAAGGAGGAGAGAAATCATAGGCGATTGACGAAGCCAAAATAGCAGCTGGAGGCACCTCTGCACCAACGTTGTTCAGACAGGATATGAGGGTAGAAATATATGACTGAGAGTCGAAAAGTTGTCGTTCAAGATCTTGCAATTGCCTGGATAATCAATTTCAGCAACAGAATCTTAGTAAAGCACTAATGATATTAACAGAGACTTACTTTAGACTGCTCATTCTCTTATTCGTATCTTTCGTGAACTGGCACTTCAGTTTTCTAGAGGTGCATTCTGAACAGGCCGTAGACTCGGTCGCATCACACTTTTCAAAGGAAGTCAGTAAAGTGCCAATTACCCCTTGACTTAATAAACTGGCAGATATGTATTACCTTAACTTTTCTCTCTCTGCATGCATCACATGAGGGATCTTTACGTCGCTGTCTGAACGGTCTTCGGGGAATTATTTGCTGCATTTCGGTTTGGGAGAGACTTTGAGATGATGGGTTTGCCAGCTGTGGTTGTGATTGCGATTGGTGCTGCTGACCTGGGGACATTGCATGACGGCTCAGAAGATGAGGCAACTGGGAAGGAGATCGTGGATTCTTATGTAACGGCGGAAATGAAAGAGACTGTTGAGATGATCCACCGAAAGACGATTGCTGTTGTTGAGGAGGAGGTAGAGGCGAATGCTGAAGACGTGGGGACCTAGAAGATTGCATAGAGGCATATGGTGATCTCTGCTGCTGCTGCTGCTGTTGCCGCAGCTGCTGATACGGCGGCATGTTATTTTGCTGCTGCGACGGCGACTCCGGCGGATGCGAATACTGAACCTGCTGGCCATTATACTGCACCGGTGTCGGATTATAGTACGACATGTGCGACGACGAATTGATCGGGTTCATTTATACAAGGATAACAGGAACTTCTGCAAATATAGCGAGACAACCTCTCTAGAGACCTAGAGACCAAAAGACCAAAAGACCAATGTCGACGGTTCGAACTACACTGACATCTATTCAGGCTGACAATTTCGAGAAATCAAGTAGAATCGCTTCAGCGAAAGCGATGCAGGATCAAAAAAAGGCAAGCAAATAGATGATGTTGGTGCACGAGAAAGGAGAAGTGTGCTGAAAATGCCAGGGTGAATAGAGAAGAGTAGAGAAGCCATACCACAGCTTAGAACGTGCCCGCCAAAAAAATCAAGGTTAGCGCAGCACAACGTTAATTCTAGTTAAGTTTACAAAGCACTCCGCCCCATTCACCGTACTTTCCTATCAATTTCTAGAATAGAGTTAAACGAGATGTTCTAAAACGATCTCGGGCTCGGAATAAGCGGAAGACACAGAAACAAGCTTTAAGACGCACTGTACAGGCATTCATGAAAAATATGACCTCGGCGAAGAACCTTACGAAGACGAACAGGTTACGGTAGCGGCACCAATCCTCGGATAAAGATTCCGGGATTCGTGTGTACGATCTCCTAAAAGCCTTCACCATGGCCTCTTGTTGCTTACTCACTTTCTAGAGCCTCTGCCGGCATATCTAGTTCTTGATTCCTTACGTTCCCGCTCCTGGGCAGCGCTCTGTGGAGTTGAACGGCCAAAATCTAGAACTAAATTTTGGTGATAGAACTAAATTTTGGTGACAGCTTCCGGTTTTCCCTCTAAGAAGACACGGCGATCGTGCCCGTTAACACACACACACACGGTTGCGCCGGCTACCGGATAAGTCACATGAGATGGCGCTAACGGGCCCAAAACGACTAAAAAACCCCAAATTAACCAAATTAGGCCAAAAGTGATCAAAATGACTATGAATGTGAGTGCACGCTATCGGTAGGGTTATCGGCGAGGCGTCGGAACTCGGCTGGTCTTTGGACCGATCGGGGACTGGCCAGGACACAGGTCCTTAGCAACCTGATCTCAACCAGGATCCCGGGAAACCTGCTTGTCAAACATCAGCAGGACGGAAATCGGTTTTTGTCTGCAAAAGTCTTATTATCGAGGTCGGAAGGATAGCAGATTGCTTTTCCGGTTTCTTTCACAATTTTTTTTCCTTCTTTTTTTTATTGGTTACCGAGATTTATTTGGCTAATATACATAATAGTTGCTTTCAAATCTTCGCCATGTCCGGAAGACAGACCTGGTTCAAGTTTTTGACTGCATCTCCTGAGTCCAATTTGGACTCAGGTATTTTGCTCACGGACTGGATGGAATATGTCAACTTACTTCTAGCTGCGGGTCGTGTTCCTCTCCTCTCCTCCCGCAGTGGGCCGATTATGGGACAACCGGAAAAGCGCAATTTTCGGGCTAATCCAGGGTCGCTTGGATATCTTACAAAACTACTTTGTTGGCTATAATGGCCAACTGGCCCAGAACTCGTCTCCGATAATATCGATATGCAACGTCTCGATCTTGGCTTTGCTGATCTTCTTTTGGTCGCGCTCGAGCTGTCTAGCGCTTTGTCCGTCCTGCTTATGTCGACCTCTTGACTGGACATCTCTAGCTATTACTGTGCCCTTCTTGAACATCTCCAGCTCGTTGTTGTAGTTTATTCCGAACCGTGAAAACAGGATCTCATTCTTTTTCGCAGAGTTTGTGCCCTGAGAGTCAGCATGCGTCCTGGTGAAACCAAAGACAGATCCGATTTGCGGAACTTACCATCAGCTCCTGCTCCGCCTCGTGCTCACTTAGTCCTCCTTTTAATACTAGATTCCAAAAGCTCGTATTGTACAGATTGTTTATGTGACCTACAAGTTGATATTAGTCTAAATGCCATTGAGGACTGAATACTTGGTTTGTCATACAATCTGCTTGTCTCCAACTTAAATAGGCCTTAAGGTCCTCGTCTGATGGATATAGCACGACTCGACTGTCAAATGTCGGCAAATAGCCCACGTCCAGCGTCGTCTCTGGGAAAAACCTAGGCCACAGGTACTGGTAATACGCTGTGAAAGTACTTGCAAATGTGGAGTTGAGTTTGCTACGTGTTGATTAGTCGTCTTTGCCGACCCTTTCTCTCCGTTAAAGAAACTTACGATTCTCGTCTGTCAAAGAGTGAGCAGGACTTCTGAAGTACAAAAGAGTATTCGTCAGACTGCCCGTAAGCCAAAACAACATCTGTGATCTGTCCCATGACTTTCAGGGCGCTCTCATTCATGAGACGCAATGCGCGCTCATCATTTGGCTTGCCAAACTTATAGAAGCTTGAGAATCTAATCAGAGTTAACCATTTACTTTGATGAATTGAATTCAACGTCGGCTCACTTGTGGAATCCGCGTCCGTCGATTCGGAGCACGATCCATGTATTTGGTAGAAGGGCATCGTTCTGTTCGTATTCTCGGACATATTCAAACCTGACAATCAGCCTCTGGACTCTCGCGCAATATCCACAAAGGAAATGAAGCTAATCTGACTATAGATATACCTTGATTTAGCCATCTTTCATATTGTGTGGTCCTGTTTTCCTGAATTAATTTTGAATTTTGAATCAATTGGCCGAGGTTGTGATGGTGTTGACTGCACAAGTATCTAGATCATGATTGTTGATCGAACGTTACCAATTTTGAATTTCGCGTTGGGATTTCCCACGTCGGAGAATAAAAAAAATTCACAATTGAAAATAAATATTGATGATTACAAGTTAGCAAGTTATTGTATCGATATAGAACATATATCAACTATCTCCACTCTACAAACAACGTTGTAATATGGGTCGAAGAACCAATTTCGGAGGGGTATGGTTTAAGCCGTAAATTTTTTTTCTTTCTTAGAATTACTAACAAATGTTATAGAAATCTCGTGATCGAGGAAGAGGTTCCACTGGATGGGCTGAAATAGAGAAGCAGTATGTTACCACCTCCTAGAACGTTGTGATGATTTATGCACTTGCTAATTGTCTTTATTCTTTTAGCAATGCAAAATTTGAAGAATACTATAAAGGCCAAGGCATCGTCACTCCTGAGGAATGGACTAGTTTTTATGACTGCTGTAAATCATCTCTGCCTGTTACATTTCGCATCACCGGCTCCAGATCGTACGTGCTTTCGTTGTTAATAACCCCTTTGTTTGCTTCATAGACTCATAAATGAAAAGACATGCTTTAGAGGTTAGAAAGTCTCTGGTCGACGAGTATATTCCATTCCTGAAAGGTATTGTCTGGGACAACGAGGAGGTGGAAGCTCCGACTCCTCTTCCCTGGTAAGTCTTTGCTTTTGCAATAAAGCTAATTCTTTCGCTTGAACATATGTACTGACTTGAAAAAGGTATCCTAAAGAGCTTGGATGGCAGATACGTGTGGGAAAAACGGTGATTCGAAAATCTAAACCTTTCTCACGGTTCCAGCGATTCCTTGTGGTGGAGACTGACGTTGTACGATTGTTTGGACTTTTCTGATGTAGATATCAACTAATTATTATGACTATCAATAGGGAAATATCTCACGCCAGGAAGCAGTATCCATGATCCCCCCATTATTTCTTGATGTGCAACCTCATCATAAGGTCATCGATCTGTGCGCAGCTCCTGGTTCGAAGACTGCTCAGCTAATCGAGGCTATCCACGCTGTTCCCAACCCTAGCGGACTGGTCATAGCAAACGACAACGACTACAAGCGGTCTCACATGCTGATTCATCAGGTTAAACGACTCAATTCTCCTAACTTAATTGTCACAAATCACGATGCTCAACTGTTTCCCAGAATTAAAATTGCAAATAGCGATGGAGAGTCCTTCTTGAAATTCGATAGGGTACTCTGCGACGTGCCGTGCTCTGGCGATGGGACAATGCGCAAAAATATAAACGTCTGGCGTGATTGGAATATACATAGTGCCCTTTCATTGCATCAGACACAGCTTAACATTCTTAACAGGGGACTGAATTTACTTGTGCAAGGAGGACGTTTAGTTTATTCTACTTGCTCCTTGAATCCAATTGAAAATGAGGCCGTGGTTGCAGAGGCGCTAAGACAATGGAAAGGCAAGGTCTCCGTGAGCGACTGCTCTGCCGACATGCCGCATCTGGTAGTTCGTCCGGGAATGACATCATGGAAAGTTATGGGAAAGGACAGAAAGTGGAAAACCGAGCCTGAAAAGGGCGTCCCTGTGACATGTTTTCCAAAGGAAGACGTGGTAAATTTGGGCATTGAGAGGTGCATGCGTGTTTACCCTCACGATCAAGATACTGGTGGATTTTTTATTGCTGTCTTTGAGAAAGCTCCCATTGATTTATCTTATGATACAAGGCATTCGAAGAAGCGTGTCTCCTCTGAGGTTGATACCGATACAATCTCAGACGATACTAAGCGTTTTAAGGCTGAGGATGCGGTTCAAATCGAGGAAGATAAGGCTGAGATCGAAGATACGCCGGAAGTAGAAGTAGAAACAATCGCAAATGATTCGCAAGCAGATGAACAAGAAGAGAAAATCTCTACGACCGAGCAATCATTTGACCTTACTCCTGAAGTTACATCGACATATACTGAAGAGGCTGAAGAAGAACCTGTTCCTGCAAAGACCAAGCTCCCTCGAGACGCCAACGAAGAGCCTTTCAAGTTCATAGATCCCACTCATAAATCATTGGACAATTGCTGGTCTTTCTATGGCATTACTGATGGCTTCCCCCGATCTTCGCTTCTTGTTCGCAACGCTTCTGCCGAACCTGTTCGCACAATCTACTACGTTAATCCAACTCTTCGCTCAGTTCTCGAGCTGAATGAGTCGAAAATAAAATTCATTCATGCTGGTGTGAAGATGTTTGCTTTTCAAAAAACCTCGAGTGAAGGTCAGTGTGCTTGGAGAGTTCAGTCTGAGGGAATGGAGAATCTGCTTCCATACATATCGAACAAACGTATAGTCCAAACCTCGAGCATGGATACTTTTCGGAAGCTTTGTGAAAATTCGTTTTTAAAAATATCTGATTTTGAAGATTCGGATCGCTTGTTCACGGACGGCCTTGCGAAATTAGATGAAGGATGCGCTTTTTTGGAACTTATCTCCGACCAGAAGAAGACCACATTTCCGCTATGGAAAGGAAAGGGATCTGTCAATTTGATGCTGTCAAAGCAAGACACAGCGTGAGTTTATTTAACTATTTGGTTCATGTCTAGAATGTCTTCAACAAACTGTTCCCTCTTTCAATTCGACTTCGGTAACTCCATCATGACTAACACATATATTAGTGAACTGCTACATCGCATTTTCAAAGTCTCAGAAGTAAAGGTCCCCCAAGCCGTTCCCAGCAGAGTTTTAGCTACAGAAGATTCCGAATCTACTGATAGTCCCCTAATTGAAAGCACAGATATGACTGCCGAGCCTACTCCAAACGATGATTCTACCCTTGAAACGCCAGTTGAGATAACTGAAGCAGCCATTGAGCCTGCTACGTGATAGACTAATAAGCGAACTTGTCTTCACTTTTCATCTTTCCTATTCTTTTTGTATGAAATTTATTAATCCTTCTTGGTAGACTCAATTTAATTTAAAATATCGAATATGTACATATACAGATACATTCTATACATACGAATTATTTTAACAACTATATACAGAAGTTTTAGAAAAATAGGCTATTCTAAAAAAAACCTCCTTGCGCCGCATGTGTAAACACATAATACAAGCATGTATTTGACATACACTTAAATACATTCTCCATACAAATTACAATTGGACAAATGCGCAAATATAATACCCTCCATGATGCAAATCAATAGAATAATCAACAGAAAACTTTCAAATCAATTATGTTGTTACTGCTCGATATGCTCGGATCGCTTCAAAAACGTCAGGGCACTGACTTCTCACACGATTGAAATCACTCATGTAGCGACTTACATCAGTGAGTTTCTCAGCTGACCGAACTACTTCACTTCGTTCATTATATACCTTCGAAAATGCGGCCAGGGTCTTCTGCTGGAGATAAAATTCTCCGGCCACGCCTTTTATTGTCTTCGCCTGTCCAATTTTCTTTTCTTCTAAATGTTGCTGAAGTATTCGATATCCTTTCATAAGTTTGAGTTGCGTGATTTCTAGCGCCTCAACAAACTGATCGTTACAGCACATAATTTCCAGCCTAGTGTTCCAGTTACTGTTGTTAAAGCGGACACCCAAACTTTCTAAACGCTGCCAAAGTTCTGCAATCTCACCACTCCTGTTCAAAGCTTCAAGCGCTTTCATCTGATGATTGAATGCTTCCGATATCTTATACGCAAATTTCGGAGCGATCTTTTCTTCCTGGCTAGAGTTTTGATTATATGGTAGATATTCCGTTCGCAAGCTGTCAATTATCACATTCCACAACCTGTCTATCTCTTGCCATTTCTTATCTTGAGCATATGTCGCACATGCTACACACAAAAACTTAATATCTAGAGATTTGTACTCTGCCGGAATGCGTGCCTTATTAACTTCAAAAAATTTGTTAAAAGCTTCCAGAGACCTGTTAGTCTCGCTTAGTTTGTTATAAATTTCCATATGAGGTGTGAAAAGATATGAAGGTACCGCTGTTGCAGGATCAAAAGACGAGAAAAAGTCGACTTCTGACGAGTTCGCAATAGTTTCTGCGAGAATTTTGTCTGCCAATTCTGCAGAAGCATAGTCTTGGTTTAGTAGGAACCCCATTATGAGAATTGCCTGTGTGATATATGATGGACTAATATCCTTGTCGATCATATCGTTGTAGATCTCCTGCATTTTCTCAAAGTTCTGCAGCTTCAAATAGCCACCCAAAAGAGTCGTGTAATGGTATACGCCAACATCAACTTCGGTCCCTTCGAGCTCTTCAAGCACGTTCGTTGCCTCATCCATCTTTCCTTGAAGAGTCAGAAAATGCATCAGAATTGCATATGACTCAGAAGTGTATTCGATCTCTTGAATAGACATGCTATTGTAAACATTGGCAATCGAATCTGTGTCTTGAAGCTCTGCGTACCCATGCATAATAGTATTGAAGGTTCGCGCATCAGGATTCACTTGATCCAGCCTTATTCGCTCAAATATCTTTTCCGCATCATAAGTTCTTCCAGCTTTGACATAGGACAAGATAAGCGCGTTGTACGTGTCAATGTTGGGCTTAATCTGATAAAGTTGAAGATATTCGAAGACTCTTTCCGCGCCAGCAACATCGGCTCTGAATGCATAAGACGATACTAAAGTAGTCATTTCATACTTAGTCGGTTCTATTCCATGTTCAAGCATCGTCTCAAATGTCGTAAACATCCCTTTGGTATCGCCAATTTTGCGATGTGCGGTCATAAGAATGTTGAAAATTGTGCTGGTTGGCTTCAGTCCAAACTTTTGTAGTTGATCATAAAAAGAAATCACCCCTGGGAAGTCACCTCGAAGCAGCCGGCTATGCATCATCGTGCCGATAGTCTCCACGCTAGGTTCTATATCGCGTCGACGCATTTGCTTGAATAGCAAATCCATAAGATCAGACTGTCCCGACTTAGCGATCGCATCAAGAATAATATTATAGTGTACGAGATTTGGCATATCGCCGCGACCAAATGACTCCTCAAACGCCTGTTGCAGACCTTGAAAATCATGAAGAGCGGAGCAACACTGCAACAGACAGCTCCGCAAGTAAATATTATCTCTGTATTCTTCCTTGTTGTACTTATGATATAAATCAAGCGCATCTTGAGCAAGATTGTTTTTCAATAAAATACGCATGATGTTGATTAGATCTCGTTCGTTCGTGACTCTGAAATAAATTTGCTCAACAATTGAATGCACTATTTTACTGCTCCCTCGCTCGGTATATGTCTTCATAGCAAATCTTGCAACACGATTTCCAAAAATTGAATCCTTCTCCATTACTTGATTTAGCTCTTTCACCGGATTGCTCATCAAAACAAATATCTCTGTCAAGATTTCCTTGTAGTCTTTTCGATTAATCAACTTGTGATCTACAAGTCGAACAAATTCTGACCAAACTCTGAAGGCAAATTCAGGCTCAAGTCGTTTCAAATGATACTCTAAGATCATTACCAACTGAGTTTCCATCTCCTTGGAAAATTGGGATAAGCTCTCTGAAAACGAGTCATCAACTAGCTCACTAGAATCGAGCTTGATTAAAGCCCACAGTCTAAAACGATAGTCCAGTTCGGTCGTAGACAGTCGCTGCGCATCGTTAAACATAAGCAAAATCCGCTCCCAATCTTTATAATCAGACGATTCACGAAAATAATGGTAAATCTTAAATCTCTCAGCAAATACGATAAATCTTGAAGAAATGATAGAATAGCTGGACCGCCAGAGTTCCCAAGCCGTATCTGAGTGTGCATAATTGCCGCTATTAACTATCTGCATAAGCATTTGATATTTCTCATCAGGATCCTTAGGAATTTCAATAGTCGAACCGGTCTTAGCATTGGAGCCTGCATATGTGTTAATCTCGACAATATCATATTCTTCAGAAAATCAATATTCGTACGATGCGAACGTTTTGTATTTCTCTCGCCTTTTTTTTCTAGGGAGAACAGCTTTAAGTCTGATTCGTAGTCGTTTTTGCTATCCCCTCGGCCATTTCCTGATGAAGAGGAATATCTGGGTGAGAAAGTCCAAAATGGTTTCGATCCAGTGCTCGGTGACCGTATAACACTTCTACCGAAGAAGCTAAAAGTCCGTCGAGACAAATTGGAAATGAGTTGCCGGCTTGAATGAAAATCGAACATAGTCATGAGCGATGTCGGCATCAAATTACTCTGCAATATGACATTCTGCTTCAAGAGACTCCAGTAGCCAGATAGAGACCAAAGCAGAATGTCGTCCCTCGGCGAGCGCAGACATCTGGCCAGATCTATGGTGAGCGCACGCCTGGACATAGAACCTCACTGGCAGGCAGTTCAATGCGGGCAGTAGCTTGTTCTTTTGAATCAAGATGGCGCAACGAATTTTGTAAATAGAAGGAATTGATACTCTTGCACAGATCTTCGTCTCGGCTTCTATCCTTTTTTTTCCGTGGCAGATTTTAATTTAGTGGTCTGAAAACCTTAAATTGGTAGAGTGATATGCAAATTCTCTCGAGACGAATAACTACAGTGAACAAGAGATTGTTTATGTAATCTCAACTTTCCTTCGCAAATTTTCAATACAACACACAAAATGACCGTCGGGAGACCAATTGAAAAGTCAAGACCTTTTAATAAGAGGAGATATGAGCGTGATGGTGGTACTCGTGACACTCACGCAGACTATCACAAGCAGAAAGGTTTGTATATTTTGCTCTGCATCAAATCTTTATGAAAGTGATCATTTGGCCGAAACTAGTCAAGCAGATACTAATGCTAAACACAGTTAAGGAGATCAAGCGAAGTATAAGCCATAATACAAAAATTAAACGATCATATAGAAGAACGCTCGAGAAAATGGGAATTGATCCTGCGGAGTCTATGGCTCTATATAAAAAGACAGCCACGAGTGAGATGAGCTCTTCTATGAAAATCTCAAATGAGGTTGAAGACTCTGATTCTCAATTTGAGCAAAGACAAGATCCTCCCTCTGAAGCCGAACCGGCGGAAGGTTCCGAGAATGAAATAACAGTTCAAAATGGATACCACAAATCCAAAGCTAAAGGGCAAATTTTGACGTCAAAAACCGAGAAGGTAATTGCAGATGTGTCTAGTGTTATATTCGTACTCTTGTTGAACAATTTCGCTCACCGGCATTATAGATACCGCAGTTGAAAGCTTCTAGATTTAGAAAAGAAGAGTTTAAGGCTGAAGTAGCACGTAAAGAACGAGATCAAAAGCAAAAGTTTCATCAAGCTAGACTGGCAGACAAGGCAGACAAGATAGAGAAACGTGCTGCAGTGAAACGCAAAATGACCAAAACTACAAGGAAAGGTCAGCCGAACTTTGGTGCTAGCATGGAAGTCATTTTGGAAAAGCTGAAAAGCGCACAGTAGTGACAGCATGAACTAGGTTGTTCAAATCTATTAGGACTTCGGATGGTTTGTTTGTTTCGCGTTTGTTCAACAGTTGGAGTTAAGGAAAAACATCTTGTAATTAACTGTACTACTTGGTTTGATCTCAACCGCTACCTAAATACATACTTTTTATATTTTAGTGTAATGTTTATAATTTCTTACGGATAAGGATATAGAAAGAATTTGTAATGATTTGTAGAATGTCAAATTGAACCTTGCTGTTATCAGATTCGGTATGCATATTGAGTTTTAATGAATCACTAATATTTTAGTGTCAAAAAAAAAACTACTCACGATAGATAGCCTCATCTGCAGGCGCCTCCAAAATTTCCAAAGTGTATATCAAAGCAAGTCGCTTGTGTTCAGCTGGAGTATTCTTACTCACGAGCATATTCTTGGTCTTAGCAATAAAGAGAAATTACTTCCATTCGACTAAGTTTGACAGCACGTTACCTGCTGGAGGTCATTCATTGAGAGCCCACGAAACACTCTTAGAGCAAGTCCTAGAGCAGAAGATGTCTGCAATTCGTATTCCATCAGTAGCCGAACATACTGCTTCGGTCATTTTCATGCACGGTCTCGGTGACTCGGGAAGTGGATGGAGGTTTTTGGCGGATCAGTACAGAGGCATGAAAAAGCTTGACCATGTTGCGTTCATATTTCCCAATGCGCCGACTCAGAAAGTTACTTTGGTAAGCAAATCCTTATTAAGTCTGTCAAAGCGATCGCATTAAGCTGACTTGCGATTAGAATTTTGGACTTGAGATGCCCAGTTGGTTAGCGCAATAATATTTTAATTATTTCTCGTGGTTTTAATGTAGCATATAGGTATGATATCCAGACTTCGCAGAGAATAGACCAACTAGAGGACGAGGCAGGTATGCTGCAGAGTGTTATTCGGCTGCAAGCGTTTGTAACCGAGGAAATGGATAAGGGTATACCGGCAAATAGAATTGTTATTGGTGGGTTCAGCCAAGGCTGTGTCATTAGTGTGTTGGTATGATGATTTTGCTGCCGTTTGTTTTCGATTCAGAGGCTAACAGCTCATATTCCAGGCGGGATTGACCTCTGAGCGAGCATTCGCCGGTGTCGTGGGACTTTCTGGCTATCTGCCTCTAAAGGAAAAGATCGGAAAGGTTTGTTTTGTGATCTGATACGACTCTTTTTTTACTCTTTGCTAATTAACATAGATGAAATCTGAGGCCAGTTCCAAAATCCCTTTTTTCTGGGGACATGGAACCGAAGATCCAGTAATGAGACTTGAATACGCAATGATGAGCAAGCACAAGCTAGAATCTTTGAAGCAACCATTAGAGTTCCATCAATATCCAGGACTGACGCATAGCGTAGCTCCTGAAGAAATTATGGATGTTTTGGCTTTTCTTGAAAACAAGATTCCAGCTTAATTTAATAAGATTTTTGTCATGATTGAGTAGTTTATCTGACATTTTTCACTCTAGAGTATTTATGTAGTTGTTGCAATTACAACATGACAAAACGATCTTGCAAATACCTAAACGATTCCTGCATTCCTGAAAACTGACTATAAATGCTCATTGCAAGAGGTTGCTTGACATTATCGATGCAAATGTACTTTAAAACAATTGAAATCCAGAACCAAGCCTCTAATGCCTCGAGATGTTAACAAGAAACCAAAACAACAAAATGATGTACTATCCGCAAAAATAGCAATAGCTCTAGAATTATATACAATCCAATCATTTGACGGCAGTCTTCTGCTTATGACTCCAGCTATTACCTCAACTTGTTTCGAGATACTCCGTTGGAAATCGAGCCTGGCATTTTAGTTTTAGTAACTGGACTTTCTGATCTAGCCTTTAAACAGCAGTTAATGACATATATAATGAATGAAGAAGAAATCCTATTATACCCTTTTGGAGCCCGAACCACCGCGCTTATCAGCATTCGTACCATGATCGTTCCTGTTTAAAAATTTCGTGACTTCCGATTTAGTAAGATTCTTACCGTTGCCTCTTGAATTACTGAGATCTAAGGTAATAGCATCGTTGGTATCAACGCTTGGTGAACCTATACTGCTGTACGTTGGTGAGTTTGGACCTGTAGCTGAGCCGTTAATTTTGATATCGGAATGTAGCTTGCGCTTTCTCGGTTTCGGGGGAGATTCGTCTTCCGTGACATACGGAGATGTCGGGGACAAAGAAATTGGAGACGCCATGCTTTGAGAGGCCATTGAAGAACTATAATAGAGGAGACAACCAAATTAGAATTTTGATAGCAGAAGAGAACAAGCAACAGTATGAATAAAGATATGAAGCTACAATCAAAAACAAATGTCTTCTAAGTCGACGGATCAACCAGACGATCAATTCATACATCACCTTAAGGATATTTGATCAAGTTTCAAGCACAAATATAGCAGAGGAAATCTATACTTTTTGTTTCTCGCATTTCGACCACTTAAGCAACGCTCGAGATGAGCCGCATATCTACTGCCAGATATCTTTCTATGGCAGTTTGAACACTCAAAATATGATGTCTCGGAAGAATTATCTCGGCCGTATATATCTTTGCTGGCTTGCTGGACATAGTGCTTACACTTGAGTGATGAGCATCGCGAACAAGGCAAGCGGCTGTCTTTCTCATTGAAAAATGCATTGAGTGCGATCTCGTACGATATTGGCTGAACAAGGTCTTGCAGCAAGCTCAGACTCTAATCAGGGCAAAAGGACATCGGTTAGTAAGATATGCCAGTCCTAGGCGTGAACATTGTTACTCAAATGGCAACTCTAGACTTACAAGAGCAGAAAGGCTAATCTGCAAAGACGGATCAGACGACATCACGAAAAAGAAAGTTCGAGAACCCAGCTCTATCAAAAAACAAAACTATGCCACATAGACAATAGTAGAGGAAGTCTTTTGTATCTCGTATAGCAACTCAAGGTATTAGAATTTGGTAATCTTATAATGGAAATCGGAGTCTTGCTGCAACTTGTTCTCGAGCGTTGTCTGGAGACGAGATTCGCTGAAAGCCACATGTCGATTCGACATTTAAGGCACATCTCAATGAGACTGTGTCTAACCAAATAGGGTTTAGCAGCTTTTGTCCGTGCTATTAGGGTTAGAATACCTTGGTGAGCGAGCGACTTCGCACTCTGTCTAGCGCAAAAAGCCGCCGAAAACGAAACTCCACCAGCAAACTGCTCGTCGTTAGCTTTTACAATTATTGTTCACGGTTCTGGTATTAACTTCATTACGCTCTCAATTACTTTTGGCTTCGTTGTAATTTAAGAGTTATAGCTTGCATCGTTTCGTCTGTATCGAGTGCTCCTACTCTGTCTTGTCGCTCAATTATAGCCAAGTGCAAATTCTTTGTCTTGTGGTATTGGTATCTCAGCTAGGATGGCTTCTTCTTCAGAGTCGGATAGCTGTTCTTGTGACGTTTTAATTTACGGAACTGGTCTTCCGGAAAGTATTTTGGCCGCGTAAGAAGACCAACTCTCAATTATCCTTGTGGCTATAAACTGCTTTGTTTCTAATTTTTTTTATTCTTAAGCGCATTGGCATGGCAGGGAACGAACGTCGTCCATATTGATAGTAATAACTACTATGGTGGACCATGGGCATCTTTGAATCTAGACGAATTGAAAGCTTGGACCGATAAGATCAATAATATTGGTGAGTGTATTGAATATATTCTTTGTAGTCTCCCATTTTCTTGTAAACTTGTGACTAATTGTTATTTCTA
This sequence comes from Babjevia anomala, assembly GCA_030580435.1. Classification (NCBI taxonomy): domain Eukaryota; kingdom Fungi; phylum Ascomycota; class Lipomycetes; order Lipomycetales; family Lipomycetaceae; genus Babjevia; species Babjevia anomala. Next base: position 25,874 of record JAKTSW010000006.1, on the reverse strand, counting down.
TAGCATTAAACAGTAAGTTCTCCATGCAAATCGAGGATCTGTAGATCAAATGTGAGAATAGCTAATCAATGGTGACTGTGTAGAATCACCTTTTTCGGATGCATATCTTTACATTTCTCGCAATCTGGAATCCCGAAAATACTCGATTGATCTCAGTCCACACATTCTATTCGCAAAATCAGACATGCTCTCGCTTCTAATTCAAAGTCGAGTATCTCGATACCTTGAGTTTAAGCCTCTAGGTTCCTTCCATACGTTCGAACAAGATAGTTTCGAGAAAGTTCCTGGGACTAAGGAAGATATATTTACTAGTCAAACGTTGACGCTTTTGACTAAACGCAGTCTGATGAGATTCATGAAGTTTGTAGTAGATTACGAGGATAATCCGTCGTCGTGGGAAGAATATGCGCAAAAGCCAATTACTTCTTTCTTGCACGACAAGTTTGCACTGGATCGGCCACAAGTTGTCGAACTCGTCCACGCAATCGGACTTTGTCCGTCTCCGGCCACTTCGACCCACGAGGCTCTTGCCAGAATAAAAAGATATTTGATATCCATGCAAGTCTACGGAAAATTTCCAACACTTTACTCGATGTACGGTACTGCAGGTGAACTTGCACAAGGATTTTGCCGTTCTTCTGCTGTCGCTGGTTCAGTATACCGGCTGGCCACAACCATAAAAAGCTATGATGTGGACAAGGGTATTGCAGAGTTAGAGGATGGAGAAAAAATAAAAGTGAATGAAAAGTTTATAACCTCTGAATGCACTGAGTTTGGCGATGAAGAGATCACGCGAATGGTTGCGGTCGTCGAAAAGGATTGCAATGAGTGGTTTGCAGAAGGTGAATCATCTGCGATTGTCGTTTTTGCTCCTGGCACACTTGATGGAAATGCCTATGCTATTCAGGTATTGGTAATGGGCAGTGGCAGTGGGCAGTGTCCAAGCGGACAGGCTATTTGGTACTTATCTACTCTTGAGCGTGGTGAGCAGGGACGAAAGGATCTATATCTTGCCTTAGAAAAACTGGAAGAGACTATACTAAGGGAATCAACCGAAGATTTCGAATTTGATGTAAATGACGATGACATTACCTATTTGCCTAATGGTCTTCCGACCATCAAGTCTGTCCGCTTAGGTGAGAGCTTGCGAAACTTCACACCCAAAGGTATTTACGACTTGTTATAATGATGTTTTTTCGATCAGCCTAACTTTATACTGCTTAGAATCTCTGAAGTTTCTTCTGAAGCTAGCGTACAGTCAGCGTACTACCCGGCTACCTCCTACGACTGAATCATCCAAGGTGCTATATACGTCTGCACCGTTGATCGATCTTTCTTTTGATGGAGTAGTTGACGAAGCAAAGAGACTATATGAAGGTGTGACCGGAGGACAAGAGGATTTCTTTAATGTAGACTTCGAAGATGAGGACGAGTTCTTTTCCTCCGCTGGTAATCGCGAAAATATTCCTGATGCAGATATGGCAGAAGAGCCCCTACAAAATGAGGAAATTGCTGGTGAATTGACTATTTGATTGGTACCGGCGGTATTGAATATCATCTACTTGAACTTGTAACTATAATTTTTGAAATTTATTTTGTTTTTTTTCTATTTTTGTATTTTGGGGTGTTCATGATATAATTGGTTTTATTGGATTTTTTAAAACTTTTGTCAATCAATATCGAGATCAAATATGATACAGAGTTATTATACATATACATGATACGTAGACGTTCGGATTCGCCGAATTGAATTGTTCCGCTACATATTAATGCGACCTTGAAGCTTTGGACATTAGTTCAATGCCTCGCTCTAAAAATCCCTCCGCGCCACCTTCTCTTTCCACGATATACTTAGGGTTCAGTGGAATGATAGTGCGATTGCTGTCTAGGCCCAACAGTCCAGCGTTACGAGTACTCGGGATCCGCAGCATTTCCCTGTGCACTACCCAGCCGACGTCCTTCGCGATAGAAACAACTTTCTCTACCAGTGCGCCATACGTGCTAAGCTTTATCGGCCTGCCTTCTGAATTGCGAGCATTCTCACTGTGTATAGGGTATCGTATTCTAGCTCCTGAAAGTGCATGTGAGCAGCAGGGAATAACTAAGAATGGGCGACCGAGGAGTGGTATCCAGGGAGTGAGTTCGTCGGAATGGTTTCCAATGAGAAATGCATTTGATGAAAATGTTCCATCGTGAATACTTTGGCTGAAAATTGAAAAATTATCGGAATTTATCGTAGAAGACGACAAAAGATGAGTCGGTACCAGAATTTGCTCGTGCAGATGCTGCTGAACAGTCAGGGGAAAAGTCGACCATGTTTTGCGACGGCGCGCATCGATTCCGTAGCCTCTGTAGCCTTCCATGTGAAGGATATATACTAGCACGCCATTTCCACAACCAAGGTCGACAAATTCGAGCTTGTTTTTGGCGAAGCTAATGTTAGTGGCAGACTTATCGTTCCAGAGTTGGATAAGGAAAGCTGCGATTGCGAGATCCTCGAAAACATGCTTCTTGGGGTCTGTACACTCTACCCAGTTTTCGATAAGTATATGCGCGTGCCTCTGTTTGAGCTCCGTATACAAATTCTGGAAAGGGACCTGCGAAACGACAACGTCATGATGCACACGCTTTTGATATCCGTTGGCGACACCGGTGGAGTGTTTGACGGCAGTCTGTAACAGGCGCAATGCTGTTCTCTCGAGACGATTGGACATTTCTACTGACCCTGGAAATAAGCGATAACTTAGACATAAGTTTTGAGCTGCCTTCGAGTATGAAATAGCGATTCCAGCAACCTCGGGATGATAGAACGGGACTTCAGAGGGAACAGACACTTGCGGGATATATATGACGGTGTTAATTTCGCAGCTTCCATCATGTAGAGCAAAAGCAGAAGAATGTTTCATGCAATAACGTGGACTGCATCTGTGGGAGAGAAAAAGACATGTCTGAACGAGGACATCGTCTCTTGATATATTTCTTGGTATTATCTTCCTAACGATCCTCCTAGTGACATGATAATCATCGGAACTTGTACCGAAAAGCTGCAGCACGAATGTATCCTCTTTGTCGTATTTATATATGCTAGTATCTGTATTATGGTCTTGCGGTTTGGAAGTAGCACTTGACGAATCGTAAAGAATATCTGCCCTGATAATATTGGAAGAATTGATATTGGGATGAAGTACCAGATTGACCATAGCATTAGTGAAATCCTGGTACGAAAAAGTAGATCCATGGTGCCCAAACACAGGAATCCAGCTTCCAGGAGGAAATTGCTCTGGAATTAAGGGTATTGGCGTGAATTTTATCATATTAAATACGTTGGCTGCCACGAGAAATAAGAGAGCCCGAATTATGTTACTATTTCAATTTTTTGTACAATAGTCTGATTCATTCTCAGGGGTAAATCGAATTGTTTGGGCAATTTAAATTTCCCTGGGAGTGCAGGTGCAGGCACAGTCTATTGTCGCAATGGGTTATTGGACACGTAATATTCTTCAGAAAATGAACAGGCAGAAATACAAGAAAAATTCATATTGTCTAATCTAGGCCGCTTTCTTTGTCGACCTTCTCGAGAAGATCTATCATATTTTTACATGCTCTGCCTTCCTCACCACCATGCATTCTGCCAGATTCTAAGCCTTTGATGAGGGAAGGCAGTATTTTCTTCAGAGATCTATATCTCGAGTCCACATCTTCCTCATCTATGGTAATAGCAGTTGCTTGGTCGGAAGATGAGTCGGTGAAGAGAGCCAGTCTGGCAAATGGATTACTGTTTTCGACAGCTAGAAGATGTTTGCCTAGATCACTGTGGACCCAGCTCGGCCACTCTTTCTTGCTTGAGTCCGCAGATAAGAAGGATTGCTCTAAAAGTCCAAGTTGCAGAAATCGAGAAAGCGCATTGAGGTGAATTGTCGCATTTGGAATCTGTTCCACACCAGCTGCAGCTGAAAGTTTGTATAAACTGCCAGACGACGGATCACTACTGCTAGGAAAGCGCCAGCCGAGAAGTATACCAAAGCATTGAATTGTCTTAGTCCAGTGACGACGAATAATTTCTCTTGGTAGATCATTATCATACATGACGAAGTTTAAAAACTTGGTGGAGTCTGCACGTACGTCCGGGGAGATGTGAGTCATTGCAGAGTGAATGTATAACGTAAAAGTATGCATGTGCGGTGCGAGAACGTGTGGGGGAATAATCTTAAGGAAAATAAGCAATGACGCTCGCACTGAACGAGATTCGTCAAGAATTAGCGGGGCTGTAGTAAGAATGATTGAAGAATCTGGATTCTTTGGAAAATGCGTCTGTAGATATTGTAGCGCATCTACATGAGAGAGATCAGTCAGCACGAAGGACGAGAAAAAGCATAGGAATAACAGCTCTGTCATACCTTTTCTAACGGAGCCAAAATGGTGCTTAGTCAAGAGAAGATGGTGTTGAAATTGAGAGTCTTTGGAGTGCACCTTTGTGATCGACTGAGAGGGGAGTCCGATAGCTGTTGTGAGAGTTAATGATTTGAACTCTTAGATAGAGAAGAAATCCGATTGAATATCATGTTTTACCTCTGGCTTTAAATCCAAGGTCGGTATGCGAACTGGCCTTAAGCTTGCTCTTTCCGACTTTGAGTTTTGGTTTCTGTTAATAATCAGCTTCAGTCAAACCTTTCTCAAGCAAAAGTTTTCGAATGAACGGAAAACAAACCACAAAATCTTTCTTTTTCTCCTTCTTTTTCTTGGATGATGCCATTCTTTCTACTTTCAGAGAAAATTGCCGGTGCTTATTGTGAAGTCCTGGGAGTGAAAATATCTAATGACTTTTCGTTAAATTTGAATATTTTTTTTAATATGGCTAAATTTCGTTGAGCGACTTTGGGAGAAAGCAAAAGCAAAATGTAGGATTTTATAAACTGCCTTCACCTCATCAGCTTAAATTTCATATTTAATATAAAGAGCTCTCTACACATCAAGATCATTTAAAAACAAAACTATATTTTAGAAAGCAACTAATTGACCAAGTCAAACTGCACCTTGACTTGGCAATCGCTCTGTGATGGCAGAGGACAGAGCGGATATGTTTATACACTCTTCAGGATACAATGTCTTATGGGTCTCGGTGAGAATCAAGTTCAATCAGCGGTTTCATCTAGCAGAAATAGAGCAAGTTCGATGAATCCGATTAGCTTAAACCGAAGTAAATGAAGTATTGGCATGTTGGAATGTTGCGGTGTCAAAATCTCAAAAAGCGATAAGGAAAGCCTATCTGCAAATCCTTATTTTTAACTTATTTTTAACTACGCTTTACAATTCAACGCCATCGCGAGCTGGAGAAAGCCCCCAATTGGTCTCACGGACGCTGTAAATTTCTTTCTCTGCCTTAACGCATTCGCAGGATGATGCAATCAAAACCTTACTGAACGGATGAAGGATGCTCGTGTTCGTGTTTGACGAATGCGGCATAAGTGTGATACATTGGCCAATCAGAACCAAAACGCATAAATGTGCAGACTGCGCCGCATATGATTGATTTTCTTACATAAGCGGAGTATAAGAAGAGGCATTTCCGCTCGTTGCGGCACTTACGCCATTTTGTGTCTCGCAAGTTGAACATTCAACACCATAACAATAACAGTACCCGTGCCGGTCGACAGGCATAGCAAGCATTATACGAGGCAGAAAGAAGCATCAATATTAAACAAGTAAGTAGGCTATTGCATAAGTAAGGTCAGGTTGACGTCGTTTTGTTGGGCTGCTCTTCGCCAGAAGGAAGAGTAGTGCAGCAAAATTGAGTAGCAGTGTTCTGCAAATGTGAAACAGCTTTTGAATGAGACTGCTAATGTAACAATTTCTTCTGCTATAGTGGACGTAGATAGTGCTTTAGCAGCTAACTTGGCTGGCATCGCGACAGCTCAGGGAATGCACCCTCACCATGGGCATCCCCATGGGCATCCCCATGCGCATAACATGGCTATGGCGACTGCCATTGACCCTGCCATTTCTTTGGACACTACTGGCGCGCTTATTTCTGGCAGAGGTGGCGGTCCTGGTGGACAAGTTGCTGGTGGACAGGGCGGCGAGATTGATCCTAAGAAAACGTGTATTTTCTGCCACAAGACGTTTTCGCATCCTGGTTCACTTGGACGACATCTGGATCTCAAGCGTGGAACGCGTCTTCATCCTGCGGATGAAGTCGACCAGCTACGAGGAGACGTCAAGCGACGAGGAGACGTAATAGAGATCAAGGCGCGACGCGCTAGACGGGCAAAGGAATATAATGCTCGCGATGACGTGAAAGAAAGGGCCAAATTGCGTCGAAAGGAGAAGGATCGTGGTGCACGAAGCCGTGACGAGGCCAAGCTGAATTTCCTCAACCGGCTGGGCTTGCCTGCGCTGCCTCCTCATCCTTCTTTTCCTTACATGGTGCTCTACTTCTTGCCACCTAGCCAATGGCCGCATGACCCACCTACGCAGGAGACGTATAATCAATTGACGATGATTCTAGATCCATCGCTCCACTTGGAGGACGAAAGATTTATGGATTGGTCTTCGAAGGCCAAGGTTGCTTTCGAGAATTGGAGTGTATTGAACAAGACGAAACGTGCAGAGGTATGGAACAGAGAGCAGCGTAGTGCCGCCGAGGCTGCGTTGGGAACGTTGACTTTGTTTGACCTTGGATGTAGAGAGGACTGGCTTGCTAACGAGGAAAAGAGAATTGCAGAGATGGAGGCTTTGATGTAGAGAAGAGAATGAAATTGATTCGTCAATATCGTGATGTGAGTATGAATTATTTGTATTTTAGTGTATTAGTACAAGCAATGAAACAAAGATTTTAGCCAAACCGAACGCCAACTATTTCAAAAGAGATGTAGTACGCCTATCACTAATAAAGCATTAAAGATAAATCAATATTTAATATCACAGTGGTCTTGATAGACAAACAAGATACTCAACAGAACGCCAAAGGGCAAAATAGTGGTAACTCCAAAACACAGAACAAGCGTGGTCGTGAACAGTAACACGATAGTATATGAACTTTCATGAAAAAACAGCAATAGCAAGAAGCAACGAAGCGTCTAAAAGGGTTTCTAGTAGTCTCCAGCAGGCACTAAAACGCCCTAAAAAGCTGCCGCGCCTCTCAGTATTTTCTCCTCGTCTGACTCCTCTGGCCGGCGTTCACGTAGTCTAGAGAATAGCTCATCGGTCTCTGCCACGAACCTAACTGCAAAACTCGGCCGTCTATGGTGGTGGTGAGCACAAAGCACTTCCTTTTCAGACGGCGGTGAAGGCGGACGAACTACACGATCGGCACCCTTTCCACGGTCTTCGTCGTGTATAGACGACAATGGACCAGGCGAAAACCTATTACCTATCGACGGCATAAACGCCAGTCTGCACGTCTGCATCGAAGGAGACGGAGGTGCTTTTGACGAGTCCAGCAGAGGCGGCACAGACATCACACAGGCTGTTGTCGCTCGGCGAGAGAACCCGCCCTGCTCAGCATCGTCCCGGGTCTTATAGTCGGGAGCAAATGATGCAGGAATGCTGGCTCGTCTATGATCGTGCCCATATTGCGGAAAATTCTGCATTGTAGGATCTCTGCGCGGATCTGCGTTTTCGCAGGAAGCTCGACGGTGAGGTTCCGTAGGACTAATTGTATTCACCATTGATCAACAAGAGCAGTTTGAAAAGCGTTATCAGACAAAAAGTTCGACGATTGGAAATAAGACTGGAATTTCCTCTCGATTTATTGTCAAGATTACAAATGGTTGGGGGGAACCGCTTTTATAGTTAATGAACATGGTTTATACCAACCACTGTCATTTATAATATTATTCAGCTCTCAACAGTGAGTGATTGAGCTTAAAAATTCGAAAGTGGAGATACGCCAAACTGCTACTCAGGACTTCGACACCTAACCCAGCCGCGTGGTGGGCGTTGCCGTTTAGCGCCAATGCCACGCTACTTTCTGTTGTCAGCAGGACTTGCTATATCTATATATGCCATGCTCTGCTGGCGAAAGGCTTTCCGGATGCGTCGTCCGGATGGCAAAAGTCACAAATTGCCCAAATGGCATTTGTGCTACGATGTTGAAAGGAAAAGGAATGACCTGTTAGTGGAAAATGAAAAGCTAGAAGTCAGTCAACCTGTCAAACTCAGACAGCCGGATGACGATCGGTGGAGCCTTCACTTTCTTTTAGCCGTACCATTGAGCAGCTACTAATCTAACCTTCCTTATAGACTGCAAGATCCAAGATTTTTTTTGCAATGAATCTGACTATAAGTGTATACTACCTCTGCACATTGGCCGATGATCGTTGCGATCTCTTGAGAAAGATGACAGCTTCAAGTGCTTAAAATGCCATAATTCCAGTGTCTTCTCGACGCCGAGCTGGTCCTCGAAGCTGATTGGCCCGTTTGTGCCGCACGCCGCACCGCTGACGTCGAGCCACATTTTGTTATCACGTGATAAGTCGCTGTGAGTCGCACTGTGGGTCGGGGATTTTTAATGATTAACGTGTTTAACGACCATGGTCCATACACGTGACCGAATCTGAAAATACACTCGCGTGGTACGTCATTGACAAATCTTTGTTACACCAGATTCTAGGAGATTACGCCTGTCTTTTCCTCGGGGAGGCTTAGAGATGTACCTTATTTTGTTCCGAGATTGTCTATTTTTAACGAGATCTTTGCGGAGAAGGAGACTTAGAGATCCGCTTGAATGCTCCGGTCTACTATTACAGAAGAAGCTGGAGTCTTAATGCACACACACTATTTCCACTTTTGTCGTTGTTTCCGCCTGTGCCGACGGCGACGCACTAACCACAACGGCAGAGTTTATGCTTCTTTTGTTTGGCCAAAACCACCGAGAAGAGCTAGAGAATGAGAGACAAGGAGAAGAACATGATAGCAGTCGGGAAAACAGAGTTCCGGATCGAGAATAGATCGCTTGCCAACTACAGGTTCGTCCTCCGTTCGCTTTGGCCTGAGACTGTGAAATCGCTTTGTGCCACTAGCTCCGTCATCTGGTTGAAACTATGTAGAAGTTTCCATCAGTTTTAATAAGCGTGTCTGCCTCTTTCTTTCTTCTTTCTTATTTTCACAACTTGTTTGACCAGACATCGATTTACTGGCCTTTTCTCCGCGGGAGTAAAAGTTCTACGGCAGAAGAAGGAAAGCCACGAAGTCACTCATTCAATCTGGCCCATGGCCCGTGACTCTTGTATCGCAAGGCTACAGATGAACACTAAGTCATGAAATCTGATCGATTGCGTATGCTCAAATCTTACCAGCTACTATGGCTTCTGCCGCTGGTTGCGGTCTGTGTTTGGTGGGCAAATCTGACAGCTATGCTGTCTGTTTGGGGCCGCGATGGCGTAAGTCTTTTTGTTGTTTCATTTGTTTTCTACATCGATTTCTCGATTGTGTATAATCTACACCAGTTCCTAACATTCGCTTCGTCTAGGATCCTACACTAATCGACCAAGCTAAGGGCGAGGGACTGCCCTACATATCAGACATTGCAGCTCTTGGCCTTAAACCTCTGTTTATCTCTTGCAACTGCGTCTTATTTATCACGTACGTGGGTTCTCTGATAGCTCTATGTCTTGTGGAGAAGCACAGAGGACTGTTCTCCAAGATCATGTACGGAATTATCATAATGACTGGAGCAATTGGCATGATAGGACTCATACTACTGTCTGGACTAGATACCTATAGACACCACACAGCTCATATCATTAATCTCGGAATATTTATCCTTGGCCTGGGCATCTCCACGTTGGCTCTCGCTATTCAGACCTCGATGCTCGATAGGTATTATGCTCCTAGGATACGATGGCTCCGTATCTCTGCAATTTTAAAATGGATCTGGTTTTCTACTGCGCTTTCATTTGCAATTGCCTTTGTGATTTACATGAACAGGCCAGGACATCATGTTATTGCAGCAATTTTCGAGTGGATGTTGGCTTATGTCTTTGGCTTCTACATTATAATCATTATGGTTGACCTCATTCCCTTTTTTGGATATGTCAACCGTGCCCGTGAACGTCCTAGACACGACGTTTTTGCAGCTGTACCTACGTACAGCCGACCGGTATACACATCAGATTTTTGAAGCATCGTCATACATCCAAGTTCATATGCAATTTCCTCGTGAAATAAATATTATACTATTAAATATTATGCTATTTCAGGCATTGATGCGGCATAGTCAATCTTTTCTAAGTAATCTCAGATCACTAGTTTGAGTTGAGTTTGGCTACTGGGGCGTCTCATAGTGTTTCCATGGTTTGAATGTGATATATTGTACAAAATGTAGGGTTTTGGAAACTCTTCGTTCATAGTTTTGGATAGAGAGTAGAACCAATCTCATTCTTAAGTAAACTGATTAAATTTCATACCTAATCCGATGTCATAATACATAGAGTAATAATTAAATTATTTTGCATTCCCATGTCCCAAAATCCCTAACTCTTCTCCAACCCGTTCGATATCCTCTCCAACCTTTGTGAAAAACCCACCAACTCCTTCAGCGTTCTCTTTCCTATCTCCTGTCTGCTCCTGCTCCAATCCAGTCGATAGGTGTGTCGATCGAGGAACTTCTTATTCTGGGCTCTGTCGACGATCGTTATCAACATATCCAAGTTCTCCAGCATGTTCCTGTGGTATAGAAGAGAACTCAGGACTTTCGTTGCTGTGCTCGTTCGTACCATTAACTACTGCCGGCTTCATCGACGCTGCCGACTGCGACGTCAAAGGCTCAGCAGCGACAGGAGCTTGCAAATCAGTCGGTCCCTGCTGCACTTCGACATTACGCAAAGGCGACGGACTTATGCTCACATCTTCAAGATCGTTCTCGTCAGGGACTTTTTCGGCTAACGTACTAGGCTCCTCATTGACATCTACGCCTGCCACTACTGCGTCATGCGCCGCAGCCATCATCGGAAACTTATCTGAACTGGGCGATTCCGTGATTATTTGATTAGCCGGAGTCATAGCCGGCACACCGGTCAAATTTACATTTGAAAGTGGCGACAAAATATTAGTGGACTGCTCATTTCCAGATGACGCAGGGACTTGAGCATCTCTGAAGTCTGTAACGTAGTCATCTTCTTCGTCAGTCCAGCCAGAAGCATCATTTGTCAGTTGTGGCACTTTCAGACCAGCGTTAGTTGAAGTGACATCAGTCATACCTGCTTTACCTGCGGTCGCTCTAGGTGCAGTCGAAGTGACCCCGAAGTCTTGCATAGACGTGCTCGACACAATGTCATCTTCCATTTTCTTAGCCAAGCCGTCAGTTTCATCCATTGGTACGGTACTGTCAATAGTTGGAGTCTCATGCATAGGAGTCTCAATAATCGTAGTCTGAACATAAACAGGCGAGATCGTTGTCCGCTCTTCTATCTCCCTATTTGACCTAGCATTCCCATCAGTTGAAAGCGAAAGCGTAGTTTGTGAACGAATTGATTTATCTTGTGACCACTTTTCCGGCGCCTGTCCAGTTGACTCTCTGGAAGGAGTTGTTAATGCTGGTGCAACTGAAGAAGAATCACGCTCATGCTCCGTAGCCTCCTTGGCACCCACAACGCTAGCACCAATAGCACCACCCGCTGCAGCGCCAGTAACGAGGGATTTTCTTTTTCCAAGCCGTCCAAGGAATCCCAGCCTTGATTTTCGAGATTTCGAATCAGAAGCATTCGCTTCGCCAAGTCCCTCTTTTGAAGTCGGCTTCGCCAGTGTGGCGGATCTGTTTCGCGCAAGATCGGCATCTTCAGCATTAAGTCCGGGCGAGATCATTTCATGCTCAGCCTCACCATCAAGATCCCCATCAGCGTAACCTGATGAGCTCTGAAATTTCGTCTCTGAAACTGGCTCCGCCTTCCTTCTCTTCTCCTCCATCTTTTGTTGTTTTTTCTCTTGCTTATCTGCAATTTTCTGCACCTTTTTCAAGTGTTTTTCTTCTTTCTTGACTCTTTTCTCTTCAGTCTTCTCTGCTCGAATACGTTCCTGCTCGATTCTGTTCACCTCATCACGCTCTCGATCCGCAATTGCCTTCTCTGAAATCTCGTCTAAGACAGGTTGCACGTGCTTCTGAGCGATTTGATTGACTTCATCGGCGGTCATAAATCTTCCACCGCCCAGATCGATCATGCCATGGTTCTTCATACGCTCCTTTGATCCTATTTCAGCGGCTTGATAAGCAGCAACCGCAGTTTTGTCCACGTTACGCAGGGGATCTCTATCGTGTAGCTTCGAATCAATGTGATCTAGCTGGATTTGCGTATTATGTTGCGCCACAGAAATCAGACTGAGTTGCTTGGCAAGATTTTCACTTCGTTGTTTCTCAATCAGATCAAGATCAGAGGGGTTATTTTGATAGGAACGAATGATGCTAGTACCAGCAACTGCAGGATTAACATTTCCAATGCTTGCTTTAGTTGAAGTGGTTGAAGCATATATGTGCGACAGTCTCTCTTTGGCGGCACGTCGCGCTGCGTCTTCAAGCCTAGCATATTCCTTCAAATTTCGTTGCCTCTCGCTAGCAGAAATAGGAGCTTCAGTGGGCCATGATGAACTTTGCCTAGCCTTGTTAAAAGCATGCACACTGGCCTGTTGCCCAAATTGTGGTCCCTTAGCATGAGAAGCTGCTGCATCTGGAATTTTGTTTTGCTTCGAGGAGAGCGCAGCATTCGCAAACGAAGCGGCAGTATAGCCAACGTGGCTCTGATCACTGGGTTGCGCTTGCTGCTTCGAGAAAGCCGCTTGTACGGATGACGCTGCTGAGATATCTTCCTCGATAGGCGAAGGCGGAGTAAGGGGATGATATTTTTGTCCACTCATCTGGTCCATCTGCGCAGGTGTCATCGCGTACTTACCGGCTCCAGTTGCATCTAGACCTGGTGAATGTGGCGGAGTATGGGCATGCGCTGATTTAACAGTATTACTACTCATTCTTGCTGCCGCTGCTGACTTAGACATCAAAGAAGGCTCCCTTGGAGATGCTGCTTGAATCGGAGATTTAGCACCAGTACTGATCTTTGCAGCCGCAAGCCCAGCAAGTGAGTAGCCATCAGGCCTCCACAATTCAGGAGATTTATGCGACTTGGTCGCAAGTGTAGCCGCAGTACCAGCATGTGCAGATATGCCATCGGGGCGCCACATCAAAGGCGCTTTATACCCTTGTGCGAGATTGGCAGCAGCATCTGTAAACACGTCATTAGTCGTAACAATACTACTGGGCACGAGCATCCAAATCTACTATTATTTTCGACACTTACTGCTAGCAGAAACAGATACACCAACAACAGGATTGCTAGGAAGATGAGCAGTCGAATACACCTGTCGTTGTGGTCTTAGAGAGGAAGTTTGCGGTCTGCCTGCGTTGGTCGACATTCCGAAATCAAATCCAAATATATGTGAATATAATACACTAAAAACAAGGTTATCCAATTTATTCGATATATTTATCTAAAACAATAAGAATTATTTGCAAAAATAGTCTTACGTTACTGGAAAAAAGAGAGAGCTATTGTTTTGATATAATATACTCTAAAAAAAGGGACAAAAATGCTGGATGAGCAGATGTATGTGTGTGTGGACGGGCGCTTGTGACGAAATGATCAGCCACTGTTCCAGATCTAGGTTGTCTGACATCATCCGGATCTGCTCATCTCCACGTTCATCACTAGCCATCCTTATCATACCCTATTTCTACAGCAGATTGGCAGACCAATCGAACTAAAATCATGCTTTAGAAAAGAAGATCGTGTTTTTTGTCCATAAAAACTATTCGTAAAGCGGACGGTCGCATCTATTGACGCATGCATATAGTAGATTTCCGAAGAATGGGCCTGTATGAACCCTGAAAAACGAACATCACGGTGGTAGGGTAATACTGCATGCAGATCTCATCGCCCTGAAATATCCTTTAATTTTGGGATCTGAGAAACTAATCAGACTAGGCGATAATGATCTTTATCGCATTTTGATCTAGAAGAAATTTTGTGCAGCATTGAGACGCTATATACAGGGCCTCGTAGAGATTTCAGACAATGCATGAAAGTTTATCAGTACAGCAAAGTTGGTACTATATTATATAAACATAACACCTTTGAATGCTTGCAGACGAAACGATCGACTGAAATAGCCAACCACTTGCAGAAATAAAATGACAGTAAAAGAAATTGTTCTTGAGATTTCCAGCAATTTTAATGCGAAGTCCTTAATTAATGAATGGAATGAGTGTCCCCGTTCGTTTTTTGTACTCGATATATTGAGGCCCAAAAAACTCAATAAGGTATTTCTCTTCGTCTGGTCATTGTCAGTATTTGACTTTCGCTGCTGTATGAAAAACTATAGGGAAACTGCACACTTACACTCAATTCTACGGCTGAAGAATCGCCAAAGAATCACTACAAACATTAGGCTTGCCAGCGGATTCATAAGTAAGAGTTGTGTGCCGATTGCCCAAATTAAATAGCCAAGGTAAGAAGGATGTCTTGTGAGACTATGTCATAAGTTTCAGTATAAAAAAGGTGTCTGGCGAAGATAAGGGTATTGCTACACACTCACCTATAGACTCCAGTTGTCACCAGTTCGTGGTTGGCAGCTTTGCTACTCACGACCATATGCGAAAAATTGCTCGACGCATGTATCATTGCCATTGTTCGAAGAATCTGTCCAGCTAGCATCATAGCGATCCCTGTGATATCCGTCAGCCAGACCAAACGTAACGATACACTAAGAGATGTACCTACCTATCCACGAACAAATTTTAAAACTTTTAAGGCCGAAGACGAATTCCCATTCAATGATCGCCTCTGTGAGTGCACAAGCATGGGCCATAATATAAGAAGCGCCATTACGTATCAAAAATGCTGTTGGTCAGTTGATTTACAGAACTTCATATAAATTACTTCGACCACTTACAATCAATGCTGACTTTTGACGGGTTGCATCGTGCCGTTACCAAATATTCCAAAAAATGAAATAGCGAAAGAGCAGCAAGATACAGTGGTAGCTGAAAGTAGCTCCCTCTAACAAGCATATATCCTGTTAGGAATGCGCATACTGTAAAAACAATAGCAAGAGCCGCTGAGTAAACGGCCACACGATCGGGCTCATGATTTGCTTTGTTATAATTATACATCTCCATTGACGAGAAATTTTGCGTTACATCATTTTCCTGCTCATTTTTAGTCGTGGCTGTCATCGTCACTGAAATTCCAGCCATTTTGCTTCTGAGGTGGTCCAGCTGAAGTTGTCACCGCCCGCATTTTATATATTTTCTTCTACAATCTCTGACAGCGTACTATTGTTCCGTGAAGATCACGTGAATCCAATTTTGACTTCTCTTTAACAAACACATTCCAAATCCGTACACTGAAAAAAGCAATTTATCTCAGAGCCAACATCTTATGTGGGATTTAATTGTCCTTTAGTTACATAAACCGGTCTTCTCTCGAGATTTGAGAGTGAAGTGTTCAGTTTCTCGCATCGGGCCGAGATTTGAACTTGCCCCTGACTATTAACGCAAACATTTAGAGATATATGCCTTAAATACCATCAATTTTGGACACATAAATGGCGACGTCTCGTTTTCTACTCATTCTGCCAGTTTCGACGTTAGTTTATTTTCTTGGGATCCCTTTTCATTCGTTCTTCTAGATTTCTTTGATTCGCCTCTGTTTCCTACGCGGTCTAACTTTCTAATTCGACACGATGGAGAATGCTTTTCTGAAGACTGTTGAAGACGTTGCTGCTGCTTTTGGGACCAATCTCGCAACTGGTCTTTCTGATGCCCAGGTAGAGAAACTGCGAGCTAAGCACGGCTCGAATGGTTCGTATTTCTAAGTAGTCCATGAGATCGTATCATTTTGGAAAATTTGAAAGCTTTCAACTAACATCAGCGAACAGCCCTCCCTGAGGAGGTTCCTACTCCTCTCTGGAAGCTCATTCTCGAACAATTTAAAGATCAGCTTGTGATTATCCTGCTGGTATCTGCGATCATTTCTTTTGTTCTGGCTATTTTTGATGATGGTGACGACATGACCGCGTTCGTCGACCCAATTGTTATTCTTATTATTTTGGTATTGAATGCAATTGTTGGTGTCCGTCAGGAAACTTCTGCCGAGAAAGCCATTGCTGCCTTGAGCGAATATGCGCCTGCTGAGGCTAAGGTAATCCGCAATGATGGATCAACTCATAAGATTAAGGCTGAGGACCTCGTACCTGGTGATCTCGTTGACCTTGTCGTGGGGGATAGCATTCCGGCTGACTGTCGGATTGTGGAAATTGTTTCAAACGGTTTCCGCGTAGATCAAGCTATATTAACCGGAGAGAGTGAGAGCGTCAATAAAGACCTTGCTCCCATCTCGGATAAAAAGGCTGTCAAGCAGGACCAGATCAATATGCTTTTTTCTGGTACAACAGTTGTAGTAGGTCATTGCAAAGCTTTGGTCGTGCTTACTGGTTCGGGAACTGCAATTGGTGATATTCATCATAGCATCGTTTCGCAGATCTCAGAACCGACACCATTAAAGCAAAAACTCGATGACTTTGGCGAATTACTAGCCAAGGTGATTATGGTTATTTGTATTCTTGTGTGGGTTATCAACATCAAAAACTTCAATGACCCCACTCATAAAGGTTGGCTCAAGGGCGCCATTTATTATTTCAAGATCGCGGTTGCCTTGGCTGTTGCTGCTATTCCCGAGGGTCTCGCAGTTGTCATCACTACATGTTTGGCTTTAGGTACTCGAAAAATGGCCCAGCAAAATGCAATCGTTCGAAGTTTACCTAGTGTTGAGACTTTAGGAAGTACTTCTGTAATCTGTTCTGACAAAACTGGAACTTTGACTACAAACCAGATGAGTGTGCAGAGGATTCTATATCTGAACGAAGGTATCATCGAGGAATTGACAGTGGAGGGAACTAGCTTTGCTCCAAAGGGAGCTGTCAAGGACATTTCGGGAAAGGCTGTCTATTTTCCTGTCACTGCCTCTTCTGCTACGGCTCGTAAAATCGCTGAGATATCTTGTATTTGCAATGATGCTCAAATAGATTTTGACCCAGCGTCAAATACCTACACTAATGTTGGCGAACCTACTGAGGCTGCCCTGAGAGTACTGGTCGAGAAGCTTGGGCATACATCTGGTACTCCAGGAAAGGCGAATTCCGCTTACTTCGCTGAATTATCGCGTCTTAGTACTTTCGAGTTTTCTCGAGATCGAAAGAGCATGTCTGTACTCGTCTCTTCAGCTTCCTCTACGAATAGAAGTTTGTTTGTTAAGGGAGCCCCTGAGACTGTGATTGGCAGATGTGTAAATATTTATAACGGTTCTTCAGATGCTATTCCGATGGATGGTGCTACAGCTAACAAGCTCAATGATGAGGTAGTTAAGTATGGAAAGATGGGTCTACGTGTTATGGCTTTGGCCTGCAGAGAAAGCCTGCCTTCTGAGGTTGTGCGCAAGTGTGGATTGGCTTCCACCACTGCCGATTACCTAGCTCTTGAACAGACTCTCACTTTCGTTGGGCTAGTAGGTATGTTAGACCCTCCACGTCCAGAAGTATCGGAAAGCATCGTACAGTGCGTCGAGGCTGGTATTAGAATCATAGTGATCACTGGTGATAATAAACAAACTGCCGAGACTATATGCCGTCAGATAGGAATTTTCGATCCAGATGAGGAGGACCTTAGCGGATTGAGCTATACTGGAAGAGAATTTGACGATATGGATGAACAGGGACAACTTCAAGCTGCAAAGACAGCCAAATTATTTTCTCGCGCTGAGCCTGGGCATAAGCTTAGACTTGTTGATCTATTACAGAGCACCGGTGCTATTGTGGCAATGACGGGTGATGGTGTCAACGATGCACCTGCTCTTAAGAAAGCAGATATCGGTATTGCTATGGGTTCTGGTACCGACGTTGCGAAGCTAGCGGCGGATATGGTTTTGGCAGATGACAACTTCGCGACTATTCAACTTGCTATTGTGGAAGGACGATCTATTTACAACAACACTCAGCAGTTTATCAGATATCTGATTTCTTCGAACATTGGGGAAGTTGTGTCAATCTTTCTGACTGTTTTGCTCGGCCTACCTGAAGCCTTGATACCTGTACAGTTGCTTTGGGTGAATTTGGTTACAGACGGTCTACCAGCAACAGCTCTGGGATTTAATCCACCTGACCATGATATCATGAAACGCAAACCAAGATCGCGAGATGATCCTTTGGTCGACAGATGGCTATTTTTCAGATACATGGTTGTTGGCACATACGTTGGATGTGCTACGGTATTTGGCTACGTCTGGTGGTATATGCTCTATAGCGGCGGTCCTCAAATCAGCTTCAGTAATCTTTCTCATTTTCATTCTTGTCCTGTTGACTTTCCAGAGATTGGATGTCAGATATTTATCGACCATAACGCTACGCGGGCATCCACGGTATCGTTATCAATCTTGGTAGTCATTGAGATGTTTAATGCAATGAATGGCCTTTCTGCATCAGACTCGCTTTGGACATTTCCGTTATGGAAAAATATGACACTGGTTTACGCTATCATTCTATCGATGGTTCTGCATTTTGGAATCGTTTATATACCATTTTTTAGCTCGCTGTTGTCTGTTGCGCCACTTAACATGCAGGAATGGACTGCCGTTGTGGTAATATCTACACCTGTTATCCTCATTGACGAAGTGCTGAAGTTTTTTGAACGGAAGTTTGTGGTCGAGAAAGCCAAGGTCAAGGTGGCTTAAAGTGGTCTTAATACCTACCAATATTATACGATAGACGACGAAAACTATTAGAAACCATTAGAGATACAATGTAACACAAAAAAACCGCGTTCAGAAAATCTGTATAAATCTACTTTTGTAGAAACGTCTATATTTAAGTTTAATCTGAAGTAAATGCCTATTTAATACCGGGTCCTTAAAATTACAATGATCAGTGCATTACAAATTCAAAACTATATAATCTTTCAAAAACTGCCTCGTCTAATTAGAAATGTAGTAGCATAGAAAAAATTGAGAAACAAAAAAAGATAGCACAAAACCAGTTGTGCTTCAAGAAACCTTATTTGCCAGAGGAAAGACCGTCATGAACTTTTGCAAGAAATTCACGGATGCTCCGCTCTTTGCTGACCCAACTGATTCTGATAACTTATCATCTGTCAACTCACAGACTTCATTACCAAGATATTTTTCGATTAGTTCAATGAATGTATCATTCGGGATGCGCATATGACCACCTTCAATAATATGATAATGTATTTTCCCTTCATCACCAAGAATTTTCAGACCAAGCCAATCCTCCGCATAAAGTGTTCTTTCCTCCAAAGGAATCACAGATCTAGTGGCCCGATCGACTTCCGCAAACCAGGTGCTCTCCTTTGGCACCACTGTAGCATCTTCCGTGAAAAGAACCATCACAAAATTCTCCAAGTCTGCCATGTTCTGTTTGTAGGTATCATTTTTTTCATACCTTTCGTTGTTAAGATCCGCGAGATACCTAGAAAACTCCAAATAATTCTCCATATCCTCTGGTTGTCTGTAGTATTGAGCGACGGTAATCTTGTTTTGCACGTACGGAGTCCATGCTTGTGAGAGCAAGAGGGCGTTCTTCCTTCGACAAACAATGTCACGAGGTTTACAAGGAGGGAAGTCAGCTACTCCATTGTGAGGGGTTCCAAAAGTAAGGAAGGCTCCAACTTTAGGGTCATTACAACGTTCAATATATCCGCGCAGCATCAATCCTCCCTGCGAGAATCCTATGGCGTCAAATCCATCGGCTAATTCTGGAACATTGGCAATCTGCTCGCATGCAAATTGTACTTGCTCATCTAGAGAACCAAAAAGTGAAGCGTGACTATCTTTGGATGGATCTTCTTCAAGATAGACACTATGCACAAAAGTCCCAGGAAACGTAGACGAGATGAGCGTTGACATACGAGTCATTCCTTCTGAGGCATAATCATCACCGAGACCATGCCATATTACCACCGGCCGAGGCGACGAACTTAGAACTGCAGTGACAAAAGTTATGAGCGGAAAAATACACTTGCAGAGATGAACCATTGCCAGCGAATTGATGGGCGTCAAAATTACCAAAAAAGAGTTGAAAGAATATGCAAACTGTCTTGCATGAAAAGCAAGGAAGATCGTAGGAAGAGCAAATTTCGAAGGTTGGGATGGCGATAAGAACTAGTTACCCGGTTAATAGTTAACCTCCTGAGAACTCTAGGAATCGGCTGAATATTCAGAATTATAAGTAACTATTGCGAGCCTAAAAATTCGGATGCGCTCTAACACGATGAGACACATGTCACCCTCTGCTTCATTTATTAATGGTTCCGCAGGATTTTTATCTATGGCTATCCAGCTATCAAGGCCTTATCTTACTGCCCAGCAAATCCGACATCTTGAGGTACAGACCCGGATCACTGGTTCTCGGGAACAGCAGGCCAAATTTCATGCATTCTCTCTCATTCAGTCTTTAGGAATCTCTCTGCAATTGTATGGTTACGCCTCAGCTTTATTGTATTGTTGAGCATTTAAAAAATACTGACTGGTAGCCCCGTGCGTACGATGGGAACGGCAATGATTTTGTTTCAACGATTTTACCTTTTTAATTCGGTTATGGATTTTCCTAACACGCTAGTATGGCCTTTTCGAAAATGATGTTATCATATTATTTTTCTCACTAACTTTTAGGACACTGCTCATGCGTGCCTATTTGTCGCCTGTAAGATGGAAGACACTTTAAAAAAGCTGAGAGAATTATTGATAGCTTCTTATTATCTTAAGCACCCAAATGGTCCTGACATCAGTGTTGACTCACAGTCACTCGAGGATCAACGAAGAAAAATAATTTCTTTGGAGAGACAGGTGCTTGAGACCATGTCCTTTGACTTTAGAGTACAGCATCCACAGCCATACATTATCAAATTTACGAGAGCTCTGAGTCTTCCTGTGGAGCTAGGAAGAAGAGCTTGGGAAGTGAGCATTGATTCATATAAAACTCTTGTTCATTTGCGGCATACTCCACATGCAATAGCACTTGGTTGTATGTATATTGCTGCTTCTCTTTTAGAGATCGATGTCACGCAAATCAAGCCGAAGAAATTTTTAGTAGGTGAAGAAGAATATTATGGAGTGATATTCGAGCTTTTAGAGCTGTATATTGATTCGTTACCGCATTCTATTCTTTATGACAAGTACAGCAATCCCGGCTTGTTTATGGCCATCAGGATTGAGGTGAATAAGCGTATTGCGAATGATTCTAACGAAAATACAAGCCATAGAGATGATGAGCTAAAGCTGAGGGATTACACGTTGGGAGATAAAGGAGCAATACGTTTTGTATTAGACTGGGATCGCGAGCTAGTGGAGAGAGAGATGAGCTTGAAATAGAACTTTAGCAGAAGAAAGGGAAGTAAAGAGTAATATTGTGGTTTGTATAATAGTGATTGCGCGACCTTTGTATTTGTAGTGTAGGGAAAACTTCATGACGCGCTGATTTTCGAGCAGTCATCGTCACCTTCAATTTTCAGTTTTCTATCCACTCTTGTTTTTAGCTTCCTTGTCCAAGTCATCCAGTTCTGCTTATAATGACGCATCAACGCACCATTCCATCATTTATGTTCTGCTTAATACGAAGAGTAACTTATTTTCCTGCAGTTTCATCGACTGTGAGAGGTTTTAGTCGTGTTCATGCTCCAGTGCTTCTCCGTCCCTCAACTATTCCTCGGCCATCCGCGGTGACATTCAGTTTTTGCACACGCAACTTCTCTTCAAAGCAGGTTGGCCCTCCAAAGCAATATAGCTATGAAGATGTAGGGCCCATCCTAGACTGTATATGATCGATCAATTTGAAACTAATAAGTTGTAGATCAAAGAACTGGCGATTTCTCCGCGTGAAGGTACTTTACTCGTGGACGTACGAGAGCCCTCTGAGCTATCAGAGACAGGATATATTCCCGGTGCCGTTAACATGCCTTTCAAAAGCAGACCCAGAGCATTGGAGCTTCCCGATGATGAGTTCGAACAAACTTTTGGATTCGCGAAGCCACACAAAGACACGGAGCTGGTATTCTATTGTTTAGGAGGCGTCAGATGCAACTTCGCACAGGAGATTGCTGGCGATTTGGGATATGATAAGTGCGTTGTCCGCATTAGTGTTTTAGAAAATGATAGTCTTGTATATCTGCTGACAACTTCTTCCGTTTAGGAGAGGAAATTATGCTGGTGAGTAATTGAAGGCAAAAGTGACCAGATCTTTACTAACGTGGACAGGTTCTTGGGAAGAATGGTACAGTAAGGAGCATAGAGAATGACTACAGAATCAAGAGAATTACATCTGCTTCATTCTGCAGAAATTTTGAATCTGCGAAGTGGTGACCGGATTGGAAAATTAAACAGATACTATTAATCTGAAGGTACTCGACATTAACTTGTTATTCAACAGAGAACCTTTATTCAATATTATGGTACAATTAA
The DNA here is from genome assembly GCA_030580435.1 of Babjevia anomala. Taxonomy (NCBI): domain Eukaryota; kingdom Fungi; phylum Ascomycota; class Lipomycetes; order Lipomycetales; family Lipomycetaceae; genus Babjevia; species Babjevia anomala. Next base: position 3,366 of record JAKTSW010000006.1, on the reverse strand, counting down.
TTATCTCTCAATTCTATCCCATGATGCTAGGATTATTGAATATTGATATAGGAGCTTAAAGTCACCATAATTTGCAGCCAATATATCCGTTTATATTTGCTAGAATGTTATTGATAGTCTGACTTCAACGAAGAATATCCAGAGTTGTGCCAGAATTAAACTACAATATTTGGAATTGACTCAAATGATAAACGCCGTACTGTTTACCTTTTCAAGAACCCAATTCATATCGGCTACTCAATTTTGGAATTCTCCATGCCATGGAACATAGCTTGTTCTCCCGTATTTAGTAGCAATGCCCGCCACATTTAGTTTAAGTTCAGAGTATTTTTGTGTAAGTACGCTTTAATTAATGAGGTTTGGGACTATTTATCATGCGCATGGACTTGTCACACTCTATGACTTATTTCCTATTAACCTCGGGACGATGTGGTTGGCAAGAATTTTGATCTTAAAGCGAAATCAAGCCTAAAATATTTGACATTCTATACGCCTTGATTTTAAAAATTACTTACAGAATTGGAATTGATTGCATTGTCTTACTACCGGCCTAATAAGACTGTCAGAATCATATTGGAAGACGGTCTTATATTGTAGTTTGGACCGAAAATTTTCTAAATTAGCTTGCAAGGCTTGTAAATATGACATTCTGTAATAGCCTATGAATCTTAGCGAATATTATTTTGCTCTTCATCAGCTACTAGAGATCATAAGAGAAAAGTCAGACCACTTTGCATTTAAATATTAACAATCCTCTGATTAGCGAGCAGGATCCCTAAAGTTCCTAGTTTATACCGATTGAAAATTGCAAAAGTGAAGGAATTGAAGAAAGTGAAAATAGTTCGTAGAAAATAGCGGCTTTTATAGAATTGGGAGTAGTGTCATATTTATCATTTACATTTGACGCAAGGACATCGTATTTTTTATATGTATCAGTCTGAAGTCGGTTGATATAACGGAATCGCAAGCAACTCACTGAGTGTTAAAAGTCTTAGCTTAGATAATACAATCAAAACAGACAAATTTGACGATTGGGAACTGAGTTTCATTATAGGGGAATGCTATCTTTATCTCGTGCCTTCCGCACATGCCATACGTCCATCACCAACTAGTTGAGTTTGTTTATTCCCCATTCCTTTTTCAGTTAAGCCCCACTGTATGTAGTGTTCAAAATGACTGCAAACTAGAGATACGTATTCATATGGAGCGATTTGGAATGATAAAAGCGAATAGAGTCCAATTTAATCGATGTGGACTATGCTCGCATCAGCGAAATGGAATTGATATGGGCCCAAAACTTCTTAAAACACGAATACAAGTGGCACATATATAAATAGATGTTCCCTAACCTTCGTGAGAATCATGATTTGGAATTTATTCTAGGTCAAGCATTTCTGAATTTTTGTTTTGCAGGCTGTGGCAATCGGTACACTTACTTGAATATACGAGGTCCGACCACGGACTATTTCAAATTAACATTATTAACATTATGCAACAGAACTAAGCTTGACGCAGACTAAGCTTGCTCTTGATAGTTTCCATCAAAAGATTAAAATGATTAACTCGACATCTAATATTCATTATTACTCGACATTGAAAATCATGCAATCCGCGTATTGCTCAAGCTTACCACAATCTTAATAGCGATCTAAAGTCTGTAGGGTTATATGTTCTAATTGCTTTGGCTTAAGTTCCTCGTGATTCCATGTTAACAATTGCTTCCACAAAACTCGCGTCTCTTGAGCAAAAGAACAGATTTATTTTAGGCTAATTTAAAGACAATACCATTCGCAGATACTTTCTTCCGCGTTGAATTTGTTGTCACAGTTAAATAAAACCGATATCAATTTAACTGTTTGTAGTGAATGTGGTCTAGCAGAATCTATACATAAATCTTCCAACATAAATGAAACCTTTTCAATCTTAAATTTGGATTTTTCAGTTTGTAGGACCTCCAAACATTACTGAGCTAATCTTTGTTTAAAGCGTTTTCAAACTTCAAACAGACATTAACCGTCTATCATCTTATCATTTTTAGTTATGAAATCTATTTTAATGTGCTTATGAATTAATGCACTCCGAGGAACAGTCTTAGGTAGAGCAACAACTGTTCGCGACGTAGAACAAAAAGATGAATCAAAATGCTTATTGCGTTCACGATATGAGAAATAAAAAAAAATTCGGTAGTTGTTGGTTGGTCCATCGAAATGCTCATGATCTTAACCCAGATCTCTGATTGATCGAATCTAAAGCTGTATCTTGGAATTTTTGTAGAATATACTGGCGCTATAAAATTTAAAGCCTTCCATAGTAGCTCTCATCATAAAATCATGATTAATCGATGCTAATTCCCTGAAGTAAGGAGTAACGATCTTGTAAGAATCAAAATGTTGCTACACTCCACACTCAGTATAAATATCTATATGAATCAGGTTTCCAACTAAAATAAATCACGGTTTTCTTTTTCTTTATGGCGTATGACAGCTACAGTTGACAGATTGGATAGGAGGCGATAGATTTTAAGCTCTTTTATGAGAGAAGGGATGATGGACCTGTCGATCCTGTTATATTCTCTTGAACTTGGCATAAGATCACAATCATTAATATCAGGCACATCTAATATGACAATTAAGCGAAGACCGTGGCTTGAATCCAAACACTTGAAATAAACTACGAAATGACTGCAAAGATGCAAATGTACAAAAATAGTTCTCGCAATGTTTTGAATTATTGCCTTTGTATGGAAGAATATCATTTTGCTAAAAGATATGGAGATTGAATAAGGAAGGAAATACTGAAGTACTTCGTCAAACACTATTATATAGGATCTTTCATGGCTGGATTGAAAGATGAGATTTCGTGAAGCGGGATCTAAAAGCACCAACCATGTTATCAACTTCGACATCAGCATGTGCTGCAGCAAGTGACTCTACTGCGCAGCTTTAGTAGCATCGGACACTTGCAGAATAACCAGCTTGATGTATATACTACGAATACTATGCATGTCCACATATTGATATTTCACAGAACTACAGATTTAAAAGAATCTAGACCGTTAAGGTCAACTGTTGCATGTAAATCATGGCAGCTGGGCAGTTCGAGCCTCCAAAAGCGTAGCTTGACCAGATGACGGTACTTCTATGTCATTATGTTACTCAACCTTAGTAGAGGCTACATAGTATCCATCTGACAGCGACGCACAAGGTATCGGAACCATCTGGGCGAATATAGAAAGTACGGAATATGCATTTACATACAATTTGGAGCCGGGTTCTGCAACGCCGCGGGTTTTGCAACGCTTTTTAATAAAAATACACCACACTTAAGAATTTATTTTAACAATTAAATGCCACCGACACGTGGCTA